>CAUDMG010002115.1:267500-555477 GCA_958450375.1 Homarus gammarus | reverse complement strand
GTGAGTGTTTGGTTGTTACTATGGGTGAGTGAGTGTTTGGTTGTTACTATGGGTGAGTGAGTGTTTCGTTGTTACAATAGGTGAGTGAGTGTTAGGTGGTTACTATGGGTGAGTGAGTGTTTGGTTGTTACTATGGGTGAGTGATTGTTTCGTTGTTACAATAGGTGAGTGATTGTTAGGTTGTTACTCTAGGTGAGTGAGTATTAGGTTGTTACTATGGGTGAGTGAGTGTTAGGTTGTTACTGTTGGTGAGTGAGTGTTAGGTGGTTACTATGGGTGAGTGAGTGTTTGGTTGTTACTATGGGTGAGTGAGTGTTACGTTGTTACTACGGGTGAGTGAGTGTTAGGTGGTTACTATGGGTGAGTGATTGTTAGGTGGTTACTATGGGTGAGTATTAGGTTGATACTATGGGTGAGTGAGTGTTAGGTTGTTACTATAGGTGAGTGAGTATTAGGTTGTTACTATGGGTGAGTGAGTGTTTGGTTGTTACTATGGATGAGTGAGTGTTACGTTGTTACTCTGGTTGAGTGAGTGTTTGGTGGTTACAATGGGTGAGTGAGTGTTTGGTTACTTTGGGTGAGTGAGTGTTAGGTTGTTACTATGGGTGAGTGAGTGTTAGGTTGTTACTATGGGTGAGTGAGTGTTTGGTTGTTACTATGGGTGAGTATTAGGTTGTTACTATGGGTGAGTGAGTTTTAGGTTGTTACTATAGGTGAGTGAGTGGTAGGTGGTTACTATGGGTGAGTGAGTGTTAGGTTGTTACTATGGGCGAATGAGTTTGGTTGTTACTATGGTTGAGTGAGTGTTAGGTTGTTACTATGGGTGAGTGAGTGTTAGGTGGTTATTATGGGTGAGTGAGTGTTTGGTTGTTACTATGGGTGAGTGAGTGTTAGGTGGTTACTATGGGTGAGTGAGTGTTTGGTTGTTACTATGGGTGAGTGAGTGTTTGGTTGTTACTATGGGTGAGTATTAGGTTGTTACTATGGGTGAGTGAGTGTTAGGTTGTTACTATGGGTGAGTGAGTGTTAGGTTGTTACTATGGGTGAGTGAGTGTTAGGTTGTTACTATGGGTGAGTGAGTGTTAGGTGGTTACTATGGGTGAGTGAGTGTTTGGTTGTTACTATGGGTGAGTGAGTGTTAGGTTGTTACTATGGGTGAGTGAGTGTTAGGTGGTTACTATGGGTGAGTGAGTTAGGTTGTTACTATGGGTGAGTGAGTGTTAGGTGGTTACTATGGGTGAGTGAGTGTTAGGTTGTTACTATGGGTGAGTGAGTATTAGGTTGTTACTATGGGTGAGTGAGTGTTAGGTTGTTACTATGGGTGAGTGAGTGTTAGGTTGTTACTATGGGTGAGTGAGTGTTGGGTGGTTACTATGGGTGAGTGAGTGTTAGGTTGTTAATCTGGGTGAGTGGGTATTAGGTTATTACTATGGGTGAGTGAGTGTTTGGTTGTTATTATGGGTGAGTGAGTGTTTGGTTGTTACTATGGGTGAGTGTTAGGTGGTCACTATGGGTGAGTGAGTGTTAGGTTGTTACTATGGGTGAGTGAGTGTTTGGTTGTTACTATAGGTGAGTGAGTGTTAAGTTGATACTATGGGTGAGTGAGTGTTAGGTGGTTGCTATGGGTGAGTGAGTGTTTGGTTGTTACTATGGGTGAGTGAGTGTTAGGTTGTTACTATGGGTGAGTGAGTGTTAGGTTGTTACTATGGGTGAGTGAGTGTTAGGTGGTTACTATGGGTGAGTGAGTGTTAGGTTGTTACTATGGGTGAGTGGTGTTAGGTTGTTCCTATGGGTGAGTGAGTGTTAGGTTGTTACTCTGGGTGAGTGAGTGTTAGGTGGTTACTATGGGTAAGTGAGTGTTTGGTTACTATGGGTGAGTGAGTGTTAGGTGATTACTATGGGCGAGTGAGTTTTGTTGTTACTATGGTTGAGTTAGTGTTAGGTTGTTACTATGGGTGAGTGAGTGCTAGGTTGTTACTATGGGTGAGTGAGTGTTTGGTTGTTACTATGGGTGAGTGAGTGTTAGGTTGTTGCTATGGGTGAGTGAGTGTTAGGTTGTTACTAAGGGTGATTGAGTGTTAGGCTGTTACTGTGCGTGAGTGAGTGTTAGGCTAATACTGCGGGTGAGTTAGTGATAGGTTGTTACTATGGGTGAGTGAGTGTTAGGTTGTTACTATGGGTGAGTGAGTGTTTGGGTGTGACTATAGGTGAGTGAGTGTTAGGTTGTTACTATGGATGAGTTTTAGGTTGTAGTAATGGGTGAGTGAGTGTTAGGTTGTTATTTTAGGTGAGTGAGCATTAGGTTGTTACTATGGGTGAGTGAGTGTTAGGTTGTTACTATGGGTGAGTGAGTGTTAGGTGGTTGCTATGGGTGACTGAGTGTTTGGTTGTTTCCATGGGTGAGTGAGTGTGAGGTTGTTACTATGGGTGAGTATTAGGTTGTTACTATGGGTGAGTATTAGGCTGTTTCTATGGGTGAGTGAGTGTTAGGTTGTTACTATAGGTGAGTGAGCATTAGGTTGTTACTAAGGGTGAGTGAGTGTTAGGTTGTTACTATGGGTGAGTGAGTGTTAGGTGGTTACTATGGGTGACTGAGTGTTTGGTTGTTGCCATGGGTGAGTGAGTGTTAGGTTGTTACTGTGGGTGAATGAGTGTTAGGTGGTTACTATGGGTGAGTGAGGGTTAGGTTGCTACTATGGGTGAGTGAGTGTTAGGTTGTTACTATAGGTGAGTGAGTGTTAGGTTGTTACTGTGGGTGAGTGAGTGTTAGGTTACTATGGGTGAGTGAGTGTTAGGTGGTTACTATGGGCGAGTGAGTGTTAGGTTGTTACTATGGGCGAGTGAGCGTTAGGTTGTTACTATAGGTGAGTTAGTGTTAGGTTGTTACTATGCGTGAGTGAGTGTTAGGTGGTTACTATGGGTGAGTGAGTGTTTGGTTGCTACTATGGGTGAGTGAGTGTTAGGTTGTTACTATGTGTGAGTGAGTGTTAGGTTGTTACTATGGGTGAGTGAGTGTTAGGTGGTTACTATGGGTGAGTGAGGGTTAGGTTGTTACTATGGGTGAGTGAGTGCTAGGTTGTTACTATAGGTGAGTGAGTGTTAGGTTGTTACTGTGGGTGAGTGAGTGTTAGGTTGTTACTATGGGTGAGTGAGAGTTAGGTGGTTAGTATGGGTTAGTGAGTGTTAGGTTACTATGGGTGAGTGAGTGTTTGGTGGTTACTATGGGCGAGTGAGTTTGGTTGTTACTATGGTTGAGAGTGTGTTAGGTGGTTACTATGGGTGACTGAGTGTTAGGTGGTTAATATGGGTAAGTGAGTGTTAGGTTGTTACTATAGGTGAGTGTGTATTATGTTGTTACTATGTGTGAGTGAGAGTTAGGTGGTTAGTATGGGTGAGTGAGTGTTAGGTTGTTACTATGGGTGAGTGAGAGTTAGGTGGTTAGTATGGGTTAGTGAGTGTTAGGTAGTTACTAAGGGTGAGTGAGTGTTTGGTTGTTACTATGGGTGAGTATTAGGTTGTGTCTATAGGTGAGTGAGTGTTAGGTTGTTACTATAGGTGAGTGAGTATTAGGTTGTTACTATGGGTGAGTGAGTGTTAGGTTGGTACTATGGGTGAGTGAGTGTTAGGTGGTTACTTTGGGTGAGTGAGTGTTTGGTTGTTACTATGGATGAGTGATTGTTAGGTTGTTACTGTGGGTGAGTGAGTGTTAGGTGGTTACTATGGGTGAGTGAGTTAGGTTGTTACTATGGGTGAGTGAGTGTTAGGTGGTTACTATGGGTGAGTGACTGTTAGGTTGTTACTATAGGTGAGTGAGTATTAGGTTGTTACTATGATGAGTGAGAGTTAGGTGGTTAGTATGGGTGAGTGAGTGTTAGGTTGTTACTATGGGTGAGTGAGAGTTAGGTGGTTAGTATGGGTTAGTGAGTGTTAGGTTGTTACTTTGGGTGAGTGAGTGTTAGGTTGTTATTCTGGGTGAATGAGTGTTAGGTGGTTACTATGGGTGAGTGAGTGTTAGGTTATTACGATGGGTGAGTGAGTGTTAGGTGGTTACTATGCGTGAGTGAGTGTTAGGTTGTTACTATGGGTGAGTGAGTGTTAGGTGGTTGCTATTGGTGAGTGAGTGTTAGGTTGTTACTATGGGTGAGTGAGTGTTAGGTTGTTACTATGGGTGAGTGAGTGTTAGGTTGTTACTATGGGTGAGTGAGTGTTAGGTGGTTACTATGGGTGAGTGAGTGTTTGGTTGTTACTAAGGGTGAATGAGTGTTAGGTGGTTACTATGGTGAGTTAGTGTTAGGTTGTTACTATGGGTGAGTTAGTGTTAGGTTGTTACTAAGGGTGAGTGAGTGTTAGGTTGTTACTATGGGTGAGTGAGTGTTAGGTGGTTACTATGGGTGAGTGAGTGTTAGGTTGTTACTATGGGTGAGTGATTGTTAGGTTGTTACTATGGGTGAGTGAGCGTTAGGTTGTTACTATGGGTGAGTGATTGTTAGGTGGTTACTATGGGTGAGTGAGTGTTTGGTTGTTATTATGGGTGAGTGAGTGTTAGGGTGTTACTATAGGTGAGTGGGTATTAGGTTATTACTATGGGTGAGTGAGTGTTTGGTTGTTATTATGGGTGAGTGAGTGTTTGGTTGTTACTATGGGTGAGTGTAGGTGGTTACTATGGGTGAGTGAGTGTTAGGTTGTTACTATGGGTGAGTGAGTGTTTGGTTGTTACTATGGGTGAGTGAGTGTTAGGTTGTTACTATGGGTGAGTGAGTGTTTGGTGGTTACTATGGGTGAGTGAGTGTTTGGTTGTTACTATGGGTGAGTGAGTGTTAGGTTGTTACTATGGGTGAGTGAGTGTTAGGTTGTTACTATGGGTGAGTGAGTGTTAGGTGGTTACTATGGGTGAGTGAGTTTGGTTGTTACTATGGGTGAGTGAGTGTTAGGTGGTTACTATGGGTGAGTGAGTGTTAGGTTGTTACTATGGTGAGTGAGTGTTAGGTTGTTACTATGGGTGAGTGAGTGTTAGGTGGTTACTATGGGTGAGTGAGTGTTAGGTTGTTACTATGGGTGAGTGAGTGTTAGGTGGTTACTATGGGTGATTGTTTGGTTGTTACTATGGGTGAGTGAGTGTTAGGTTGTTACTATGGGTGAGTGAGTGTTAGGTTGTTACTATGGGTGAGTGAGTGTTAGGTTGTTACTATGGGTGAGTGAGTGTTAGGTTGTTACTATGGGTGAGTGAGTGTTAGGTGGTTACTATGGGTGAGTGAGTGTTAGGTTGTTACTATGGGTGAGTGAGTGTTTGGTTGTTACTATGGGTGAGTGAGTGTTAGGTTGTTACTATGGGTGAGTGAGTGTTAGGTTGTTACTATGGGTGAGTGAGTGTTTGGTGTCTATGGGTGAGTGAGTGTTAGGTGTTACTATGGGTGAGTGAGTGTTAGGTTGTTACTATGGGTGAGTGAGTGTTAGGTTGTTACTATGGGTGAGTGAGTGTTAGGTGGTTACTATGGGTGAGTGAGTGTTAGGTGGTTACTATGGGTGAGTGAGTGTTAGGTTGTTACTATGGGTGAGTGAGTGTTAGGTTGTTACTATGGGTGAGTGAGTGTTAGGTTGTTACTATGGGTGAGTGAGTGTTAGGTTGTTACTATGGGTGAGTGAGTGTTAGGTTGTTACTATGGGTGAGTGAGTGTTAGGTGGTTACTATGGGTGAGTGAGTGTTAGGTTGTTACTATGGGTGAGTGAGTGTTAGGTTGTTACTATGGGTGAGTGAGTGTTAGGTTGTTACTATGGGTGAGTGAGTGTTAGGTTGTTACTATGGGTGAGTGAGTGTTAGGTTGTTACTATGGGTGAGTGAGTGTTAGGTTGTTACTATGGGTGAGTGAGTGTTAGGTGGTTACTATGGGTGAGTGAGTGTTAGGTTGTTACTATGGGTGAGTGAGTGTTTGGTTGTTACTATGGGTGAGTATTAGGTTGTTACTATGGGTGAGTGAGTGTTAGGTTGTTACTATAGGTGAGTGAGTGTTAGGTTGTTACTATGGGTGAGTGAGTGTTAGGTTGTTACTATGGGTGAGTGAGTGTTAGGTTGTTACTATGGGTGAGTGAGTGTTAGGTTGTTACTATGGGTGAGTGAGTGTTAGGTTGTTACTATGGGTGAGTGAGTGTTAGGTGGTTACTATGGGTGAGTGAGTGTTAGGTTGTTACTATGGGTGAGTGAGTGTTAGGTTGTTACTATGGGTGAGTGAGTGTTAGGTGGTTACTATGGGTGAGTGAGTGTTGGTTGTTACTATGGGTGAGTGAGTGTTAGGTGGTTACTATGGGTGAGTGAGTGTTGGTTGTTACTATGGGTGAGTGAGTGTTAGGTTGTTACTATGGGTGAGTGAGTGTTAGGTTGTTACTATGGGTGAGTGAGTGTTAGGTTGTTACTATGGGTGAGTGAGTGTTAGGTTGTTACTATGGGTGAGTGAGTGTTAGGTTGTTACTATGGGTGAGTGAGTGTTAGGTTGTTACTATGGGTGAGTGAGTGTTAGGTGGTTACTATGGGTGAGTGAGTGTTAGGTTGTTACTATGGGTGAGTGAGTGTTAGGTTGTTACTATGGGTGAGTGAGTGTTAGGTGTTCACTATGGGTGAGTGAGAGTTAGGTTGTTACTATGGGTGAGTGAGTGTTAGGTGGTTACTATGGGTGAGTGAGTGTTGGTGTTACTATGGGTGAGTGAGTGTTAGCTGTTACTATGGGTGAGTGAGTTTGGTTGTTACTATGGGTGAGTGAGTGTTAGGTTGTTACTATGGGTGAGTGAGTGTTAGGTGGTTACTATGGGTGAGTGAGTGTTAGGTTGTTACTATGGGTGAGTGAGTGTTAGGTTGTTACTATGGGTGAGTGAGTGTTAGGTTGTTACTATGGGTGAGTGAGTGTTAGGTTGTTACTATGGGTGAGTGAGTGTTAGGTTGTTACTATGGGTGAGTGAGTGTTAGGTTGTTACTATGGGTGAGTGAGTGTTAGGTTGTTACTATGGGTGAGTGAGTGTTAGGTTGTTACTATGGGTGAGTGAGTGTTAGGTTGTTACTATGGGTGAGTGAGTGTTAGGTTGTTACTATGGGTGAGTGAGTGTTAGGTGTTACTATGGGTGAGTATTAGGTTGTACTATGGGTGAGTGAGTGTTAGGTTGTTACTATGGGTGAGTGAGTGTTAGGTTGTTACTATGGGTGAGTGAGTGTTAGGTTGTTACTATGGGTGAGTGAGTGTTAGGTGGTTACTATGGGTGAGTGAGTGTTAGGTTGTTACTATGGGTGAGTGAGTGTTAGGTTGTTACTATGGGTGAGTGAGTGTTAGGTTGTTACTATGGGTGAGTGAGTGTTAGGTGGTTACTATGGGTGAGTGAGTGTTGGTTGTTACTATGGGTGAGTGAGTGTTAGGTTGTTACTATGGGTGAGTGAGTGTTAGGTTGTTACTATGGGTGAGTGAGTGTTAGGTGGTTACTATGGGTGAGTGAGTTTGGTTGTTACTATGGGTGAGTGAGTGTTAGGTTGTTACTATGGGTGAGTGAGTGTTAGGTGGTTACTATGGGTGAGTGAGTGTTAGGTTGTTACTATGGGTGAGTGAGTGTTAGGTTGTTACTATGGGTGAGTGAGTGTTAGGTTGTTACTATGGTGAGTGGTTACTATGGTGAGTGAGTGTTAGGTGGTTACTATGGGTGAGTGAGTGTTTGGTTGTTACTATGGGTGAGTGAGTGTTAGGTTGTTACTATGGGTGAGTGAGTGTTTGGTTGTTACTATGGGTGAGTGAGTGTTAGGTGGTTACTATGGGTGAGTGAGTGTTAGGTTGTTACTATGGGTGAGTGAGTGTTAGGTTGTTACTATGGGTGAGTGAGTGTTAGGTTGTTACTATGGGTGAGTGAGTGTTAGGTTGTTACTATGGGTGAGTGAGTGTTAGGTGGTTACTATGGGTGAGTGAGTGTTAGGTTGTTACTATGGGTGAGTGAGTGTTAGGTTGTTACTATGGGTGAGTGAGTGTTAGGTGGTTACTATGGGTGAGTGAGTGTTAGGTTGTTACTATGGGTGAGTGAGTGTTAGGTTGTTACTATGGGTGAGTGAGTGTTAGGTTGTTACTATGGGTGAGTGAGTGTTAGGTTGTTACTATGGGTGAGTGAGTGTTAGGTGGTTACTATGGGTGAGTGAGTGTTAGGTTGTTACTATGGGTGAGTGAGTGTTAGGTGGTTACTATGGGTGAGTGAGTGTTAGGTTGTTACTATGGGTGAGTGAGTGTTGGTTGTTACTATGGGTGAGTGAGTGTTAGGTTGTTACTATGGGTGAGTGAGTGTTAGGTTGTTACTATGGTGAGTGAGTGTTAGGTTGTTACTATGGGTGAGTGAGTGTTAGGTTGTTACTATGGGTGAGTGAGTGTTAGGTGGTTACTATGGGTGAGTGAGTGTTAGGTTGTTACTATGGGTGAGTGAGTGTTAGGTTGTTACTATGGGTGAGTGAGTGTTAGGTTGTTACTATGGGTGAGTGAGTGTTAGGTTGTTACTATGGGTGAGTGAGTGTTGGTTGTTACTATGGGTGAGTGAGTGTTAGGTTGTTACTATGGGTGAGTGAGTGTTAGGTTGTTACTATGGGTGAGTGAGTGTTAGGTTGTTACTATGGGTGAGTGAGTGTTAGGTTGTTACTATGGGTGAGTGAGTGTTAGGTTGTTACTATGGGTGAGTGAGTGTTAGGTTGTTACTATGGGTGAGTGAGTGTTAGGTGGTTACTATGGGTGAGTGAGTGTTAGGTTGTTACTATGGGTGAGTGAGTGTTAGGTGGTTACTATGGGTGAGTGAGTGTTAGGTTGTTACTATGGGTGAGTGAGTGTTAGGTTGTTACTATGGGTGAGTGAGTGTTAGGTGGTTACTATGGGTGAGTGAGTGTTAGGTTGTTACTATGGGTGAGTGAGTGTTAGGTTGTTACTATGGGTGAGTGAGTGTTAGGTTGTTACTATGGGTGAGTGAGTGTTAGGTGGTTACTATGGGTGAGTGAGTGTTAGGTTGTTACTATGGGTGAGTGAGTGTTAGGTTGTTACTATGGGTGAGTGAGTGTTAGGTTGTTACTATGGGTGAGTGAGTGTTAGGTGGTTACTATGGGTGAGTGAGTGTTTGGTTGTTACTATGGGTGAGTGAGTGTTAGGTGGTTACTATGGGTGAGTGAGTGTTAGGTTGTTACTATGGGTGAGTGAGTGTTAGGTTGTTACTATGGGTGAGTGAGTGTTAGGTTGTTACTATAGGTGAGTGAGTGTTAGGTTGTTACTATGGGTGAGTGAGTGTTAGGTGGTTACTATGGGTGAGTGAGTGTTTGGTTGTTACTATGGGTGAGTGAGTGTTTGGTTGTTACTATGGGTGAGTGAGTGTTAGGTTGTTACTATGGGTGAGTGAGTGTTAGGTTGTTACTATGGGTGAGTGAGTGTTAGGTTGTTACTATGGATGAGTATTAGGTTGTTATATGGGTGAGTGAGTGTTAGGTTGTTACTATGGGTGAGTGAGTGTTAGGTTGTTACTATGGGTGAGTGAGTGTTTGGTTGTTACTATGGGTGAGTGAGTGTTAGGTTGTTACTATGGGTGAGTGAGTGTTAGGTTGTTACTATGGGTGAGTGAGTGTTGGTGGTTACTATGGGTGAGTGAGTGTTAGGTTGTTAATCTGGGTGAGTGAGTATTAGGTTGTTACTATGGGTGAGTGAGTGTTTGGTTGTTACTATGGGTGAGTGAGTGTTTGGTTGTTACTATGGGTGAGTGTTAGGTGGTCACTATGGGTGAGTGAGTGTTAGGTTGTTACTATGGGTGAGTGAGTGTTTGGTTGTTACTATAGGTGAGTGAGTGTTAAGTTGATACTATGGGTGAGTGAGTGTTAGGTGGTTACTATGGGTGAGTGAGTCTTTGGTTGTTACTATGGGTGAGTGAGTGTTAGGTTGTTATTATGGGTGAGTGAGTGTTAGGTTGTTACTATGGGTGAGTGAGTGTTAGGTGGTTACTATGGGTGAGTGAGTGTTAGGTTGTTACTATGGTGAGTGAGTGTTAGGTTGTTACTATGGGTGAGTGAGTGTTAGGTTGTTACTCTGGGTGAGTGAGTGTTAGGTGGTTACTATGGGTGAGTGAGTGTTTGGTTACTATGGGTGAGTGAGTGTTAGGTGATTACTATGGGCGAGTGAGTTTTGTTGTTACTATGGTTGAGTGAGTGTTAGGTTGTTACTATGGGTGAGTGAGTGCTAGGTTGTTACTATGGGTGAGTGAGTGTTTGGTTGTTACTATGGGTGAGTGAGTGTTAGGTTGTTGCTATGGGTGAGTGAGTGTTAGGTTGTTACTAAGGGTGATTGAGTGTTAGGCTGTTACTGTGCGTGAGTGAGTGTTAGGCTAATACTGCGGGTGAGTTAGTGATAGGTTGTTACTATGGGTGAGTGAGTGTTAGGTTGTTACTATGGGTGAGTGAGTGTTTGGGTGTGACTATAGGTGAGTGAGTGTTAGGTTGTTACTATGGATGAGTTTTAGGTTGTAGTAATGGGTGAGTGAGTGTTAGGTTGTTATTTTAGGTGAGTGAGCATTAGGTTGTTACAATGGGTGAGTGAGTGTTAGGTTGTTACTATGGGTGAGTGAGTGTTAGGTGGTTGCTATGGGTGACTGAGTGTTTGGTTGTTTCCATGGGTGAGTGAGTGTGAGGTTGTTACTATGGGTGAGTATTAGGTTGTTACTATGGGTGAGTATTAGGCTGTTTCTATGGGTGAGTGAGTGTTAGGTTGTTACTATAGGTGAGTGAGCATTAGGTTGTTACTAAGGGTGAGTGAGTGTTAGGTTGTTACTATGGGTGAGTGAGTGTTAGGTGGTTACTATGGGTGACTGAGTGTTTGGTTGTTGCCATGGGTGAGTGAGTGTTAGGTTGTTACTGTGGGTGAATGAGTGTTAGGTGGTTACTATGGGTGAGTGAGGGTTAGGTTGCTACTATGGGTGAGTGAGTGTTAGGTTGTTACTATAGGTGAGTGAGTGTTAGGTTGTTACTGTGGGTGAGTGAGTGTTAGGTTACTATGGGTGAGTGAGTGTTAGGTGGTTACTATGGGCGAGTGAGTGTTAGGTTGTTACTATGGGCGAGTGAGCGTTAGGTTGTTACTATAGGTGAGTTAGTGTTAGGTTGTTACTATGCGTGAGTGAGTGTTAGGTGGTTACTATGGGTGAGTGAGTGTTTGGTTGCTACTATGGGTGAGTGAGTGTTAGGTTGTTACTATGTGTGAGTGAGTGTTAGGTTGTTACTATGGGTGAGTGAGTGTTAGGTGGTTACTATGGGTGAGTGAGGGTTAGGTTGTTACTATGGGTGAGTGAGTGCTAGGTTGTTACTATAGGTGAGTGAGTGTTAGGTTGTTACTGTGGGTGAGTGAGTGTTAGGTTGTTACTATGGGTGAGTGAGAGTTAGGTGGTTAGTATGGGTTAGTGAGTGTTAGGTTACTATGGGTGAGTGAGTGTTTGGTGGTTACTATGGGCGAGTGAGTTTGGTTGTTACTATGGTTGAGAGTGTGTTAGGTAGTTACTATGGGTGAGTGAGTGTTAGGTGGTTAATATGGGTAAGTGAGTGTTAGGTTGTTACTATAGGTGAGTGTGTATTATGTTGTTACTATGTGTGAGTGAGAGTTAGGTGGTTAGTATGGGTGAGTGAGTGTTAGGTTGTTACTATGGGTGAGTGAGAGTTAGGTGGTTAGTATGGGTTAGTGAGTGTTAGGTAGTTACTAAGGGTGAGTGAGTGTTTGGTTGTTACTATGGGTGAGTATTAGGTTGTGTCTATAGGTGAGTGAGTGTTAGGTTGTTACTATAGGTGAGTGAGTATTAGGTTGTTACTATGGGTGAGTGAGTGTTAGGTTGGTACTATGGGTGAGTGAGTGTTAGGTGGTTACTTTGGGTGAGTGAGTGTTTGGTTGTTACTATGGATGAGTGATTGTTAGGTTGTTACTGTGGGTGAGTGAGTGTTAGGTGGTTACTATGGGTGAGTGAGTTAGGTTGTTACTATGGGTGAGTGAGTGTTAGGTGGTTACTATGGGTGAGTGACTGTTAGGTTGTTACTATAGGTGAGTGAGTATTAGGTTGTTACTATGATGAGTGAGAGTTAGGTGGTTAGTATGGGTGAGTGAGTGTTAGGTTGTTACTATGGGTGAGTGAGAGTTAGGTGGTTAGTATGGGTTAGTGAGTGTTAGGTTGTTACTTTGGGTGAGTGAGTGTTAGGTTGTTATTCTGGGTGAATGAGTGTTAGGTGGTTACTATGGGTGAGTGAGTGTTAGGTTATTACGATGGGTGAGTGAGTGTTAGGTGGTTACTATGCGTGAGTGAGTGTTAGGTTGTTACTATGGGTGAGTGAGTGTTAGGTGGTTGCTATTGGTGAGTGAGTGTTAGGTTGTTACTATGGGTGAGTGAGTGTTAGGTTGTTACTCTGGGTGAGTGAGTGTTAGGTTGTTACTATGGGTGAGTGAGTGTTGGGTGGTTACTATGGGTGAGTGAGTGTTTGGTTGTTTACTAAGGGTGAATGAGTGTTAGGTGGTTACTGTGGTGAGTTTGTGTTAGGTTGTTACTATGGGTGAGTTAGTGTTAGGTTGTTACTAAGGGTGAGTGAGTGTTAGGTTGTTACTATGGGTGAGTGATTGTTAGGTGGTTACTATGGGTGAGTGAGTGTTAGGTTGTTACTATGGGTGAGTGATTGTTAGGTTGTTACTATGGGTGAGTGAGCGTTAGGTTGTTACTATGGGTGAGAGATTGTTAGGTGGTTACTATGGGCGAGTGAGTGTTTGGTTGTTATTATGGGTGAGTGAGTGTTAGGGTGTTACTATAAGTGAGTGGGTATTAGGTTATTACTATGGGTGAGTGAGTGTTCGGTTGTTATTATGGATGAGTGAGTGTTTGGTTGTTTCTATGGGTGAGTGCTAGGTGGTCACTATGGGTGAGTGAGTGTAAGGTTGTTACTATGGGTGAGTGAGTGTTTGGTTGTTACTATAGGTGAGTGAGTGTTAGGTTGATACTATGGGTGAGTGAGTGTTTGGTGGTTACTATGGGTGAGTGAGTCTTTGGTTGTTACTATGGGTGAGTGAGTGTTAGGTTGTTACTATGGGTGAGTGAGTGTTAGGTTGTTACTATGGGCGAGTGAGTGTTAGGTGGTTACTATGGGTGATTGTTTGGTTGTTACTATGGGGGAGGAGTGTTAGGTGGTTACTATGGGTGAGTGAGTGTTTGGTTGTTACTATGAGTGAGTGAGTGTTAGGTTGTTACTAGGGGTGATTGAGAGTTAGGTGGTTAGTATGGGTGAGTGAGTGTTAGGTTGTTACTATGGGCGAGTGAGTGTTAGGTGGTTACTATGGGTGATTGCTTGGTTGTTACTATGGGGGAGGGAGAGTTAGGTTGTTACTATGGGTGAGTGAGTGTTTGGTTGTTACTATGGGTGAGTGAGTGTTAGGTTGTTACTATGGGTGAGTGAGTGTTAGGTTGTTACTATGGGTGAGTGAGTGTTAGGTGGTTACTATGGGTGAGTGAATGTTAGGTTTTTACTATGGGTGAGTGAGTGTTTGGTTGTTACTATGGGTGAGTGAGTGTTAGGTTGTTACTCTGGGTGAGTGAGTGTTAGGTGGCTACTATGGGTAAGTGAGTGTTTGGTTACTATGGGTGAGTGAGTGTTAGGTGATTACTATGAGCGAGTGAGTTTTGTTGTTACCATGGTTGAGTGAGTGTTAGGTTGTTACTATGGGTGAGTGAGAGTTAGGTGGTTAGTATGGGTGAGTGAGTGTTAGGTGGTTACTATGGGTGAGTGAGGGTTAGGTTGTTACTATGGGTGAGTGAGTGTTAGGTTACTATGGGTGAGTGAGTGTTAGGTGGTTACTATGGGTGAGTAAGTGTTAGGTTGTTACTATAGGTGAGTGAGTATTAGGTTGTTACTATGTGTGAGTGAGAGTTAGGTGGTTAGTATGGGTGAGTGAGTGTAAGGTTGTTACTATGGGTGAGTGAGTGATAGGTTGTTACTATGGGTGAGTATTAGGTTGTTACTATGGGTGAGTGAGTGTTAGGTTGTTACAATAGGTGAGTGAGTATTAGGTTGTTACTATGGGTGAGTGAGTGTTAGGTTGTTACTATGTGTGAGTGAGAGTTAGGTGGTTAGTATGGGTTAGTGAGTGTTAGGTTGTTACTATGGGTGAGTGAGTGTTTGGTTGTTACTATGGGTGAGTATTAGGTTGTTACTATGGGTGAGTGAGTGTTAGGTTGTTACTATAGGTGAGTGAGTATTAGGTTGTTACTATGGGTGAGTGAGTGTTAGGTTGTTACTATGGGTGAGTGAGTGTTACGTCGTTACTTTGGGTGAGTGAGTGTTTGGTTGTTACTATGGATGAGTCAATGTTAGGTTGTTACCGTGGGTGAGTGAGTGTTAGGTGGTTGCTATGGGTGAGTGAGTTTGGTTGTTACTATGGGTGAGTGTGTGTTTGGTTGTTACTATTGGTGAGTGAGTGTTTGGTGGTTACTATGGGTGAGTGTTTGGTTGTTACTCTGGGTGAGTGAATGTTAGGTGGTTACTATGGGTGAGTGAGTTTGGTTGTTACTATGGGTGAGTGAGTGTTTGATTGTTACTATGGGTTAGTGAGAGTTAGGTGGTTACTGTGGGTGAGTGAGGGTTAGGTTGTTACTATGGGTGAGTGAGTGTTAGGTTGTTACTATAGGTGAGTGAGTGTTTGGGTGTTACTGTGGGTGAGTGAGTGTTAGGTTACTATGGGTTAGTGAGTGTTAGGTGGTTACTATGGGAGAGTGAGTTTGGTTGTTACTATGGTTGAGTGTGTGTTAGGTTGTTTCTATGGGTGAGTGAGTGTTAGGTGGTTACTATGGGTGAGTGAGTGTTAGGTTGTTACTCTGGGTGAGTAAGTGTTAGGTGGTTACTATGGGTAAGTGAGTGTTTGGTTACTATGGGTGAGTGAGTGTTAGGTGATTACTATGGGCGAGTGAGTTTTGTTGTTACTATGGTTGAGTGAGTGTTAGGTTGTTACTATGGGTGAGTGAGAGTTAGGTGGTTAGTATGGGTGAGTGAGTGTTAGGTTGTTATTATGGGTGAGTGAGTGTTAGGTTGTTACTATGGGTGAGTGAGTGTTTGGTTGTTACTATGGGTGAGTGAGTGTTAGGTTGTTGCTATGGGTGAGTGAGTGTTAGGTTGTTACTAAGGGTGATTGAGTGTTAGGCTGTTACTGTGGGTGAGTGAGTGTTAGGCTGATACTGCGGGTGAGTTAGTGATAGGTTGTTACTATGGGTGAGTGAGTGTTAGGTTGTTACTATTGGTGAGTGAGTGTTAGGTTGTGACTATAGGTGAGTGAGTGTTAGGTTGTTACTATGGATGAGTATTAGGTTGTAATAATGGGTGAGTGAAGGTTAGGTTGTTATTATAGGTGAGTGAGCATTAGGTTGTTACTATGGTTGAGTGAATGTTTGGTTGTTACTATGGGTGAGTGAGTGTTAGGTGGTTGCTATGGGTGACTGAGTGTTTGGTTGTTACTATGGGTGAGTGAGCATTAGGTTGTTACTATGGGTGAGTGAGTGTTAGGTTGTTACTATGGATTAGTGAGTGTTAGGTGGTTACTATGGGTGAGTATTGGGTTGTTGCTATGGGTGAGTGAGCATTAGGTTGCTACTATGGGTGAGTGAGTGTTAGGTTGTTACTATGGATTAGTGAGTGTTAGGTGGTAACTATGGGTGACTGAGTGTTTGGTTGTTGCCATGGGTGAGTGAGTGTTAGGTTGTTACTGTGGGTGAGTGAGTGTTAGGTGGTTACTATGGGTGAGTGAGTGTTAGGTGGTTGCAATGGGCGAGTGAGTGTTAGGTTGTTACTATGGGCGAGTGAGCGTTAGGTTGTTACTATAGGTGAGTTAGTGTTAGGTTGTTACTATGCATGAGTGAGTGTTAGGTGGTTACTATGGGTGAGTGAATGTTTGGTTGCTACTATGGGTGAGTGAGTGTTAGGTTGTTACTATGTGTGAGTGAGTGTTTGGTTGCTACTATGGGTGAGTGAGTGTTAGGTGGTTACTATGGGTGAAAGAGGGTTAGGTTGTTACTATGGGTGAGTGAGTGCTAGGTTGTTACTATAGGTGAGTGAGTGTTAGGTTGTTACTGTGGGTGAGTGAGTGTTAGGTTGTTACTATTGGTGAGTGAGAGTTAGGTGGTTAGTATGGGTAAGTGAGTGTTAGGTTGTTACTATAGGTGAGTGAGTATTAGGTTGTTACTATGTGTGAGTGTGAGTTAGGTGGTTAGTATGGGTGAGTGAGTGTTAGGTTGTTACTATGGGTGAGTGAGTGTTAGGTGGTTAATATGGGTAAGTGAGGGTTAGGTTGTTACTATAGGTGAGTGAGTATTAGGTTGTTACTATGTGTGAGTGAGAGTTAGGTGGTTAGTATGGGTGAGTGAGTGTTAGGTTGTTACTATGGGTGAGTGAGAGTTAGGTGGTTAGTATGGGTTAGTGAGTGTTAGGTTGTTACTAAGGGTGAGTGAGTGTTTGGTTGTTACTATAGGTGAGTATTAGGTTGTGTCTATGGGTGAGTGAGTGTTAGGTTGTTACTATAGGTGAGTGAGTATTAGGTTGTTACTATGGGTGAGTGAGTGTTAGGTTGTTACTATGGGTGAGTGAGTGTTAGGTGGTTACTTTGGGTGAGTGAGTGTTTGGTTGTTACTATGGATGAGTGATTGTTAGGTTGTTACTGTGGGTGAGTGAGTGTTAAGTGGTTACTATGGGTGAGTGAGTTTGGTTGTTACTATGGGTGAGTGTGTGTTTGGTTGTTACTATGGGTGAGTGAGTGTTAGGTGGTTACTCTGGGTGAGTGTTTGGTTGTTACTATGGTTGAGTGTGTGTTAGGTTGTTACTATGGGTGAGTGAGTGTTAGGTGGTTACTATGGGTGAGTGACTGTTAGGTTGTTACTATAGGTGAGTGAGTATTAGGTTGTTACTATGTGTGAGTGAGAGTTAGGTGGTTAGTATGGGTGAGTGAGTGTTAGGTTGTTACTATGGGTGAGTGAGAGTTAGGTGGTTAGTATGGGCTAGGGAGTGTTATGTTGTTACTTTGGGTGAGTGAGTGTTAGGTTGTTATTCTGGGTGAATGAATTCTAGGTGGTTACTATGGGTGAGTGAGTGCTAGGTTATTACGATGGGTGAGTGAGTGCTAGGTGGTTTCTATGCGTGAGTGAGTGTTAGGTTGTTACTATGGGTGAGTGAGTGTTAGGTGGTTGCTATTGGTGAGTGTGTGTTAGGTTGCTGCTATGGGTGAGTGAGTGTTAGGTTGTTACTATGGGTGAGTGAGTGTTAGGTTGTTACTATGGGTGAGTGAGTGTTGGGTGGTTACTATGGGTGAGTGAGTGTTTGGTTGTTACTATGGGTGAGTGATTGTTAGGTGGTTACTATGGGCGAGTGAGTGTTTGGTTGTTATTATGGGTGAGTGAGTGTTCGGGTGTTACTATGGGTGAGTGAGTGTTAGGTTGTTACTATGGGTGAGTGAGTGTTAGGTGGTTACTATGGGCGAGTGAGTGTTTGGTTGTTATTATGGGTGAGTGAGTGTTAGGGTGTTACTGTAAGTGAGTGGGTATTAGGTTATTACTATGGGTGAGTGAGTGTTTGGTTGTTACTATGGGTGAGTGTTAGGTGGTCACTATGGGTGAGTGAGTGTTAGGTTGTTACTATGGGTGAGTGAGTGTTTGGTTGTTACTATAGGTGAGTGAGTGTTAGGTTGTTACTATGGGTGAGTGAGTGTTTGGTGGTTACTATGGGTGAGCGAGTCTTTGGTTGTTACTATGGGTAGGTGAGTGTTAGGTTGTTACTATGGGTGAGTGAGTGTTAGGTGGTTACTATGGGTGAGTGAGTTTGGTTGTTACTATGGGTGAGTGTGTGTTTGGTTGTTACTATGGGTGAGTAAGTGTTAGGTGGTTACTAAGGGTGAGTGTTTGGTTGTTACTATGGGTGAGTGAGTGTTAGGTTGTTACTATGGGTGAGTGAGTGTTAGGTGGTTACTATGGGTGAGTGAGTGTTAGGTTGTTACTATAGGTGAGTGAGTATTAGGTTGTTACTATGTGTGAGTGAGAGTTAGGTGGTTAGTATGGGTGAGTGAGTGTTTGGTTGTTACTATGGGTGAGTGAGAGTTAGGTGGTTAGTATGGGTTAGGGAGTGTTATGTTGTTACTTTGGGTGAGTGAGTGTTAGGTTGTTATTCTGGGTGATTGAGTGTTAGGTGGTTACTATGGGTGAGTGAGTGTTAGGTTATTACGATGGGTGAGTGAGTGTTAGGTGGTCTCTATGCGTGAGTGAGTGTTAAGTTGTTACTATGGGTGAGTGAGTGTTAGGTGGTTGCTATTGGTGAGTGAGTGTTAGGTTGTTACTATGGGTGAGTGAGTGTTAGGTTGTTACTATGGGTGAGTGAGTGTTAGGTTTTTACTATGGGTGAGTGAGTGTTAGGTTGTTGCTATGGGTGAGAGAGCGTTAGGTTGTTACTATGGGTGAGTGATTGTTAGGTGGTTACTATGGGCGAGTGAGTGTTTGGTTGTTATTATGGGTGAGTGAGTGTTAGGGTGTTACTATAGGTGAGTGGGTATTAGGTTATTACTATGGGTGAGTGAGTGTTTGGTTGTTATTATGGGTGAGTGAGTGTTTGGTTGTTACTATGGGTGAGTGTTAGGTGGTCACTATGGGTGAGTGAGTGTAAGGTTGTTACTATGGGTGAGTGAGTGTTTGGTTGTTACTATAGGTGAGTGAGTGTTAGGTTGATATTATGGGTGAGTGAGTGTTTGGTGGTTACTATGGGTGAGTGAGTCTTTGGTTGTTACTATGGGTGAGTGAGTGTTAGGTTGTTACTATGGGTGAGTGAGTGTTAGGTTGTTTCTTTGGGCGAGTGAGTGATAGGTGGTTACTATGTGTGATTCTTTGGTTGTTACTATGGGGGAGGGAGTGTTAGGTGGTTACTATGGGTGAGTGAGTGTTTGGTTGTTACTATGGGTGAGTGAGTGTTAGGTTGTTACTATGGGTGATTGAGAGTTAGGTGGTTAGTATGGGTGAGTGAGTGTTCGGTTGTTACTATGGGCGAGTGAGTGTTAGGTGGTTACTATGGGTGATTGCTTGGTTGTTACTATGGGGGAGGGAGAGTTTGGTGGTTACTATGGGTGAGTGAGTGTTTGGTTGTTACTATGGGTGAGTGAGTGTTAGGTGGTTACTATGGGTGAGTGAGGGTTAGGTTGTTACTATGGGTGAGCGAGTGTTAGGTTGTTACTATAGGTAAGTGAGTGTTAGGGTGTTACTGTGGGTGAGTGAGTGTTAGGATACTATGGGTGAATGAGTGTTAGGTGGTTACTATGGGAGAGTGAGTTTGGTTGTTACTATGGGTGAGTGAGTGTTAGGTTGTTACTATAGGTGAGTGAGTATTAGGTTGTTACTATTTGTGAGTGAGAGTTAGGTGGTTAGTATCGGTGAGTGAGTGTAAGGTTGTTACTATGGGTGAGTGAGAGTTAGGTGGTTAGTATGGGTTAGTGAGTGTTAGGTTGTTACTATGGGTGAGTGAGTGTTTGGTTGTTACTATGGGTGAGTATTAGGTTGTTTCTATGGGTGAGTGAGTGTTAGGTTGTTACTATAGGTGAGTGAGTATTAGGTGGTTACTATGGGTGATTGTTTGGTTGTTACTATGGGGGAGGGAGTGTTTGGTGGTTACTCTGGGTGAGTAAGTGTTTGGTTGTTACTATGGGTGAGTGAGTGTTAGGTGGTTACTATGGGTGTGTGAGTTTCGTTGTTACTATGGGTGAGTGGGTGTTTGGTTGTTTCTATGGGGGAGTGAGTGTTAAGTGGTTACTATTGGTTGAGTGAGAGTTAGGTTGTTACTAGGGTGAGTGAGTGTTAGGTTGTTACTATGGGTGAGTGAGTGCTAGGTGGTTACTATGGGTGAGTGTGCGTTTGGTTGTTACTATAGGTGAGTGAGTGTTAGGTTGTTACTAAAGGTGAGTGAGTGTTAGGTTGTTACTATGGGTGAGTGATTGTTAGGTGATTACTATGGGTGAGTGAGTGTTTGGTTGTTACTATGGGTGAGTGAGTGTTGGGTTGTTACTAAGTGTGAGTGAGTGTTAGGTTGTTACACTGGGTGAGTGAGTGTTAGGTGGTTACTATGGGTGAGTGAGTGTTTGGTTGTTACTATGGGTGAGTGAGTGTTTCGTTGTTACAATAGGTGAGTGAGTGTTAGGTGGTTACTATGGGTGAGTGAGTGTTTGGTTGTTACTATGGGTGAGTGATTGTTTCGTTGTTACAATAGGTGAGTGAGTGTTAGGTTGTTACTGTGGGTGAGAGAGTGTTAGGTGGTTACCATGGGTGAGTGAGTGTTTGGTTGTTACTATGAGTGAGTGAGTGTGCACGTTGTTACTACGGGTGAGTGAGTGTTAGGTGGTTACTATGGGTGAGTGAGTGTTTGGTTGTTACTATGGGTGAGTGATTGTTAGGTGGTTACTATGGGTGAGTATTAGGTTGTTACTATGGGTGAGTGAGTGTTAGGTTGTTACTATAGGTGAGTGAGTATTAGGTTGTTACTATGGGTGAGTGAGTGTTTGGTTGTTACTATGGGTGAGTGAGTGTTAGTTGGTTACTATGGGTGAGTGAGTGTTTGGTTGTTACTATGGGTGAGTGAGTGTTAGGTTGTTACTATGGGTGAGTGAGTGTTAGGTTGTTACAATGGGTGAGTGAGTGTTAGGTGGTTACTATGAGTGAGTGAGAGTTAGGTTGCTACTATGGGTGAGTGAGTGTTAGGTTGTTACTCTGGGTGAGTGAGTGTTAGGTTGTTACTCTGGGTGAGTGAGTGTTTGGTGGTTACTATGGGTGAGTGAGTGTTTGGTTACTTTGGGTGAGTGAGTGTTAGGTTGTTACTATGGGTGAGTGAGTGTTAGGTTGTTACTATGGGTGAGTGAGTGTTTGGTTGTTACTATGGGTGAGTATTAGGATGTTACTATGGGTGAGTGAGTGTTAGGTTGTTACTATAGGTGAGTGAGTGTTAGGTTGTTACTATGGGTGAGTGAGTGTTAGGTTGTTACTATGGGCGAGTGAGTTTGGTTGTTACTATGGTTGAGTGAGTGTTAGGTTCTTACTATGGGTGAGTGAGAGTTAGGTGGTTAGTATGGGTGAGTGAGTGTTAAGTTGTTACTATGGGTGAGTGAGTGTTAGGTTGTTACTATGGGTGAGTGAGTGTTAGGTTGTTGCTATGGGTGAGTGAGTGTTATGTTGTTACTATGGGTGAGTGAGTGTTAGGTTGTTACTATGGGTGAGTGAGTGTTAGGTTGTTACTATCGGTGAGTGAGTGTTAGGTGGTTACTACGAGTGAGTGAGTGTTTGGTGGTTACTATGGGTGAGTCAGTGTTAGGTTGTTACTATGGGTGAGTGAGTGTTAGGTTGTTACTATGGGTTAGTGAGTGTTATGTTGTTACTATGGGTGAGTGAGTGTTAGGTGGTTACTATGGGTGAGTGAGTGTTAGGTTGTTACTATGGGTGAGTGTTAGGTGTTCAGTATGGGTGAGTGAGTGTTAGGTTGTTACTATGGGTGAGTGAGTGTTAGGTTGTTACTATAGGCGAGTGAGTGTTAGGTTGTTACTATGCGTGAGTGAGTGTTAGGTGGTTACTATGGGTGAGTGAGTGATTGGTTGTTACTATGGGTGAGTGAGTGTTAGGTTGTTACTATGGGTGAGTGAGTGTTAGGTTGTTACTATGGGTGAGTGAGTGTTAGGTGGTTACTATGGGTGAGTGAGTGTTAGGTTGTTACTATGGGTGAGTGTGTGAGTGTAAGGTTGTTACTATGGGTGAATGAGTGTTAGGTTGTTACTCTGGATGAGTGAGTTATAGGTGGTTACTATGGGTGAGTGAGTGTTTGGTTACTATGGGTGAGTGAATGTTAGGTGGTTACTATGGGCGAGTGAGTTTGGTTGTTACTATGGTTGAGTGAGTGTTAGGTTGTTACTATGGGTGAGTGAGTGTTAGGTGGTTACTATGGGTGAGTGAGTGTTAGGTTGTTACTATAGGTGAGTGAGTATTAGGTTGTTACTATGGGTGAGTGAGAGTTAGGTGGTTAGTATGGGTGAGTGAGTGTTAGGTTGTTACTATGGGTGAGTATTAGGTTGTTACTATGGGTGAGTGAGTGTTAGGTTGTTACTATGGGCGACTGAGTTTGGTTGTTACTATGGTTGAGTGAGTGTTAGGTTGTTACTATGGGTGAGTGAGTGTTTGGTTGTTACTATGGGTGAGTATTAGGTTGTTACTATGGGTGAGTGAGTGTTAGGTTGTTACTATAGGTGAGTGAGTATTAGGTTGTTACTATGGGTGAGTGAGTGTTAGGTTGTTACTATGGGTGAGTGAGTGTTAGGTGGTTACTTTGGGTGAGTGAGTGTTTGGTTGTTACTATGGGTGAGTGAGTGTTAGGTTGTTACTGTGGGTGAGTGAGTGTTAGGTGGTTACTATGGGTGAGTGAGTTTGGTTGTTACTATGGGTGAGTGAGTGTTAGGTGGTTACTATGGGTGAGTGAGTTTGGTTGTTACTATGGGTGAGTGAGTGTTTGGTTGTTACTATGGGTGAGTGAGTGTTAGGTTGTTACTATGGGTGAGTGTTAGGTTGTTACTATGGGTGAGTGAGTGTTAGGTGGTTACTATGGGTGAGTGAGTTTGGTTGTTACTATGGGTGAGTGAGTGTTTGGTTGTTACTATGGGTGAGTGAGTGTTAGGTGGTTACTATGGGTGAGTGTTTGGTTGTTACTATGGGTGAGTGAGTGTTAGGTGGTTACTATGGGTGAGTGAGTGTTGGTTGTTACTATGGGTGAGTGAGTGTTGGTTGTTACTATGGGTGAGTGAGTGTTAGGTTGTTACTATGGGTGAGTGAGTGTTAGGTTGTTACTATGGTGAGTGAGTGTTAGGTTGTTACTATGGGTGAGTGAGTGTTAGGTTGTTACTCTGAGTGAGTGAGTGTTAGGTGGTTACTATGGGTGAGTGAGTGTTGGTTGTTACTATGGGTGAGTGAGTGTTTGGTTGTTACTATGGGTGAGTGAGTGTTAGGTTGTTACTATGGGTGAGTGAGTGTTAGGTGGTTACTATGGGTGAGTGAGTGTTAGGTTGTTACTATGGGTGAGTGAGTGTTAGGTTGTTACTATGGGTGAGTGAGTGTTAGGTTGTTACTGTGGGTGAGTGAGTGTTAGGTGGTTACTATGGGTGAGTGAGTGTTTGGTTGTTACTATGGGTGAGTGAGTGTTTGGTTGTTACTATGGGTGAGTATTAGGTTGTTACTATGGGTGAGTGAGTGTTAGGTTGTTACTATGGGTGAGTGAGTATTAGGTTGTTACTATGGGTGAGTGAGTGTTAGGTTGTTACTATGGGTGAGTGAGTGTTAGGTGTTTACTATGGGTGAGTGAGTGTTAGGTTGTTACTATGGGTGAGTGAGTGTTAGGTTGTTACTATGGGTGAGTGAGTGTTAGGTTGTTACTATGGGTGAGTGAGTGTTAGGTTGTTACTATGGGTGAGTGAGTGTTAGGTTGTTACTATGGGTGAGTGAGTGTTAGGTGGTTACTATGGGTGAGTGAGTGTTAGGTTGTTACTATGGGTGAGTGAGTGTTAGGTTGTTACTATGGGTGAGTGAGTGTTAGGTGGTTACTATGGGTGAGTGAGTGTTTGGTTGTTACTATGGGTGAGTGAGTGTTAGGTTGTTACTATGGGTGAGTGAGTGTTAGGTGGTTACTATGGGTGAGTGAGTGTTTGGTTGTTACTATGGGTGAGTGAGTGTTAGGTGGTTACTATGGGTGAGTGAGTATTTGGTTGTTACTATGGGTGAGTGAGTGTTTGGTTGTTACTATGGGTGAGTATTAGGTTGTTACTATGGGTGAGTGAGTGTTAGGTTGTTACTATAGGTGAGTGAGTATTAGGTTGTTACTATGGGTGAGTGAGTGTTAGGTTGTTACTATGGGTGAGTGAGTGTTAGGTGTTTACTATGGGTGAGTGAGTGTTTGGTTGTTACTATGGGTGAGTGAGTGTTTGGTTGTTACTATGGGTGAGTGAGTGTTAGGTTGTTACTATGGGTGAGTGAGTGTTAGGTTGTTACTATGGGTGAGTGAGTGTTAGGTTGTTACTCTGGGTGAGTGAGTGTTAGGTTGTTACTATGGGTGAGTGAGTGTTAGGTGGTTACTATGCGTGAGTGAGTGTTAGGTTGTTACTATGGGTGAGTGAGTGTTAGGTGGTTACTATGGGTGAGTGAGTGTTAGGTTGTTACTATGGGTGAGTGAGTGTTAGGTTGTTACTATGGGTGAGTGAGTGTTAGGTTGTTACTATGGGTGAGTGAGTGTTAGGTGGTTACTATGGGTGAGTGAGTGTTAGGTGGTTACTATGGGTGAGTGAGTGTTAGGTGGTTACTATGGGTGAGTGAGTGTTAGGTTGTTACTATGGGTGAGTGAGTGTTAGGTTGTTACTATGGGTGAGTGAGTGTTAGGTGGTTACTATGGGTGAGTGAGTGTTAGGTTGTTACTATAGGTGAGTGAGTGTTAGGTTGTTACTATGGGTGAGTGAGTGTTAGGTGGTTACTATGGTGAGTGAGTGTTAGGTTGTTACTATGGGTGAGTGAGTGTTAGGTTGTTACTATGGGTGAGTGAGTGTTAGGTTGTTACTATGGGTGAGTGAGTGTTAGGTTGTTACTATGGGTGAGTGAGTGTTAGGTTGTTACTATGGGTGAGTGAGTGTTAGGTTGTTACTATGGGTGAGTGAGTGTTAGGTGGTTACTATGGGTGAGTGAGTGTTTGGTTGTTACTATGGGTGAGTGAGTGTTAGGTTGTTACTATGGGTGAGTGAGTGTTAGGTTGTTACTATGGGTGAGTGAGTGTTTGGTTGTTACTATGGGTGAGTGAGTGTTTGGTTGTTACTATGGGTGAGTGTTAGGTGGTTACTATGGGTGAGTGAGTGTTAGGTGGTTACTATGGGTGAGTGAGTGTTTGGTTGTTACTATGGGTGAGTGAGTGTTAGGTTGTTACTATGGGTGAGTGAGTGTTAGGTTGTTACTATGGGTGAGTGAGTGTTAGGTTGTTACTATGGGTGAGTGAGTGTTGGTTGTTACTATGGGTGAGTGAGTGTTAGGTGGTTACTATGGGTGAGTGAGTGTTAGGTGTTACTATGGGTGAGTGAGTGTTGGTTGTTACTATGGGTGAGTGAGTGTTTGGTTGTTACTATGGGTGAGTGAGTGTTAGGTTGTTACTATGGGTGAGTGAGTGTTAGGTTGTTACTATGGGTGAGTGAGTGTTAGGTGGTTACTATGGGTGAGTGAGTGTTAGGTTGTTACTATGGGTGAGTGAGTGTTAGGTTGTTACTATGGGTGAGTGAGTGTTAGGTTGTTACTATGGGTGAGTGAGTTAGGATGTTACTATGGGTGAGTGAGTGTTAGGTTGTTACTATGGGTGAGTGAGTGTTAGGTTGTTACTATGGGTGAGTGAGTGTTAGGTTGTTACTATGGGTGAGTGAGTGTTAGGTGGTTACTATGGGTGAGTGAGTGTTTGGTTGTTACTATGGGTGAGTGAGTGTTAGGTTGTTACTATGGGTGAGTGAGTGTTAGGTTGTTACTATGGGTGAGTGAGTGTTGGTTGTTACTATGGGTGAGTGAGTGTTAGGTGGTTACTATGGGTGAGTGAGTGTTAGGTTGTTACTATGGGTGAGTGAGTGTTAGGTTGTTACTATGGTGAGTGAGTGTTAGGTGTTACTATGGGTGAGTGTTTGGTTGTTACTATGGGTGAGTGAGTGTTAGGTGGTTACTATGGGTGAGTGAGTGTTGGTTGTTACTATGGGTGAGTGAGTGTTAGGTTGTTACTATGGGTGAGTGAGTGTTAGGTGGTTACTATGGGTGAGTGAGTGTTAGGTTGTTACTATGGGTGAGTGAGTGTTAGGTTGTTACTATGGGTGAGTGAGTGTTGGTTGTTACTATGGGTGAGTGAGTGTTAGGTGGTTACTATGGGTGAGTGAGTGTTGGTTGTTACTATGGGTGAGTGAGTGTTTGGTTGTTACTATGGGTGAGTGATTGTTAGGTGTTACTATGGGTGAGTGTTTGGTTGTTACTATGGGTGAGTGAGTGTTAGGTGGTTACTATGGGTGAGTGAGTGTTTGGTTGTTACTATGGGTGAGTGAGTGTTAGGTTGTTACTATGGGTGAGTGAGTGTTAGGTTGTTACTATGGGTGAGTGAGTGTTTGGTTGTTACTATGGGTGAGTGAGTGTTAGGTTGTTACTATGGGTGAGTGTTAGTTGTCACTATGGGTGAGTGAGTGTAGGTTGTTACTATGGGTGAGTGAGTGTTAGGTTGTTACTATGGGTGAGTGAGTGTTAGGTTGTTACTATGGGTGAGTGAGTGTTAGGTGGTTACTATGGGTGAGTGAGTGTTGGTTGTTACTATGGGTGAGTGAGTGTTAGGTTGTTACTATGGGTGAGTGAGTGTTAGGTTGTTACTATGGGTGAGTGAGTGTTAGGTGGTTACTATGGGTGAGTGAGTGTTAGGTTGTTACTATGGGTGAGTGAGTGTTAGGTTGTTACTATGGGTGAGTGAGTGTTAGGTTGTTACTATGGGTGAGTGAGTGTTAGGTTGTTACTATGGGTGAGTGAGTGTTAGGTTGTTACTATGGGTGAGTGAGTGTTAGGTGGTTACTATGGGTGAGTGAGTGTTAGTTGTTACTATGGGTGAGTGAGTGTTAGGTGGTTACTATGGGTGAGTGAGTGTTGGTTGTTACTATGGGTGAGTGAGTGTTAGGTTGTTACTATGGGTGAGTGAGTGTTAGGTTGTTACTATGGGTGAGTGAGTGTTTGGTTGTTACTATGGGTGAGTGAGTGTTAGGTTGTTACTATGGGTGAGTGAGTGTTAGGTGGTTACTATGGGTGAGTGAGTGTTAGGTTGTTACTATGGGTGAGTGAGTGTTTGGTTGTTACTATGGGTGAGTGAGTGTTAGGTTGTTACTATGGGTGAGTGAGTGTTAGGTTGTTACTATGGGTGAGTGAGTGTTAGGTTGTTACTATGGGTGAGTGAGTGTTAGGTTGTTACTATGGGTGAGTGAGTGTTAGGTGGTTACTATGGGTGAGTGAGTGTTAGGTTGTTACTATGGGTGAGTGAGTGTTAGGTTGTTACTATGGGTGAGTGAGTGTTAGGTGGTTACTATGGGTGAGTGAGTGTTGGTTGTTACTATGGGTGAGTGAGTGATTGGTTGTTACTATGGGTGAGTGAGTGTTAGGTGTTACTATGGGTGAGTGTTAGGTTGTTACTATGGGTGAGTGAGTGTTAGGTGGTTACTATGGGTGAGTGAGTTTGGTTGTTACTATGGGTGAGTGAGTGTTAGGTTGTTACTATGGGTGAGTGAGTGTTAGGTGGTTACTATGGGTGAGTGAGTGTTAGGTTGTTACTATGGGTGAGTGAGTGTTAGGTTGTTACTATGGGTGAGTGAGTGTTAGGTTGTTACTATGGGTGAGTGAGTGTTAGGTGGTTACTATGGGTGAGTGAGTGTTTGGTTGTTACTATGGGTGAGTGAGTGTTAGGTTGTTACTATGGGTGAGTGAGTGTTAGGTTGTTACTATGGGTGAGTGAGTGTTAGGTTGTTACTATGGGTGAGTGAGTGTTAGGTGGTTACTATGGGTGAGTGAGTGTTAGGTTGTTACTATGGGTGAGTGAGTGTTAGGTTGTTACTATGGGTGAGTGAGTGTTAGGTTGTTACTATGGGTGAGTGAGTGTTAGGTGGTTACTATGGGTGAGTGAGTGTTTGGTTGTTACTATGGGTGAGTGAGTGTTAGGTTGTTACTATGGGTGAGTGAGTGTTAGGTTGTTACTATGGGTGAGTGAGTGTTTGGTTGTTACTATGGGTGAGTGAGTGTTAGGTTGTTACTATGGGTGAGTGAGTGTTAGGTTGTTACTATGGGTGAGTGAGTGTTGGTTGTTACTATGGGTGAGTGAGTGTTAGGTTGTTACTATGGGTGAGTGAGTGTTAGGTTGTTACTATGGGTGAGTGAGTGTTAGGTTGTTACTATGGGTGAGTGAGTGTTAGGTGGTTACTATGGGTGAGTGAGTGTTGGTTGTTACTATGGGTGAGTGAGTGTTAGGTTGTTACTATGGGTGAGTGAGTGTTAGGTTGTTACTATGGGTGAGTGAGTGTTAGGTTGTTACTATGGGTGAGTGAGTGTTAGGTTGTTACTATGGTGAGTGAGTGTTAGGTTGTTACTATGGGTGAGTGAGTGTTAGGTTGTTACTATGGGTGAGTGAGTGTTAGGTTGTTACTATGGGTGAGTGAGTGTTAGGTTGTTACTATGGGTGAGTGAGTGTTAGGTGGTTACTATGGGTGAGTGAGTGTTAGGTTGTTACTATGGGTGAGTGAGTGTTAGGTTGTTACTATGGGTGAGTGAGTGTTAGGTTGTTACTATGGGTGAGTGAGTGTTAGGTGGTTACTATGGGTGAGTGAGTGTTAGGTTGTTACTATGGGTGAGTGAGTGTTAGGTTGTTACTATGGGTGAGTGAGTGTTAGGTGGTTACTATGGGTGAGTGAGTGTTAGGTTGTTACTATGGGTGAGTGAGTGTTAGGTGGTTACTATGGGTGAGTGAGTGTTAGGTTGTTACTATGGGTGAGTGAGTGTTAGGTTGTTACTATGGGTGAGTGAGTGTTAGGTTGTTACTATGGGTGAGTGAGTGTTAGGTTGTTACTATGGGTGAGTGAGTGTTAGGTTGCTACTATGGGTGAGTTTTAGGTTGTTACTATGGGTGAGTGAGTGTTAGGTTGTTACTATGGGTGAGTGAGTGTTAGGTTGTTACTATGGGTGAGTGAGTGTTAGGTTGTTACTATGGGTGAGTGAGTGTTAGGTTGTTACTATGGGTGAGTGAGTGTTAGGTTGTTACTATGGGTGAGTGAGTGTTAGGTTGTTACTATGGGTGAGTGAGTGTTAGGTTGTTACTATGGGTGAGTGAGTGTTAGGTTGTTACTATGGGTGAGTGAGTGTTAGGTTGTTACTATGGGTGAGTGAGTGTTAGGTTGTTACTATGGGTGAGTGAGTGTTAGGTTGTTACTATGGGTGAGTGAGTGTTAGGTTGTTACTATGGGTGAGTGAGTGTTAGGTTGTTACTATGGGTGAGTGAGTGTTAGGTTGTTACTATGGGTGAGTGAGTGTTAGGTTGTTACTATGGGTGAGTGAGTGTTAGGTGGTTACTATGGGTGAGTGAGTGTTAGGTTGTTACTATGGGTGAGTGAGTGTTAGGTTGTTACTATGGGTGAGTGAGTGTTAGGTTGTTACTATGGGTGAGTGAGTGTTAGGTTGTTACTATGGGTGAGTGAGTGTTAGGTTGTTACTATGGGTGAGTGAGTGTTAGGTTGTTACTATGGGTGAGTGAGTGTTAGGTTGTTACTATGGGTGAGTGAGTGTTTGGTTGTTACTATGGGTGAGTGAGTGTTAGGTTGTTACTATGGGTGAGTGAGTGTTAGGTTGTTACTATGGGTGAGTGAGTGTTAGGTTGTTACTATGGGTGAGTGAGTGTTAGGTTGTTACTATGGGTGAGTGAGTGTTAGGTGGTTACTATGGGTGAGTGAGTGTTAGGTTGTTACTATGGGTGAGTGAGTGTTAGGTTGTTACTATGGGTGAGTGAGTGTTAGGTTGTTACTATGGGTGAGTGAGTGTTAGGTTGTTACTATGGGTGAGTGAGTGTTAGGTTGTTACTATGGGTGAGTGAGTGTTAGGTTGTTACTATGGGTGAGTGTTAGGTGGTCACTATGGTGAGTGAGTGTTAGGTGTTACTATGGGTGAGTGAGTGTTAGGTTGTTACTATGGGTGAGTGAGTGTTAGGTGGTTACTATGGGTGAGTGAGTGTTAGGTTGTTACTATGGGTGAGTGAGTGTTAGGTTGTTACTATGGGTGAGTGAGTGTTAGGTTGTTACTATGGGTGAGTGAGTGTTAGGTTGTTACTATGGGTGAGTGAGTGTTAGGTTGTTACTATGGGTGAGTGAGTGTTAGGTGGTTACTATGGGTGAGTGAGTGTTAGGTTGTTACTATGGGTGAGTGAGTGTTAGGTTGTTACTATGGGTGAGTGAGTGTTAGGTTGTTACTATGGGTGAGTGAGTGTTAGGTTGTTACTATGGGTGAGTGAGTGTTAGGTTGTTACTATGGGTGAGTGAGTGTTAGGTTGTTACTATGGGTGAGTGAGTGTTAGGTTGTTACTATGGGTGAGTGAGTGTTAGGTTGTTACTATGGGTGAGTGAGTGTTAGGTTGTTACTATGGGTGAGTGAGTGTTAGGTTGTTACTATGGGTGAGTGAGTGTTAGGTTGTTACTATGGGTGAGTGAGTGTTAGGTTGTTACTATGGGTGAGTGAGTGTTAGGTTGTTACTATGGGTGAGTGAGTGTTAGGTTGTTACTATGGGTGAGTGAGTGTTAGGTTGTTACTATGGGTGAGTGAGTGTTAGGTTGTTACTATGGGTGAGTGAGTGTTAGGTTGTTACTATGGGTGAGTGAGTGTTAGGTTGTTACTATGGGTGAGTGAGTGTTAGGTTGTTACTATGGGTGAGTGAGTGTTAGGTTGTTACTATGGGTGAGTGAGTGTTAGGTTGTTACTATGGGTGAGTGAGTGTTAGGTTGTTACTATGGGTGAGTGAGTGTTAGGTTGTTACTATGGGTGAGTGAGTGTTAGGTTGTTACTATGGGTGAGTGAGTGTTAGGTTGTTACTATGGGTGAGTGAGTGTTAGGTTGTTACTATGGGTGAGTGAGTGTTAGGTTGTTACTATGGGTGAGTGAGTGTTAGGTTGTTACTATGGGTGAGTGAGTGTTAGGTTGTTACTATGGGTGAGTGAGTGTTAGGTGGTTACTATGGGTGAGTGAGTGTTAGGTTGTTACTATGGGTGAGTGAGTGTTAGGTGGTTACTATGGGTGAGTGAGTGTTAGGTTGTTACTATGGGTGAGTGAGTGTTAGGTTGTTACTATGGGTGAGTGAGTGTTAGGTTGTTACTATGGGTGAGTGAGTGTTAGGTTGTTACTATGGGTGAGTGAGTGTTAGGTTGTTACTATGGGTGAGTGAGTGTTAGGTTGTTACTATGGGTGAGTGAGTGTTAGGTTGTTACTATGGGTGAGTGAGTGTTAGGTTGTTACTATGGGTGAGTGAGTGTTAGGTTGTTACTATGGGTGAGTGAGTGTTAGGTTGTTACTATGGGTGAGTGAGTGTTAGGTTGTTACTATGGGTGAGTGAGTGTTAGGTTGTTACTATGGGTGAGTGAGTGTTAGGTTGTTACTATGGGTGAGTGAGTGTTAGGTTGTTACTATGGGTGAGTGAGTGTTAGGTTGTTACTATGGGTGAGTGAGTGTTAGGTTGTTACTATGGGTGAGTGAGTGTTAGGTTGTTACTATGGGTGAGTGAGTGTTAGGTTGTTACTATGGGTGAGTGAGTGTTAGGTTGTTACTATGGGTGAGTGAGTGTTAGGTTGTTACTATGGGTGAGTGAGTGTTAGGTTGTTACTATGGGTGAGTGAGTGTTTGGTTGTTACTATGGGTGAGTGAGTGTTAGGTTGTTACTATGGGTGAGTGAGTGTTAGGTTGTTACTATGGGTGAGTGAGTGTTAGGTTGTTACTATGGGTGAGTGAGTGTTAGGTTGTTACTATGGGTGAGTGAGTGTTAGGTGGTTACTATGGGTGAGTGAGTGTTAGGTTGTTACTATGGGTGAGTGAGTGTTGGTTGTTACTATGGGTGAGTGAGTTTAGGTTGTTACTATGGGTGAGTGAGTGTTAGGTTGTTACTATTGGTGAGTGAGTGTTAGGTTGTTACTATGGGTGAGTGAGTGTTAGGTTGTTACTATGGGTGAGTGAGTGTTGGTTGTTACTATGGGTGAGTGAGTGTTAGGTTGTTACTATGGGTGAGTGAGTGTTAGGTTGTTACTATGGGTGAGTGAGTGTTAGGTTGTTACTATGGGTGAGTGAGTGTTAGGTTGTTACTATGGGTGAGTGAGTGTTAGGTTGTTACTATGGGTGAGTGAGTGTTAGGTTGTTACTATGGGTGAGTGAGTGTTAGGTTGTTACTATGGGTGAGTGAGTGTTAGGTGGTTACTATGGGTGAGTGAGTGTTAGGTTGTTACTATGGGTGAGTGAGTGTTAGGTTGTTACTATGGGTGAGTGAGTGTTAGGTTGTTACTATGGGTGAGTGAGTGTTAGGTTGTTACTATGGGTGAGTGAGTGTTAGGTTGTTACTATGGGTGAGTGAGTGTTAGGTTGTTACTATGGGTGAGTGAGTTTGGTTGTTACTATGGGTGAGTGAGTGTTAGGTTGTTACTATGGGTGAGTGAGTGTTAGGTGGTTACTATGGGTGAGTGAGTGTTTGGTTGTTACTATGGGTGAGTGAGTGTTAGGTTGTTACTATGGGTGAGTGAGTGTTAGGTTGTTACTATGGGTGAGTGAGTGTTAGGTTGTTACTATGGGTGAGTGAGTGTTAGGTTGTTACTATGGGTGAGTGAGTGTTAGGTGTTACTATGGGTGAGTGAGTGTTAGGTTGTTACTATGGGTGAGTGAGTGTTAGGTTGTTACTATGGGTGAGTGAGTGTTAGGTTGTTACTATGGGTGAGTGAGTGTTTGGTTGTTACTATGGGTGAGTGAGTGTTAGGTTGTTACTATGGGTGAGTGAGTGTTAGGTTGTTACTATGGGTGAGTGAGTGTTAGGTGTTACTATGGGTGAGTGAGTGTTAGGTTGTTACTATGGGTGAGTGAGTGTTAGGTTGTTACTATGGGTGAGTGAGTGTTAGGTTGTTACTATGGGTGAGTGAGTGTTAGGTTGTTACTATGGGTGAGTGAGTGTTTGGTTGTTACTATGGGTGAGTGAGTGTTAGGTTGTTACTATGGGTGAGTGAGTGTTAGGTTGTTACTATGGGTGAGTGAGTGTTAGGTTGTTACTATGGGTGAGTGAGTGTTAGGTTGTTACTATGGGTGAGTGAGTGTTAGGTGGTTACTATGGGTGAGTGAGTGTTAGGTTGTTACTATGGGTGAGTGAGTGTTAGGTTGTTACTATGGGTGAGTGAGTGTTAGGTTGTTACTATGGGTGAGTGAGTGTTAGGTTGTTACTATGGGTGAGTGAGTGTTAGGTTGTTACTATGGGTGAGTGAGTGTTAGGTTGTTACTATGGGTGAGTGAGTGTTAGGTTGTTACTATGGGTGAGTGAGTGTTAGGTGGTTACTATGGGTGAGTGAGTGTTAGGTTGTTACTATGGGTGAGTGAGTGTTAGGTGGTTACTATGGGTGAGTGAGTGTTAGGTTGTTACTATGGGTGAGTGAGTGTTGGTTGTTACTATGGGTGAGTATTAGGTTGTTACTATGGGTGAGTGAGTGTTAGGTTGTTACTATGGGTGAGTGAGTGTTAGGTTGTTACTATGGGTGAGTGAGTGTTAGGTTGTTACTATGGGTGAGTGAGTGTTAGGTTGTTACTATGGGTGAGTGAGTGTTAGGTTGTTACTATGGGTGAGTGAGTGTTAGGTTGTTACTATGGGTGAGTGAGTGTTAGGTTGTTACTATGGGTGAGTGAGTGTTAGGTTGTTACTATGGGTGAGTGAGTGTTAGGTTGTTACTATGGGTGAGTGAGTGTTAGGTTGTTACTATGGGTGAGTGAGTGTTAGGTTGTTACTATGGGTGAGTGAGTGTTAGGTTGTTACTATGGGTGAGTGAGTGTTAGGTTGTTACTATGGGTGAGTGAGTGTTAGGTTGTTACTATGGGTGAGTGAGTGTTAGGTTGTTACTATGGGTGAGTGAGTGTTTGGTTGTTACTATGGGTGAGTGAGTGTTAGGTTGTTACTATGGGTGAGTGAGTGTTAGGTTGTTACTATGGGTGAGTGAGTGTTAGGTTGTTACTATGGGTGAGTGAGTGTTAGGTTGTTACTATGGGTGAGTGAGTGTTAGGTTGTTACTATGGGTGAGTGAGTGTTAGGTGGTTACTATGGGTGAGTGAGTGTTAGGTTGTTACTATGGGTGAGTGAGTGTTAGGTTGTTACTATGGGTGAGTGAGTGTTAGGTGGTTACTATGGGTGAGTGAGTGTTAGGTTGTTACTATGGGTGAGTGAGTGTTTGGTTGTTACTATGGGTGAGTGAGTGTTAGGTTGTTACTATGGGTGAGTGAGTGTTAGGTTGTTACTATGGGTGAGTGAGTGTTAGGTTGTTACTATGGGTGAGTGAGTGTTAGGTTGTTACTATGGGTGAGTATTAGGTTGTTACTATGGTTGAGTGTTAGGTTGTTACTATGGGTGAGTGAGTGTTAGGTTGTTACTATGGGTGAGTGAGTGTTAGGTGTTACTATGGTGAGTGAGTGTTAGGTTGTTACTATGGGTGAGTGAGTGTTAGGTTGTTACTATGGGTGAGTGAGTGTTAGGTTGTTACTATGGGTGAGTGAGTGTTAGGTTGTTACTATGGGTGAGTGAGTGTTTGGTTGTTACTATGGGTGAGTGAGTGTTAGGTTGTTACTATGGGTGAGTGAGTGTTAGGTTGTTACTATGGGTGAGTGAGTGTTAGGTTGTTACTATGGGTGAGTGAGTGTTAGGTTGTTACTATGGGTGAGTGAGTGTTAGGTTGTTACTATGGGTGAGTGAGTGTTAGGTTGTTACTATGGGTGAGTGAGTGTTAGGTTGTTACTATGGGTGAGTGAGTGTTAGGTTGTTACTATGGGTGAGTGAGTGTTAGGTTGTTACTATGGGTGAGTGAGTGTTAGGTTGTTACTATGGGTGAGTGAGTGTTAGGTTGTTACTATGGGTGAGTGAGTGTTAGGTTGTTACTATGGGTGAGTGAGTGTTAGGTTGTTACTATGGGTGAGTGAGTGTTAGGTTGTTACTATGGGTGAGTGAGTGTTAGGTTGTTACTATGGGTGAGTGAGTGTTAGGTTGTTACTATGGGTGAGTGAGTGTTAGGTTGTTACTATGGGTGAGTGAGTGTTAGGTTGTTACTATGGGTGAGTGAGTGTTAGGTTGTTACTATGGGTGAGTGAGTGTTAGGTTGTTACTATGGGTGAGTGAGTGTTAGGTTGTTACTATGGGTGAGTGAGTGTTAGGTTGTTACTATGGGTGAGTGAGTGTTAGGTTGTTACTATGGGTGAGTGAGTGTTAGGTTGTTACTATGGGTGAGTGAGTGTTAGGTTGTTACTATGGGTGAGTGAGTGTTAGGTTGTTACTATGGGTGAGTGAGTGTTAGGTTGTTACTATGGGTGAGTGAGTGTTAGGTTGTTACTATGGGTGAGTGAGTGTTAGGTTGTTACTATGGGTGAGTGAGTGTTAGGTTGTTACTATGGGTGAGTGAGTGTTAGGTTGTTACTATGGGTGAGTGAGTGTTAGGTTGTTACTATGGGTGAGTGAGTGTTAGGTTGTTACTATGGGTGAGTGAGTGTTAGGTTGTTACTATGGGTGAGTGAGTGTTAGGTTGTTACTATGGGTGAGTGAGTGTTAGGTTGTTACTATGGGTGAGTGAGTGTTAGGTTGTTACTATGGGTGAGTGAGTGTTAGGTTGTTACTATGGGTGAGTGAGTGTTAGGTTGTTACTATGGGTGAGTGAGTGTTAGGTTGTTACTATGGGTGAGTGAGTGTTAGGTTGTTACTATGGGTGAGTGAGTGTTAGGTTGTTACTATGGGTGAGTGAGTGTTAGGTTGTTACTATGGGTGAGTGAGTGTTAGGTTGTTACTATGGGTGAGTGAGTGTTAGGTTGTTACTATGGGTGAGTGAGTGTTAGGTTGTTACTATGGGTGAGTGAGTGTTAGGTTGTTACTATGGGTGAGTGAGTGTTAGGTTGTTACTATGGTAGTGAGTATTAGGTTGTACTATGGGTGAGTGAGTGTTAGGTTGTTACTATGGGTGAGTGAGTGTTAGGTTGTTACTATGGGTGAGTGAGTGTTAGGTTGTTACTATGGGTGAGTGAGTGTTAGGTGGTTACTATGGGTGAGTGAGTGTTAGGTTGTTACTATGGGTGAGTGAGTGTTAGGTTGTTACTATGGGTGAGTGAGTGTTAGGTTGTTACTATGGGTGAGTGAGTGTTAGGTTGTTACTATGGGTGAGTGAGTGTTTGGTTGTTACTATGGGTGAGTGAGTGTTAGGTTGTTACTATGGGTGAGTGAGTGTTAGGTTGTTACTATGGGTGAGTGAGTGTTAGGTTGTTACTATGGGTGAGTGAGTGTTAGGTTGTTACTATGGGTGAGTGAGTGTTAGGTTGTTACTATGGGTGAGTGAGTTTGGTTGTTACTATGGGTGAGTGAGTGTTAGGTTGTTACTATGGGTGAGTGAGTGTTAGGTTGTTACTATGGGTGAGTGAGTGTTAGGTTGTTACTATGGGTGAGTGAGTGTTTGGTTGTTACTATGGGTGAGTGAGTTAGGTTGTTACTATGGGTGAGTGAGTGTTAGGTTGTTACTATGGGTGAGTGAGTGTTAGGTTGTTACTATGGGTGAGTGAGTGTTAGGTTGTTACTATGGGTGAGTGAGTGTTAGGTGTTACTATGGGTGAGTGAGTGTTAGGTTGTTACTATGGGTGAGTGAGTGTTAGGTTGTTACTATGGGTGAGTGAGTGTTAGGTGGTTACTATGGGTGAGTGAGTGTTTGGTTGTTACTATGGGTGAGTGAGTGTTAGGTTGTTACTATGGGTGAGTGAGTGTTAGGTTGTTACTATGGGTGAGTGAGTGTTAGGTTGTTACTATGGGTGAGTGAGTGTTAGGTTGTTACTATGGGTGAGTGAGTGTTAGGTTGTTACTATGGGTGAGTGAGTGTTAGGTTGTTACTATGGGTGAGTGAGTGTTAGGTTGTTACTATGGGTGAGTGAGTGTTAGGTTGTTACTATGGGTGAGTGAGTGTTAGGTGGTTACTATGGTGAGTGAGTGTTGGTTGTTACTATGGGTGAGTGAGTGTTAGGTGGTTACTATGGGTGAGTGAGTGTTAGGTTGTTACTATGGGTGAGTGAGTGTTAGGTGGTTACTATGGGTGAGTGAGTGTTAGGTTGTTACTATGGGTGAGTGAGTGTTAGGTTGTTACTATGGGTGAGTGAGTGTTGGTTGTTACTATGGGTGAGTGAGTGTTGGTTGTTACTATGGGTGAGTGAGTGTTAGGTTGTTACTATGGGTGAGTGAGTGTTAGGTTGTTACTATGGGTGAGTGAGTGTTAGGTTGTTACTATGGGTGAGTGAGTGTTAGGTTGTTACTATGGGTGAGTGAGTGTTAGGTTGTTACTATGGGTGAGTGAGTGTTAGGTTGTTACTATGGGTGAGTGAGTGTTAGGTTGTTACTATGGGTGAGTGAGTGTTAGGTTGTTACTATGGGTGAGTGAGTGTTAGGTTGTTACTATGGGTGAGTGAGTGTTAGGTTGTTACTATGGGTGAGTGAGTGTTAGGTTGTTACTATGGGTGAGTGAGTGTTAGGTTGTTACTATGGGTGAGTGAGTGTTAGGTTGTTACTATGGGTGAGTGAGTGTTAGGTTGTTACTATGGGTGAGTGAGTGTTAGGTGGTTACTATGGGTGAGTGAGTGTTAGGTTGTTACTATGGGTGAGTGAGTGTTAGGTTGTTACTATGGGTGAGTGAGTGTTAGGTTGTTACTATGGGTGAGTGAGTGTTAGGTTGTTACTATGGGTGAGTGAGTGTTAGGTGTTACTATGGGTGAGTGAGTGTTAGGTTGTTACTATGGGTGAGTGAGTGTTAGGTTGTTACTATGGGTGAGTGAGTGTTAGGTTGTTACTATGGGTGAGTGAGTGTTAGGTTGTTACTATGGGTGAGTGAGTGTTAGGTTGTTACTATGGGTGAGTGAGTGTTAGGTTGTTACTATGGGTGAGTGAGTGTTAGGTTGTTACTATGGGTGAGTGAGTGTTAGGTTGTTACTATGGGTGAGTGAGTGTTAGGTTGTTACTATGGGTGAGTGAGTGTTAGGTTGTTACTATGGGTGAGTGAGTGTTAGGTTGTTACTATGGGTGAGTGAGTGTTAGGTTGTTACTATGGGTGAGTGAGTGTTAGGTTGTTACTATGGGTGAGTGAGTGTTAGGTTGTTACTATGGGTGAGTGAGTGTTAGGTTGTTACTATGGGTGAGTGAGTGTTAGGTTGTTACTATGGGTGAGTGAGTGTTTGGTTGTTACTATGGGTGAGTGAGTGTTAGGTTGTTACTATGGGTGAGTGAGTGTTAGGTTGTTACTATGGGTGAGTGAGTGTTAGGTTGTTACTATGGGTGAGTGAGTGTTAGGTTGTTACTATGGGTGAGTGAGTGTTAGGTTGTTACTATGGGTGAGTGAGTGTTAGGTTGTTACTATGGGTGAGTGAGTGTTAGGTTGTTACTATGGGTGAGTGAGTGTTAGGTTGTTACTATGGGTGAGTGAGTGTTAGGTTGTTACTATGGGTGAGTGAGTGTTAGGTTGTTACTATGGGTGAGTGAGTGTTAGGTTGTTACTATGGGTGAGTGAGTGTTAGGTTGTTACTATGGGTGAGTGAGTGTTAGGTTGTTACTATGGGTGAGTGAGTGTTAGGTTGTTACTATGGGTGAGTGAGTGTTAGGTTGTTACTATGGGTGAGTGAGTGTTAGGTTGTTACTATGGGTGAGTGAGTGTTAGGTTGTTACTATGGGTGAGTGAGTGTTAGGTTGTTACTATGGGTGAGTGAGTGTTAGGTGGTTACTATGGGTGAGTGAGTGTTAGGTTGTTACTATGGGTGAGTGAGTGTTAGGTTGTTACTATGGGTGAGTGAGTGTTAGGTTGTTACTATGGGTGAGTGAGTGTTAGGTGGTTACTATGGGTGAGTGAGTGTTTGGTTGTTACTATGGGTGAGTGAGTGTTAGGTTGTTACTATGGGTGAGTGAGTGTTAGGTTGTTACTATGGGTGAGTGAGTGTTAGGTTGTTACTATGGGTGAGTGAGTGTTAGGTTGTTACTATGGGTGAGTGAGTGTTAGGTTGTTACTATGGGTGAGTGAGTGTTAGGTTGTTACTATGGGTGAGTGAGTGTTAGGTTGTTACTATGGGTGAGTGAGTGTTAGGTTGTTACTATGGGTGAGTGAGTGTTAGGTTGTTACTATGGGTGAGTGAGTGTTAGGTTGTTACTATGGGTGAGTGAGTGTTAGGTTGTTACTATGGGTGAGTGAGTGTTAGGTTGTTACTATGGGTGAGTGAGTGTTAGGTTGTTACTATGGGTGAGTGAGTGTTAGGTTGTTACTATGGGTGAGTGAGTGTTAGGTTGTTACTATGGGTGAGTGAGTGTTAGGTTGTTACTATGGGTGAGTGAGTGTTAGGTTGTTACTATGGGTGAGTGAGTGTTAGGTTGTTACTATGGGTGAGTGAGTGTTAGGTTGTTACTATGGGTGAGTGAGTGTTAGGTTGTTACTATGGGTGAGTGAGTGTTAGGTTGTTACTATGGGTGAGTGAGTGTTAGGTTGTTACTATGGGTGAGTGAGTGTTAGGTTGTTACTATGGGTGAGTGAGTGTTAGGTGTTCACTATGGGTGAGTGAGTGTTAGGTTGTTACTATGGGTGAGTGAGTGTTAGGTAGTTTCTATGGGTGGGTGAGTGTTAGGTTGCTACTATGGATGAGTGTTAGGTTGTTACTATGGGTGAGTGAGTGTTAGGTTGTTACTATGGGTGAGTGAGTGTTAGGTTGTTACTATGGGTGAGTGAGTGTTAGGTTGTTACTATGGGTGAGTGAGTGTTAGGTTGTTACTATGGGTGAGTGAGTGTTAGGTTGTTACTATGGGTGAGTGAGTGTTAGGTTGTTACTATGGGTGAGTGAGTGTTAGGTTGTTACTATGGGTGAGTGAGTGTTAGGTTGTTACTATGGGTGAGTGAGTGTTAGGTTGTTACTATGGGTGAGTGAGTGTTAGGTTGTTACTATGGGTGAGTGAGTGTTAGGTTGTTACTATGGGTGAGTGAGTGTTAGGTTGTTACTATGGGTGAGTGAGTGTTAGGTTGTTACTATGGGTGAGTGAGTGTTAGGTTGTTACTATGGGTGAGTGAGTGTTAGGTTGTTACTATGGGTGAGTGAGTGTTAGGTTGTTACTATGGGTGAGTGAGTGTTAGGTTGTTACTATGGGTGAGTGAGTGTTAGGTTGTTACTATGGGTGAGTGAGTGTTAGGTTGTTACTATGGGTGAGTGAGTGTTAGGTTGTTACTATGGGTGAGTGAGTGTTAGGTTGTTACTATGGGTGAGTGAGTGTTAGGTTGTTACTATGGGTGAGTGAGTGTTAGGTTGTTACTATGGGTGAGTGAGTGTTAGGTTGTTACTATGGGTGAGTGAGTGTTAGGTTGTTACTATGGGTGAGTGAGTGTTAGGTTGTTACTATGGGTGAGTGAGTGTTAGGTTGTTACTATGGGTGAGTGAGTGTTAGGTTGTTACTATGGGTGAGTGAGTGTTAGGTTGTTACTATGGGTGAGTGAGTGTTAGGTTGTTACTATGGGTGAGTGAGTGTTAGGTTGTTACTATGGGTGAGTGAGTGTTAGGTTGTTACTATGGGTGAGTGAGTGTTAGGTTGTTACTATGGGTGAGTGAGTGTTAGGTTGTTACTATGGGTGAGTGAGTGTTAGGTTGTTACTATGGGTGAGTGAGTGTTAGGTTGTTACTATGGGTGAGTGAGTGTTTGGTTGTTACTATGGGTGAGTGAGTGTTAGGTTGTTACTATGGGTGAGTGAGTGTTAGGTTGTTACTATGGGTGAGTGAGTGTTAGGTTGTTACTATGGGTGAGTGAGTGTTAGGTTGTTACTATGGTGAGTGAGTGTTAGGTGTTACTATGGGTGAGTGTTGGTGTACTATGGGTGAGTGAGTGTTAGGTTGTTACTATGGGTGAGTGAGTGTTAGGTTGTTACTATGGGTGAGTGAGTGTTAGGTTGTTACTATGGGTGAGTGAGTGTTAGGTTGTTACTATGGGTGAGTGAGTGTTAGGTTGTTACTATGGGTGAGTGAGTGTTAGGTTGTTACTATGGGTGAGTGAGTGTTAGGTTGTTACTATGGGTGAGTGAGTGTTAGGTTGTTACTATGGGTGAGTGAGTGTTAGGTTGTTACTATGGGTGAGTGAGTGTTAGGTTGTTACTATGGGTGAGTGAGTGTTAGGTTGTTACTATGGGTGAGTGAGTGTTAGGTTGTTACTATGGGTGAGTGAGTGTTAGGTTGTTACTATGGGTGAGTGAGTGTTAGGTTGTTACTATGGGTGAGTGAGTGTTAGGTTGTTACTATGGGTGAGTGAGTGTTAGGTTGTTACTATGGGTGAGTGAGTGTTAGGTTGTTACTATGGGTGAGTGAGTGTTAGGTTGTTACTATGGGTGAGTGAGTGTTAGGTTGTTACTATGGGTGAGTGAGTGTTAGGTTGTTACTATGGGTGAGTGAGTGTTAGGTTGTTACTATGGGTGAGTGAGTGTTAGGTTGTTACTATGGGTGAGTGAGTGTTAGGTTGTTACTATGGGTGAGTGAGTGTTAGGTTGTTACTATGGGTGAGTGAGTGTTAGGTTGTTACTATGGGTGAGTGAGTGTTAGGTTGTTACTATGGGTGAGTGAGTGTTAGGTTGTTACTATGGGTGAGTGAGTGTTAGGTTGTTACTATGGGTGAGTGAGTGTTAGGTTGTTACTATGGGTGAGTGAGTGTTAGGTTGTTACTATGGGTGAGTGAGTGTTAGGTTGTTACTATGGGTGAGTGAGTGTTAGGTTGTTACTATGGGTGAGTGAGTGTTAGGTTGTTACTATGGTGAGTGAGTGTTAGGTTGTTACTATGGGTGAGTGAGTGTTAGGTTGTTACTATGGGTGAGTGAGTGTTAGGTGGTTACTATGGGTGAGTGAGTGTTAGGTTGTTACTATGGGTGAGTGAGTGTTAGGTTGTTACTATGGGTGAGTGAGTGTTAGGTTGTTACTATGGGTGAGTGAGTGTTAGGTTGTTACTATGGGTGAGTGAGTGTTAGGTTGTTACTATGGGTGAGTGAGTGTTAGGTTGTTACTATGGGTGAGTGAGTGTTAGGTTGTTACTATGGGTGAGTGAGTGTTAGGTGGTTACTATGGGTGAGTGAGTGTTGGTTGTTACTATGGGTGAGTGAGTGTTAGGTTGTTACTATGGGTGAGTGAGTGTTAGGTTGTTACTATGGGTGAGTGAGTGTTAGGTTGTTACTATGGGTGAGTGAGTGTTAGGTTGTTACTATGGGTGAGTGAGTGTTAGGTTGTTACTATGGGTGAGTGAGTGTTAGGTTGTTACTATGGGTGAGTGAGTGTTAGGTTGTTACTATGGGTGAGTGAGTGTTAGGTTGTTACTATGGGTGAGTGAGTGTTAGGTTGTTACTATGGGTGAGTGAGTGTTAGGTTGTTACTATGGGTGAGTGAGTGTTAGGTTGTTACTATGGGTGAGTGAGTGTTAGGTTGTTACTATGGGTGAGTGAGTGTTAGGTTGTTACTATGGGTGAGTGAGTGTTAGGTTGTTACTATGGGTGAGTGAGTGTTAGGTTGTTACTATGGGTGAGTGAGTGTTAGGTGGTTACTATGGGTGAGTGAGTGTTAGGTTGTTACTATGGGGTGAGTGTTAGGTGTTCAGTATGGGTGAGTGAGTGTTAGGTTGTTACTATGGGTGAGTGAGTGTTAGGTTGTTACTATGGGTGAGTGAGTGTTAGGTTGTTACTATGGGTGAGTGAGTGTTAGGTTGTTACTATGGGTGAGTGAGTGTTAGGTTGTTACTATGGGTGAGTGAGTGTTAGGTTGTTACTATGGGTGAGTGAGTGTTAGGTTGTTACTATGGGTGAGTGAGTGTTAGGTGGTTACTATGGGTGAGTGAGTGTTAGGTTGTTACTATGGGTGAGTGAGTGTTAGGTTGTTACTATGGGTGAGTGAGTGTTAGGTTGTTACTATGGGTGAGTGAGTGTTAGGTGGTTACTATGGGTGAGTGAGTGTTAGGTTGTTACTATGGGTGAGTGAGTGTTAGGTGTTACTATGGGTGAGTGAGTGTTGGTTGTTACTATGGGTGAGTGAGTGTTAGGTTGTTACTATGGGTGAGTGAGTGTTAGGTTGTTACTATGGGTGAGTGAGTGTTAGGTTGTTACTATGGGTGAGTGAGTGTTAGGTTGTTACTATGGGTGAGTGAGTGTTAGGTTGTTACTATGGGTGAGTGAGTGTTAGGTTGTTACTATGGGTGAGTGAGTGTTAGGTTGTTACTATGGGTGAGTGAGTGTTAGGTTGTTACTATGGGTGAGTGAGTGTTAGGTGGTTACTATGGGTGAGTGAGTGTTAGGTTGTTACTATGGGTGAGTGAGTGTTAGGTTGTTACTATGGGTGAGTGAGTGTTAGGTTGTTACTATGGGTGAGTGAGTGTTAGGTTGTTACTATGGGTGAGTGAGTGTTAGGTTGTTACTATGGGTGAGTGAGTGTTAGGTTGTTACTATGGGTGAGTGAGTGTTAGGTTGTTACTATGGGTGAGTGAGTGTTAGGTTGTTACTATGGGTGAGTGAGTGTTAGGTTGTTACTATGGGTGAGTGAGTGTTAGGTTGTTACTATGGGTGAGTGAGTGTTAGGTTGTTACTATGGGTGAGTGAGTGTTAGGTTGTTACTATGGGTGAGTGAGTGTTAGGTTGTTACTATGGGTGAGTGAGTGTTAGGTTGTTACTATGGGTGAGTGAGTGTTAGGTTGTTACTATGGGTGAGTGAGTGTTAGGTGGTTACTATGGGTGAGTGAGTGTTAGGTTGTTACTATGGGTGAGTGAGTGTTAGGTTGTTACTATGGGTGAGTGAGTGTTAGGTTGTTACTATGGGTGAGTGAGTGTTAGGTTGTTACTATGGGTGAGTGAGTGTTAGGTTGTTACTATGGGTGAGTGAGTGTTAGGTTGTTACTATGGGTGAGTGAGTGTTAGGTTGTTACTATGGGTGAGTGAGTGTTAGGTTGTTACTATGGGTGAGTGAGTGTTAGGTTGTTACTATGGGTGAGTGAGTGTTAGGTTGTTACTATGGGTGAGTGAGTGTTAGGTTGTTACTATGGGTGAGTGAGTGTTAGGTTGTTACTATGGGTGAGTGAGTGTTAGGTTGTTACTATGGTGAGTGAGTGTTAGGTTGTTACTATGGGTGAGTGAGTGTTAGGTTGTTACTATGGGTGAGTGAGTGTTAGGTTGTTACTATGGGTGAGTGAGTGTTAGGTTGTTACTATGGGTGAGTGAGTGTTAGGTGGTTACTATGGGTGAGTGAGTGTTAGGTTGTTACTATGGGTGAGTGAGTGTTAGGTTGTTACTATGGGTGAGTGAGTGTTAGGTTGTTACTATGGGTGAGTGAGTGTTAGGTGGTTACTATGGGTGAGTGAGTGTTAGGTTGTTACTATGGGTGAGTGAGTGTTAGGTTGTTACTATGGGTGAGTGAGTGTTAGGTTGTTACTATGGGTGAGTGAGTGTTAGGTTGTTACTATGGGTGAGTGAGTGTTAGGTTGTTACTATGGGTGAGTGAGTGTTAGGTTGTTACTATGGGTGAGTGAGTGTTAGGTTGTTACTATGGGTGAGTGAGTGTTAGGTGGTTACTATGGGTGAGTGAGTGTTAGGTTGTTACTATGGGTGAGTGAGTGTTAGGTTGTTACTATGGGTGAGTGAGTGTTAGGTTGTTACTATGGGTGAGTGAGTGTTAGGTTGTTACTATGGGTGAGTGAGTGTTAGGTTGTTACTATGGGTGAGTGAGTGTTAGGTTGTTACTATGGGTGAGTGAGTGTTAGGTTGTTACTATGGGTGAGTGAGTGTTGGTTGTTACTATGGGTGAGTGAGTGTTAGGTTGTTACTATGGGTGAGTGAGTGTTAGGTTGTTACTATGGGTGAGTGAGTGTTAGGTTGTTACTATGGGTGAGTGAGTGTTAGGTTGTTACTATGGGTGAGTGAGTGTTAGGTTGTTACTATGGGTGAGTGAGTGTTAGGTTGTTACTATGGGTGAGTGAGTGTTAGGTTGTTACTATGGGTGAGTGAGTGTTAGGTTGTTACTATGGGTGAGTGAGTGTTAGGTTGTTACTATGGGTGAGTGAGTGTTAGGTTGTTACTATGGGTGAGTGAGTGTTAGGTTGTTACTATGGGTGAGTGAGTGTTAGGTTGTTACTATGGGTGAGTGAGTGTTAGGTGGTTACTATGGGTGAGTGAGTGTTAGGTTGTTACTATGGGTGAGTGAGTGTTAGGTTGTTACTATGGGTGAGTGAGTGTTAGGTTGTTACTATGGGTGAGTGAGTGTTAGGTTGTTACTATGGGTGAGTGAGTGTTAGGTTGTTACTATGGGTGAGTGAGTGTTGGTTGTTACTATGGGTGAGTGAGTGTTAGGTTGTTACTATGGGTGAGTGAGTGTTAGGTGGTTACTATGGGTGAGTGAGTTTGGTTGTTACTATGGGTGAGTGAGTGTTAGGTTGTTACTATGGGTGAGTGAGTGTTAGGTTGTTACTATGGGTGAGTGAGTGTTAGGTTGTTACTATGGGTGAGTGAGTGTTAGGTTGTTACTATGGGTGAGTGAGTGTTAGGTTGTTACTATGGGTGAGTGAGTGTTAGGTGTTCACTATGGGTGAGTGAGTGTTAGGTTGTTACTATGGGTGAGTGAGTGTTAGGTTGTTACTATGGGTGAGTGAGTGTTAGGTTGTTACTATGGGTGAGTGAGTGTTAGGTTGTTACTATGGGTGAGTGAGTGTTAGGTTGTTACTATGGGTGAGTGAGTGTTAGGTTGTTACTATGGGTGAGTGAGTGTTAGGTTGTTACTATGGGTGAGTGAGTGTTAGGTTGTTACTATGGGTGAGTGAGTGTTAGGTGGTTACTATGGGTGAGTGAGTGTTAGGTTGTTACTATGGGTGAGTGAGTGTTAGGTTGTTACTATGGGTGAGTGAGTGTTAGGTTGTTACTATGGGTGAGTGAGTGTTAGGTTGTTACTATGGGTGAGTGAGTGTTAGGTTGTTACTATGGGTGAGTGAGTGTTAGGTTGTTACTATGGGTGAGTGAGTGTTAGGTTGTTACTATGGGTGAGTGAGTGTTAGGTTGTTACTATGGGTGAGTGAGTGTTAGGTTGTTACTATGGGTGAGTGAGTGTTAGGTTGTTACTATGGGTGAGTGAGTGTTAGGTTGTTACTATGGGTGAGTGAGTGTTAGGTTGTTACTATGGGTGAGTGAGTGTTAGGTTGTTACTATGGGTGAGTGAGTGTTAGGTTGTTACTATGGGTGAGTGAGTGTTAGGTTGTTACTATGGGTGAGTGAGTGTTAGGTTGTTACTATGGGTGAGTGAGTGTTAGGTTGTTACTATGGGTGAGTGAGTGTTAGGTTGTTACTATGGGTGAGTGAGTGTTAGGTTGTTACTATGGGTGAGTGAGTGTTAGGTTGTTACTATGGGTGAGTGAGTGTTAGGTTGTTACTATGGGTGAGTGAGTGTTAGGTTGTTACTATGGGTGAGTGAGTGTTAGGTTGTTACTATGGGTGAGTGAGTGTTTGGTTGTTACTATGGGTGAGTGAGTGTTAGGTTGTTACTATGGGTGAGTGAGTGTTAGGTTGTTACTATGGGTGAGTGAGTGTTAGGTTGTTACTATGGGTGAGTGAGTGTTAGGTTGTTACTATGGGTGAGTGAGTGTTAGGTTGTTACTATGGGTGAGTGAGTGTTAGGTTGTTACTATGGGTGAGTGAGTGTTAGGTTGTTACTATGGGTGAGTGAGTGTTAGGTTGTTACTATGGGTGAGTGAGTGTTAGGTTGTTACTATGGGTGAGTGAGTGTTAGGTTGTTACTATGGGTGAGTGAGTGTTAGGTTGTTACTATGGGTGAGTGAGTGTTAGGTTGTTACTATGGGTGAGTGAGTGTTAGGTTGTTACTATGGGTGAGTGAGTGTTAGGTTGTTACTATGGGTGAGTGAGTGTTAGGTTGTTACTATGGGTGAGTGAGTGTTAGGTTGTTACTATGGGTGAGTGAGTGTTAGGTTGTTACTATGGGTGAGTGAGTGTTAGGTTGTTACTATGGGTGAGTGAGTGTTAGGTTGTTACTATGGGTGAGTGAGTGTTAGGTTGTTACTATGGGTGAGTGAGTGTTAGGTTGTTACTATGGGTGAGTGAGTGTTAGGTGTTACTATGGGTGAGTGAGTGTTAGGTTGTTACTATGGGTGAGTGAGTGTTGGTTGTTACTATGGGTGAGTGAGTGTTAGGTTGTTACTATGGGTGAGTGAGTGTTAGGTGTTACTATGGGTGAGTGAGTGTTAGGTTGTTACTATGGGTGAGTGAGTGTTAGGTTGTTACTATGGGTGAGTGAGTGTTAGGTTGTTACTATGGGTGAGTGAGTGTTAGGTTGTTACTATGGGTGAGTGAGTGTTAGGTTGTTACTATGGGTGAGTGAGTGTTAGGTTGTTACTATGGGTGAGTGAGTGTTAGGTTGTTACTATGGGTGAGTGAGTGTTAGGTTGTTACTATGGGTGAGTGAGTGTTAGGTTGTTACTATGGGTGAGTGAGTGTTAGGTTGTTACTATGGGTGAGTGAGTGTTAGGTTGTTACTATGGGTGAGTGAGTGTTAGGTTGTTACTATGGGTGAGTGAGTGTTAGGTTGTTACTATGGGTGAGTGAGTGTTTGGTTGTTACTATGGGTGAGTGAGTGTTAGGTTGTTACTATGGGTGAGTGAGTGTTAGGTGGTTACTATGGGTGAGTGAGTGTTGGTTGTTACTATGGGTGAGTGAGTGTTAGGTTGTTACTATGGGTGAGTGAGTGTTAGGTTGTTACTATGGGTGAGTGAGTGTTAGGTTGTTACTATGGGTGAGTGAGTGTTAGGTTGTTACTATGGGTGAGTGAGTGTTAGGTTGTTACTATGGGTGAGTGAGTGTTAGGTTGTTACTATGGGTGAGTGAGTGTTAGGTTGTTACTATGGGTGAGTGAGTGTTAGGTTGTTACTATGGGTGAGTGAGTGTTAGGTTGTTACTATGGGTGAGTGAGTGTTAGGTTGTTACTATGGGTGAGTGAGTGTTAGGTTGTTACTATGGGTGAGTGAGTGTTAGGTTGTTACTATGGGTGAGTGAGTGTTAGGTTGTTACTATGGGTGAGTGAGTGTTAGGTTGTTACTATGGGTGAGTGAGTGTTAGGTTGTTACTATGGGTGAGTGAGTGTTAGGTTGTTACTATGGGTGAGTGAGTGTTAGGTTGTTACTATGGGTGAGTGAGTGTTAGGTTGTTACTATGGGTGAGTGAGTGTTAGGTTGTTACTATGGGTGAGTGAGTGTTAGGTTGTTACTATGGGTGAGTGAGTGTTAGGTTGTTACTATGGGTGAGTGAGTGTTAGGTTGTTACTATGGGTGAGTGAGTGTTAGGTTGTTACTATGGGTGAGTGAGTGTTAGGTTGTTACTATGGGTGAGTGAGTGTTAGGTTGTTACTATGGGTGAGTGAGTGTTAGGTTGTTACTATGGGTGAGTGAGTGTTAGGTTGTTACTATGGGTGAGTGAGTGTTAGGTTGTTACTATGGGTGAGTGAGTGTTAGGTTGTTACTATGGGTGAGTGAGTGTTAGGTTGTTACTATGGGTGAGTGAGTGTTAGGTTGTTACTATGGGTGAGTGAGTGTTAGGTTGTTACTATGGGTGAGTGAGTGTTAGGTTGTTACTATGGGTGAGTGAGTGTTAGGTTGTTACTATGGGTGAGTGAGTGTTAGGTTGTTACTATGGGTGAGTGAGTGTTAGGTTGTTACTATGGGTGAGTGAGTGTTAGGTTGTTACTATGGGTGAGTGAGTGTTAGGTTGTTACTATGGGTGAGTGAGTGTTAGGTTGTTACTATGGGTGAGTGAGTGTTAGGTTGTTACTATGGGTGAGTGAGTGTTAGGTTGTTACTATGGGTGAGTGAGTGTTAGGTTGTTACTATGGGTGAGTGAGTGTTAGGTTGTTACTATGGGTGAGTGAGTGTTAGGTTGTTACTATGGGTGAGTGAGTGTTAGGTTGTTACTATGGGTGAGTGAGTGTTAGGTTGTTACTATGGGTGAGTGAGTGTTAGGTTGTTACTATGGGTGAGTGAGTGTTAGGTTGTTACTATGGGTGAGTGAGTGTTAGGTTGTTACTATGGGTGAGTGAGTGTTAGGTTGTTACTATGGGTGAGTGAGTGTTAGGTGGTTACTATGGGTGAGTGAGTGTTAGGTTGTTACTATGGGTGAGTGAGTGTTAGGTTGTTACTATGGGTGAGTGAGTGTTAGGTTGTTACTATGGGTGAGTGAGTGTTAGGTTGTTACTATGGGTGAGTGAGTGTTAGGTTGTTACTATGGGTGAGTGAGTGTTAGGTTGTTACTATGGGTGAGTGAGTGTTAGGTTGTTACTATGGGTGAGTGAGTGTTAGGTTGTTACTATGGGTGAGTGAGTGTTAGGTTGTTACTATGGGTGAGTGAGTGTTAGGTTGTTACTATGGGTGAGTGAGTGTTAGGTTGTTACTATGGGTGAGTGAGTGTTAGGTTGTTACTATGGGTGAGTGAGTGTTAGGTTGTTACTATGGGTGAGTGAGTGTTAGGTGTTCACTATGGGTGAGTGAGTGTTAGGTTGTTACTATGGGTGAGTGAGTGTTAGGTTGTTACTATGGGTGAGTGAGTGTTAGGTTGTTACTATGGGTGAGTGAGTGTTAGGTTGTTACTATGGGTGAGTGAGTGTTAGGTTGTTACTATGGGTGAGTGAGTGTTAGGTTGTTACTATGGGTGAGTGAGTGTTAGGTTGTTACTATGGGTGAGTGAGTGTTAGGTTGTTACTATGGGTGAGTGAGTGTTAGGTTGTTACTATGGGTGAGTGAGTGTTAGGTTGTTACTATGGGTGAGTGAGTGTTAGGTTGTTACTATGGGTGAGTGAGTGTTAGGTTGTTACTATGGGTGAGTGAGTGTTAGGTTGTTACTATGGGTGAGTGAGTGTTAGGTTGTTACTATGGGTGAGTGAGTGTTAGGTTGTTACTATGGGTGAGTGAGTGTTAGGTTGTTACTATGGGTGAGTGAGTGTTAGGTTGTTACTATGGGTGAGTGAGTGTTAGGTTGTTACTATGGGTGAGTGAGTGTTAGGTTGTTACTATGGGTGAGTGAGTGTTAGGTTGTTACTATGGGTGAGTGAGTGTTAGGTTGTTACTATGGGTGAGTGAGTGTTAGGTTGTTACTATGGGTGAGTGAGTGTTAGGTTGTTACTATGGGTGAGTGAGTGTTAGGTTGTTACTATGGGTGAGTGAGTGTTAGGTGTTCACTATGGGTGAGTGAGAGTTAGGTTGTTACTATGGGTGAGTGAGTGTTAGGTTGTTACTATGGGTGAGTGAGTGTTAGGTTGTTACTATGGGTGAGTGAGTGTTAGGTTGTTACTATGGGTGAGTGAGTGTTAGGTTGTTACTATGGGTGAGTGAGTGTTAGGTTGTTACTATGGGTGAGTGAGTGTTAGGTTGTTACTATGGGTGAGTGAGTGTTAGGTTGTTACTATGGGTGAGTGAGTGTTAGGTTGTTACTATGGGTGAGTGAGTGTTAGGTTGTTACTATGGGTGAGTGAGTGTTAGGTTGTTACTATGGGTGAGTGAGTGTTAGGTTGTTACTATGGGTGAGTGAGTGTTAGGTTGTTACTATGGGTGAGTGAGTGTTAGGTGTTCACTATGGATGAGTGAGTTTAGGTTGTTACTATGGGTGAGTGAGTGTTAGGTTGTTACTATGGGTGAGTGAGTGTTAGGTTGTTACTATGGGTGAGTGAGTGTTAGGTTGTTACTATGGGTGAGTGAGTGTTAGGTTGTTACTATGGGTGAGTGAGTGTTAGGTTGTTACTATGGGTGAGTGAGTGTTAGGTTGTTACTATGGGTGAGTGAGTGTTAGGTTGTTACTATGGGTGAGTGAGTGTTGGTTGTTACTATGGGTGAGTGAGTGTTAGGTTGTTACTATGGGTGAGTGAGTGTTAGGTTGTTACTATGGGTGAGTGAGTGTTTGGTTGTTACTATGGGTGAGTGAGTGTTAGGTTGTTACTATGGGTGAGTGAGTGTTAGGTTGTTACTATGGGTGAGTGAGTGTTAGGTTGTTACTATGGGTGAGTGAGTGTTAGGTTGTTACTATGGGTGAGTGAGTGTTAGGTTGTTACTATGGGTGAGTGAGTGTTAGGTTGTTACTATGGGTGAGTGAGTGTTAGGTTGTTACTATGGGTGAGTGAGTGTTAGGTTGTTACTATGGGTGAGTGAGTGTTAGGTTGTTACTATGGGTGAGTGAGTTTGGTTGTTACTATGGGTGAGTGAGTGTTAGGTTGTTACTATGGGTGAGTGAGTGTTAGGTTGTTACTATGGGTGAGTGAGTGTTAGGTTGTTACTATGGGTGAGTGAGTGTTAGGTTGTTACTATGGGTGAGTGAGTGTTAGGTTGTTACTATGGGTGAGTGAGTGTTAGGTTGTTACTATGGGTGAGTGAGTGTTAGGTTGTTACTATGGGTGAGTGAGTGTTAGGTTGTTACTATGGGTGAGTGAGTGTTAGGTTGTTACTATGGGTGAGTGAGTGTTAGGTTGTTACTATGGGTGAGTGAGTGTTAGGTTGTTACTATGGGTGAGTGAGTGTTAGGTTGTTACTATGGGTGAGTGAGTGTTAGGTTGTTACTATGGGTGAGTGAGTGTTAGGTTGTTACTATGGGTGAGTGAGTGTTAGGTTGTTACTATGGGTGAGTGAGTGTTAGGTTGTTACTATGGGTGAGTGAGTGTTAGGTTGTTACTATGGGTGAGTGAGTGTTAGGTTGTTACTATGGGTGAGTGAGTGTTAGGTTGTTACTATGGGTGAGTGAGTGTTAGGTTGTTACTATGGGTGAGTGAGTGTTAGGTTGTTACTATGGGTGAGTGAGTGTTAGGTTGTTACTATGGGTGAGTGAGTGTTAGGTTGTTACTATGGGTGAGTGAGTGTTAGGTTGTTACTATGGGTGAGTGAGTGTTAGGTTGTTACTATGGGTGAGTGAGTGTTAGGTTGTTACTATGGGTGAGTGAGTGTTAGGTTGTTACTATGGGTGAGTGAGTGTTAGGTTGTTACTATGGGTGAGTGAGTGTTAGGTTGTTACTATGGGTGAGTGAGTGTTAGGTTGTTACTATGGGTGAGTGAGTGTTAGGTTGTTACTATGGGTGAGTGAGTGTTAGGTTGTTACTATGGGTGAGTGAGTGTTAGGTTGTTACTATGGGTGAGTGAGTGTTAGGTTGTTACTATGGGTGAGTGAGTGTTAGGTTGTTACTATGGGTGAGTGAGTGTTAGGTTGTTACTATGGGTGAGTGAGTGTTAGGTTGTTACTATGGGTGAGTGAGTGTTAGGTTGTTACTATGGGTGAGTGAGTGTTAGGTTGTTACTATGGGTGAGTGAGTGTTAGGTGGTTACTATGGGTGAGTGAGTGTTAGGTTGTTACTATGGGTGAGTGAGTGTTAGGTTGTTACTATGGGTGAGTGAGTGTTAGGTTGTTACTATGGGTGAGTGAGTGTTAGGTTGTTACTATGGGTGAGTGAGTGTTAGGTTGTTACTATGGGTGAGTGAGTGTTAGGTTGTTACTATGGGTGAGTGAGTGTTAGGTGGTTACTATGGGTGAGTGAGTGTTAGGTTGTTACTATGGGTGAGTGAGTGTTAGGTTGTTACTATGGGTGAGTGAGTGTTAGGTTGTTACTATGGGTGAGTGAGTGTTAGGTTGTTACTATGGGTGAGTGAGTGTTAGGTTGTTACTATGGGTGAGTGAGTGTTAGGTTGTTACTATGGGTGAGTGAGTGTTAGGTTGTTACTATGGGTGAGTGAGTGTTAGGTTGTTACTATGGGTGAGTGAGTGTTAGGTTGTTACTATGGGTGAGTGAGTGTTAGGTTGTTACTATGGGTGAGTGAGTGTTAGGTTGTTACTATGGGTGAGTGAGTGTTAGGTTGTTACTATGGGTGAGTGAGTGTTAGGTTGTTACTATGGGTGAGTGAGTGTTAGGTTGTTACTATGGGTGAGTGAGTGTTAGGTTGTTACTATGGGTGAGTGAGTGTTAGGTTGTTACTATGGGTGAGTGAGTGTTAGGTTGTTACTATGGGTGAGTGAGTGTTAGGTTGTTACTATGGGTGAGTGAGTGTTAGGTTGTTACTATGGGTGAGTGAGTGTTAGGTTGTTACTATGGGTGAGTGAGTGTTAGGTTGTTACTATGGGTGAGTGAGTGTTAGGTTGTTACTATGGGTGAGTGAGTGTTAGGTTGTTACTATGGGTGAGTGAGTGTTAGGTTGTTACTATGGGTGAGTGAGTGTTAGGTTGTTACTATGGGTGAGTGAGTGTTAGGTTGTTACTATGGGTGAGTGAGTGTTAGGTTGTTACTATGGGTGAGTGAGTGTTAGGTTGTTACTATGGGTGAGTGAGTGTTAGGTTGTTACTATGGGTGAGTGAGTGTTAGGTTGTTACTATGGGTGAGTGAGTGTTAGGTTGTTACTATGGGTGAGTGAGTGTTAGGTTGTTACTATGGGTGAGTGAGTGTTAGGTTGTTACTATGGGTGAGTGAGTGTTAGGTTGTTACTATGGGTGAGTGAGTGTTAGGTTGTTACTATGGGTGAGTGAGTGTTAGGTTGTTACTATGGGTGAGTGAGTGTTAGGTTGTTACTATGGGTGAGTGAGTGTTAGGTTGTTACTATGGGTGAGTGAGTGTTAGGTTGTTACTATGGGTGAGTGAGTGTTAGGTTGTTACTATGGGTGAGTGAGTGTTAGGTTGTTACTATGGGTGAGTGAGTGTTAGGTTGTTACTATGGGTGAGTGAGTGTTAGGTTGTTACTATGGGTGAGTGAGTGTTAGGTTGTTACTATGGTGAGTGAGTGTTAGGTTGTTACTATGGGTGAGTGAGTGTTAGGTTGTTACTATGGGTGAGTGAGTGTTAGGTTGTTACTATGGGTGAGTGAGTGTTAGGTTGTTACTATGGGTGAGTGAGTGTTAGGTTGTTACTATGGGTGAGTGAGTGTTAGGTTGTTACTATGGGTGAGTGAGTGTTAGGTTGTTACTATGGGTGAGTGAGTGTTAGGTTGTTACTATGGGTGAGTGAGTGTTAGGTTGTTACTATGGGTGAGTGAGTGTTAGGTTGTTACTATGGGTGAGTGAGTGTTAGGTTGTTACTATGGGTGAGTGAGTGTTAGGTTGTTACTATGGGTGAGTGAGTGTTAGGTTGTTACTATGGGTGAGTGAGTGTTAGGTTGTTACTATGGGTGAGTGAGTGTTAGGTTGTTACTATGGGTGAGTGAGTGTTAGGTTGTTACTATGGGTGAGTGAGTGTTAGGTTGTTACTATGGGTGAGTGAGTGTTAGGTTGTTACTATGGGTGAGTGAGTGTTAGGTTGTTACTATGGTGAGTGAGTGTTAGGTTGTTACTATGGGTGAGTGAGTGTTAGGTTGTTACTATGGGTGAGTGAGTGTTAGGTTGTTACTATGGGTGAGTGAGTGTTAGGTTGTTACTATGGGTGAGTGAGTGTTAGGTTGTTACTATGGGGTGAGTGAGTGTTAGGTGGTTGTTACTATGGGTGAGTGAGTGTTAGGTTGTTACTATGGGTGAGTGAGTGTTAGGTTGTTACTATGGGTGAGTGAGTGTTAGGTTGTTACTATGGGTGAGTGAGTGTTAGGTTGTTACTATGGGTGAGTGAGTGTTAGGTTGTTACTATGGGTGAGTGAGTGTTAGGTTGTTACTATGGGTGAGTGAGTGTTAGGTTGTTACTATGGGTGAGTGAGTGTTAGGTTGTTACTATGGGTGAGTGAGTGTTAGGTTGTTACTATGGGTGAGTGAGTGTTAGGTTGTTACTATGGGTGAGTGAGTGTTAGGTTGTTACTATGGGTGAGTGAGTGTTAGGTGGTTACTATGGGTGAGTGAGTGTTAGGTTGTTACTATGGGTGAGTGAGTGTTAGGTTGTTACTATGGGTGAGTGAGTGTTAGGTTGTTACTATGGGTGAGTGAGTGTTAGGTTGTTACTATGGGTGAGTGAGTGTTAGGTTGTTACTATGGGTGAGTGAGTGTTAGGTTGTTACTATGGGTGAGTGAGTGTTAGGTTGTTACTATGGGTGAGTGAGTGTTAGGTTGTTACTATGGGTGAGTGAGTGTTAGGTTGTTACTATGGGTGAGTGAGTGTTACTTGGTTACTGAGGGTGAGTGTTAGGTTGTTACTATGGGTGAGTGAGTGTTAGGTTGTTACTATGGGTGAGTGAGTGTTAGGTTGTTACTATGGGTGAGTGAGTGTTAGGTTGTTACTATGGGTGAGTGAGTGTTAGGTTGTTACTATGGGTGAGTGAGTGTTAGGTTGTTACTATGGGTGAGTGAGTGTTAGGTTGTTACTATGGTGAGTGAGTGTTAGGTTGTTACTATGGGTGAGTGAGTGTTAGGTTGTTACTATGGGTGAGTGAGTGTTAGGTTGTTACTATGGGTGAGTGAGTGTTAGGTTGTTACTATGGGTGAGTGAGTGTTAGGTTGTTACTATGGGTGAGTGAGTGTTAGGTTGTTACTATGGGTGAGTGAGTGTTAGGTTGTTACTATGGGTGAGTGAGTGTTAGGTTGTTACTATGGGTGAGTGAGTGTTAGGTGGTTACTATGGGTGAGTGAGTGTTTGGTTGTTACTATGGGTGAGTGAGTGTTAGGTTGTTACTATGGGTGAGTGAGTGTTAGGTTGTTACTATGGGTGAGTGAGTGTTAGGTTGTTACTATGGGTGAGTGAGTGTTAGGTTGTTACTATGGGTGAGTGAGTGTTAGGTGGTTACTATGGGTGAGTGAGTGTTTGGTTGTTACTATGGGTGAGTGAGTGTTAGGTTGTTACTATGGGTGAGTGAGTGTTAGGTTGTTACTATGGGTGAGTGAGTGTTAGGTGGTTACTATGGGTGAGTGAGTGTTAGGTTGTTACTATGGGTGAGTGAGTGTTAGGTTGTTACTATGGGTGAGTGAGTGTTAGGTTGTTACTATGGGTGAGTGAGTGTTAGGTTGTTACTATGGTGAGTGAGTGTTTGGTTGTTACTATGGGTGAGTGAGTGTTAGGTTGTTACTATGGGTGAGTGAGTGTTAGGTTGTTACTATGGTTGAGTGAGTGTTAGGTTGTTACTATGGGTGAGTGAGTGTTAGGTTGTTACTATGGGTGAGTGTTAGGATGTCACTATGGGTGTGTGAGTGTTAGGTTGTTACTATGGGTGAGTGAGTGTTAGGTTGTTAGTATAGGTGAGTGAGTGTTAGGTTGTTACTATGGGTGAGTGAGTGTTAGGTGGTTACTATGGGTGAGTGAGTGTTTGGTTGTTACTATGGGTGAGTGAGTGTTAGGTTGTTACTATGGGTGAGTGAGTGTTAGGTTGTTACTATGGGTGAGTGAGTGTTTGGTTGTTACTATGGGTGAGTGAGTGTTAGGTGGTTACTATGGGTGAGTATTTGGTTGTTACTATGGGTGAGGGAGTGTTAGGTGGTTACTATGGGTGAGTGAGTGTTTGGTTGTTACTATGGGTGAGTGAGTGTTAGGTGGTTACTATGGGTGAATGAGTTTCGTTGTTACTATGGGTGAGTGAGTGTTTGGTTGTTACTATGGGGGAGTGAGTGTTAGGTGGTTACTATTGGTCGAGTGAGAGTTAGGTTGTTACTATGGGTGAGTGAGTGTTAGGTTGTTACTATCGGTGAGTGAGTGTTAGGTGGTTACTATGGGTGAGTGTGTGTTTGGTTGTTGCTATGGGTGAGTGAGTGTTAGGTTGTTACTAAAGGTGAGTGAGTGTTAGGTGGTTACTATTGGTGAGTGAGTGTTAGGTTGTTACTATGGGTGAGTGAGTGTTAGGTTGTGACTATGGGTGAGTGAGTGTTAGGTTGTTACTATGGGTGAGTGAGTGTTAGGTGGTTACTATGAGTGAGTGAGTGTTTGGTTGTTACTATGGGTGAGTGAGTGTTGGGTTGTTACTAAGTGTGAGTGAGTGTTAGGTTGATACTCTGGGTGAGTGACTGTTAGGTGGTTACTATGGGTGAGTGAGTGTTTGGTTGTTACTATGGGTTAGTGAGTGTTTCGTTGTTACAATAGGTGAGTGAGTGTTAGGTGGTTACTATGGGTGAGTGAGTGCTTGGTTGTTACTATGGGTGAGTGAGTGTTTCGTTGTTACAATAGGTGAGTGAGTGTTAGGTTGTTACTATGGGTGAGTGAGTGTTAGGTTGTTACTATGGGTGAGTGAGTGTTAGGTGGTTACTATGGGTGAGTGAGTGTTTGGTTGTTACTATGGGTGAGTGAGTGTTACGTTGTTACTACGGGTGAGTGAGTGTTAGGTGGTTACTATGGGTAAGTGAGTGTTTGGTTGTTACTATGGGTGAGTGATTGTGAGGTGGTTACTATGGGTGAGTATTAGGTTGTTACTATGGGTGAGTGAGTGTTACGTTGTTACTATAGGTGAGTGAGTATTAGGCTGTTACTATGGGTGAGTGAGTGTTTGGTTGTTACTATGGGTGAGTGAGTGTTAAGTGGTTACTATGGGTGAGTGAGTGTTTGGTTGTTACTATGGGTGAGTGAGTGTTGGGTTGTTACTATGGGTGAGTGAGTGTTAGGTTTTTACTATGGGTGAGTGAGTCTTAGGTGGTTACTATGAGTGAGTGAGAGTTATGTTGCTACTATGGGTGAGTGAGTGTTAGGTTGTTACTGTGGGTGAGTGAGTGTTAGGTTGTTACTCTGGGTGAGTGAGTGTTTGGTGGTTACTATGGGTGAGTGAGTGTTTGGTTACTTTTGGTGAGTGAGTGTTAGGTTATTACTATGGGTGAGTGAGTGTTAGGTTGTTACTATGGGTGAGTGAGTGTTTGGTTGTTACTATGGGTGAGTATTAGGTTGTTACTATGGGTGAGTGAGTGTTAGGTTGTTACTATAGGTGAGTGAGTGTTAGGTTGTTACTATGGTTGAGTGAGTGTTAGGTTGTTACTATGGCTGAGTGAGTGTTAGGTTGTTGCTGTGGGTGAGTGAGTGTTAGGTTGTTACTATGGGTGAGTGAGTATTAGGCTGTTACTGTGGGTGAGTGAGTGTTTGGTTGTTACTGTGGGTGAGTGAGTGTTAGGTTGCTACTATGGGTGAGTGAGTGTTTGGTTGATACTATGGGTGTGTGAGTGTTAGCTTGTTACTATAGGTGAGTGAGTGTTAGGTGGTTACTATGGGTGAGTGAGTGTTTGGTGGTTACTATGGGTGAGTCAGTGTTAGGTTGTTACTATGGGTGAGTGAGTGTTAGGTTGTTTCTATGGGTTAGTGAGTGTTATGTTGTTACTATGGGTGAGTGAGTGTTAGGTGGTTACTATGGGTGAGTGAGTGTTTGGTTGTTACTATGGGTGAGTGAGTGTTAGCTTTTTACTATAGTTGAGTGAGTATTAGGTTATTACTATGGGTGAGTGAGTGTTTGGTTGTTACAATGGGTGAGTGAGTGTTAGGTTGTTACTATGGGTGAGTGTTAGGTGTTCAGTATGGGTGAGTGAGTGTTAGGTTGTTACTCTGGGTGAGTGAGTGTTAGGTGGTTACTATGGGTGAGTGAGTGTTTGGTTGTTACTATGGGTGAGTGAGTGTTTCGTTGTTACAATAGGTGAGTGAGTTTGGTTGTTACCATGGGTGAGTGAGTGTTAGGTTGTTACTATGGGTGAGTGAGTGTTAGGTGGTTACTATGGGTGAGTGAGTGTTTGGTTGTTACTATGGTTGAGTATTAGGTTGTTACTATGGGTGAGTGAGTGTTAGGTTGTTACTATAGGTGAGTGAGTGTTAGGTGGTTACTTTGGGTGAGTGAGTGTTTGGTTGTTACTATGGGTGAGTGAGTGTTAGGTTGTTACTGTGGGTGAGTGAGTGTTAGGTGGTTACTATGGGTGAGTGAGTTTGGTTGTTACTATGGGTGAGTGAGTGTTAGGTGGTTACTATGGGTAAGTGTTTGGTTGTTTCTATGGGTGAGTGAGTGTTTGGTTGTTACTATGGGCGAGTGAGTGTTAGGTGGTTACTATGGGTGATTGTTTGGTTGTTACTATGGGGGAGGGAGTGTTTGGTTGTTACTATGGGCGAGTGAGTGTTAGGTGGTTACTATGGGTGATTGTTTGGTTGTTACTATGGGGGAGGGAGTGTTAGGTGGTTACTATGGGTGAGTGAGTGTTTGGTTGTTACTATGGGTGAGTGAGTGTTAGGTGGTTACTATGGGTGAGTGAGTTTCGTTGTTACTATGGGTGAGTGAGTGTTTGGTTGTTACTATGGGGGAGTGAGTGTTAGGTGGTTACTATTGGTCGAGTGAGAGTTAGGTAGTTACTATGGGTGAGTGAGTGTTAGGTTGTTACTATGGGTGAGTGAGTGTTAGGTGGTTACTATGGGTGAGTGTGTGTTTGGTTGTTACTATGGGTGAGTGAGTGTTAGGTTGTTACTAAAGGTGAGTGAGTGTTAGGTGGTTACTATTGGTGAGTGAGTGTTAGGTTGTTACTATGGGTGAGTGAGTGTTAGGTTGTTACTATGGGTGAGTGAGTGTTAGGTTGTTACTATGGGTGAGTGAGTGTTAGGTTGTTACTATGGGTGAGTGAGTGTTAGGTTGTTACTATGGGTGAGTGAGTGTTAGGTTGTTACTATGGGTGAGTGAGTGTTAGGTTGTTACTATGGGTGAGTGAGTGTTAGGTTGTTACTATGGGTGAGTGAGTGTTAGGTTGTTACTATGGGTGAGTGAGGTTTGGTTGTTGTACTAGTAACAACCAAACACTCACTCACCCATAGTAACAACCAAATACTCACTCACCCATAGTAACCACCTAACACTCACTCACCCATAGTAACAACCAAACACTCACTCACCCATAGTAACCACCTAACACTCACTCACCCATAGTAACAACGTAACACTCACTCACCCATAGTAACAACCAAACCCTCACTCACCCATAGTAACCACCTAACACTCACTCACCCACAGTAACAACCTAACACTCACTCACCCATAGTAACAACCTAATACTCACTCACCTATAGTAACAACCTAACACATCACTCACCCATAGTAACCACCTAACACTCACTCACCCATAGTAACAACCTAACACTCACTCACCCATAGAAACAACCAAACTCACTCACCCATAGTAACAACCAAACACTCACTCACCCACAGTAACAACCAAACACTCACTCACCCGTAGTAACCACCTAACACTCACTCACTCAGAGTAACAACCTAACACTCACTCACCCTTTGTAACACCCTAACACTCACTCACCCATAGTAACAACCAAACACTCACTCACCCATAGTATCCACCTAACACTCACTCACCCATAGTAACAACCTAATGCTCACTCACCCATAGTAACAACCTATCACTCAATCACCCATAGTAACACCCTAACACTCACTCACCAACAGTAACCACCTAACACTCACTCACCCTTAGTAACAACTGACACTCACTCACCCATAGAAACAACCAAACACTCACTCACTCACCCATAGTAACAACCTAATACTCACTCACCTATAGTAACAACCTAACACTCACTCACCCATACTAACCACCTAACTCTCACTCACCCATAGTAACCAAATACTCACTCACCCATACTAACCACCTAACACTCACTCACCCATAGTAACATCCTAACACTCACTCACCCATAGTAACAACCTAACACTAACTCACCCACAGTATCAGCCTAACCCTCACTCACTCACAGAAACAGCCTAACACTCAATCACCCATAGCAACAACGTAACACTCACTCACCCATAGTAAACCTAAAACTCACTCACCCATAGTAACAACCTAACACTCACTCACCCATACTAACCACCTAACTCTCACTCACCCATAGTGACAACCTAACACTCACTCAACCATAGTAACAACCAAACTCACTCGCCCATAGTAACCACCTAACACTCACTCACCCATAGCAACAACCAAACACTCACTCACCCATAGTAACAACCTAACACTCACTCACCCATAGTAACAACCTAATACTCACTCACCCATAGTAACAACCTAACACTCACTCACCCATACTGACCACCTAACACTCACCCATAGTAACAACCTAACACTCACTCACCCATAGTAACAACCAAACACTCACTCACCCATAGTAATAACCTAATACTCACTCACCTATAGTAACAACCTAACACTCACTAACCCATAGTAACAACCTAACACTCACTCACCCACAGTATCAGCCTAACACTCTCTCACCCACAGTAACAGCCTAACACTCACTCACCCATAGTAACAACCTAACACTTACTCACCCATAGCAACAACCTAACACTCACTCACCCATAGTAACAACCTATCACTCACTCACCCATAGTAACAACCAAACACTCACTCACCAATACTAACCACCTAACTCTCACTCACCCATAGTAACAACCTAACACTCACTCAACCATAGTAACAACAAAACTCACTCGCCCATAGTAATCACCTAACACTCACTCACGAATAGTAACCAAACACTCACTCACCCATAGTAACCACCTAACACTCACTCACCCAGAGTGACAACCTAACACTCAATCACCCATAGTAACAAACAAACACTCACTCACCCATAGTAACAACCTAACACTCACTCACGCATAGTGACCACCTAACACTCACTCACCGATGGTAATAACCTAACACTCACTCACCCATAGTAACCACCTAACACTCACTCACCCAGAGTAACAACCTAACACTCACTCACCCATAGTAACAACCAAACACTCACTCACCCATAGTAGCAACCAAACTCACTCACCCATAGTAACCACCTAACAATCTCACCCATAGTAACAACCAAACACTCACTCACCCATAGTAGCAACCAAACTCACTCACCCATAGTAACAACCTAACACTCACTCAACCATAGTAACAACAAAACTCACTCGCCCATAGAAATCACCTAACACTCACTCACCCATAGTAACCAAACACTCACTCACCCATAGTAACCACCTAACACTCACTCACCCAGAGTGAAAACCTAACACTCAATCACCCATAGTAACAAGCAAACACTCACTCACCCATAGTAACAACCTAACACTCACTCACCCATAGCAACCACCCAACACTAACTAACCCATAGAAACAACCAAACACTCACTCACCAATAGCAAGAACCTAACACTCACTCACCAATAGGAACCACCTAGCACTCACTCATCCATATTAACAACCAAACACTCATTCACCAATAGTAACAACCAAACTTACTCACCCATAGTAACCACCTAACAATCTCACCCATAGTAACAACCAAACACTCACTCACCCATAGTAACCACCTAACACTCACTCACCCATAGTAACAACCAAACACTCACTCATCTAAACTAACAACCTAACACTCATTCACCCATAGTAACATCCTAACACTCACTCACCCATAGTGACCACCTAACACTCACCCATAGTAACAACCTAACACTCACTCACCCACAGTAACAATCAAACACTCACTCACCCATAGTAACAACCTAACACTCACTCACCCATAGTAACAACCTAACACTCACTCACCCATAGTAACAACCAAACACTCACTCACCCATAGTAACAACCTAACACTCACTCACGAATAGTAACCACCTAACAGTCACTCACCCATCGTAATAACCTAACACTCACTCACCCATAGTAACCACATAACACTCATTCACCCAGAGTAACAACCTAACACTCACTCACCCATAGTAACAACCTAACACTCACTCACCCATAGTAACCACCTAACACTCACTCACCCATAGTAACAACCTAACACTCACTCACCCACAGTAACAACCTAACACTCACTCACCCATAGTAACAACCAAACACTCACTCACCCATAGTAACCACCTAAAACACACTCACCCATAGTAACAACCGTGCACTCACTCACCCATAGTAACAACCTAATACTCACTCACATATAGTAACAACCTAACACTCACTCACCCAGAGTAACAACCTAATGCTCACCCATAGTAACAAACAATCACTCACTCACCCATAGTAACCACCTAACACTCACTCACCCATAGTAACAACCTAACACTCACTCACCCACAGTAACAACCTAACACTCACTCACCCATAGTAACAACCAAACACTCACTCACCCATAGTAACCACCTAACACACACTCACCCATAGTAACAACCTAACACTCACTCACCCATAGAAACAACCTAATACTCACTCACATATAGTAACAACCTAACACTCACTCACCCATAGTAACAACCAATGCTCACCCATAGTAACAACCAAACACTCACTCACCCATAGTAACAACCAAATACTCACTCACCCATAGTAACCACCTAACACTCACTCACCCATAGTAACAACCAAACACTCACTCACCCATAGTAACCACCTAACACTCACTCACCCATAGTAACAACGTAACACTCACTCACCCATAGTAACAACCAAACCCTCACTCACCCATAGTAACCACCTAACACTCACTCACCCACAGTAACAACCTAACACTCACTCACCCATAGTAACAACCTAATACTCACTCACCTATAGTAACAACCTAACACATCACTCACCCATAGTAACCACCTAACACTCACTCACCCATAGTAACACCCTAACACTCACTCACCCATAGAAACAACCAAACTCACTCACCCAGAGTAACAACCAAACACTCACTCACCCGTATTAACCACCTAACACTCACTCACTCAGAGTAACAACCTAACACTCACTCACCCTTTGTAACACCCTAACACTCACTCACCCATAGTAACAACCAAACACTCACTCACCCATAGTATCCACCTAACACTCACTCAACCATAGTAACAACCTAATGCTCACTCACCCATAGTAACAACCTATCACTCAATCACCCATAGTAACACCCTAACACTCACTCACCAACAGTAACCACCTAACACTCACTCACCCTTAGTAACAACTGACACTCACTCACCCATAGAAACAACCAAACACTCACTCACTCACCCATAGTAACAACCTAATACTCACTCACCTATAGTAACAACCTAACACTCACTCACCCATACTAACCACCTAACTCTCACTCACCCATAGAAACCAAATACTCACTCACCCATACTAACCACCTAACACTCACTCACCCATAGTAACAGACTAACACTCACTCACCCATAGTAACAACCTAACACTAACTCACCCACAGTATCAGCCTAGCCCTCACTCACTCACAGAAACAGCCTAACACTCAATCACCCATAGCAACAACGTAACACTCACTCACCCATAGTAAACCTAAAACTCACTCACCCATAGTAACAACCTAACACTCACTCACCCATACTAACCACCTAACTCTCACTCACCCATAGTAACAACCTAACACTCACTCAACCATAGTAACAACCAAACTCACTCGCCCATAGTAACCACCTAACACTCACTCACCCATAGCAACAACCAAACACTCACTCACCCATAGTAACAACCTAACACTCACTCACCCATAGTAACAACCTAATACTCACTCACCCATAGTAACAACCTAACACTCACTCACCCATACTGACCACCTAACACTCACCCATAGTAACAACCTAACACTCACTCACCCATAGTAACAACCAAACACTCACTCACCCATAGTAATAACCTAATACTCACTCACCTATAGTAACAACCTAACACTCACTAACCCATAGTAACAACCTAACACTCACTCACCCACAGTATCAGCCTAACACTCTCTCACCCACAGTAACAGCCTAACACTTACTCACCCATAGTAACAACGAAACACTCACTCACCCATAGTAACCACCTAACACACACTCACCCATAGTAACAACCTAATGCTCACCCATAGTAGCAACCAAACACTCACTCACCCATAGTAACAACCAAATACTCACTCACCCATAGTAACCACCTAACACTTACTCACCCATAGTAACAACCAAACACTCACTCACCCATAGTAACCACCTAACACTCACTCACCCACAGTATCAGCCTAACACTCTCTCACCCACAGTAACAGCCTAACACTCACTCACCCATAGTAACAACCTAACACTTACTCACCCATAGCAACAACCTAACACTCACTCACCCATAGTAACAACCTATCACTCACTCACCCATAGTAACAACCAAACACTCACTCACCAATACTAACCACCTAACTCTCACTCACCCATAGTAACAACCTAACACTCACTCAACCATAGTAACAACAAAACTCACTCGCCCATAGTAATCACCTAACACTCACTCACGAATAGTAACCAAACACTCACTCACCCATAGTAACCACCTAACACTCACTCACCCAGAGTGACAACCTAACACTCAATCACCCATAGTAACAAACAAACACTCACTCACCCATAGTAACAACCTAACACTCACTCACGCATAGTGACCACCTAACACTCACTCACCGATGGTAATAACCTAACACTCACTCACCCATAGTAACCACCTAACACTCACTCACCCAGAGTAACAACCTAACACTCACTCACCCATAGTAACAACCAAACACTCACTCACCCATAGTAGCAACCAAACTCACTCACCCATAGTAACCACCTAACAATCTCACCCATAGTAACAACCAAACACTCACTCACCCATAGTAGCAACCAAACTCACTCACCCATAGTAACAACCTAACACTCACTCAACCATAGTAACAACAAAACTCACTCGCCCATAGAAATCACCTAACACTCACTCACCCATAGTAACCAAACACTCACTCACCCATAGTAACCACCTAACACTCACTCACCCAGAGTAACAACCTAACACTCAATCACCCATAGTAACAAGCAAACACTCACTCACCCATAGTAACAACCTAACACTCACTCACCCATAGCAACCACCCAACACTAACTAACCCATAGAAACAACCTAACACTCACTCACCCATAGCAAGAACCTAACACTCACTCACCAATAGGAACCACCTAGCACTCACTCATCCATATTAACAACCAAACACTCATTCACCAATAGTAACAACCAAACTTACTCACCCATAGTAACCACCTAACAATCTCACCCATAGTAACAACCAAACACTCACTCACCCATAGTAACCACCTAACACTCACTCACCCATAGTAACAACCAAACACTCACTCATCTAAACTAACAACCTAACACTCATTCACCCATAGTAACATCCTAACACTCACTCACCCATAGTGACCACCTAACACTCACCCATAGTAACAACCTAACACTCACTCACCCACAGTAACAATCAAACACTCACTCACCCATAGTAACAACCTAACACTCACTCACCCATAGTAACAACCTAACACTCACTCACCCATAGTAACAACCAAACACTCACTCACCCATAGTAACAACCTAACACTCACTCACGAATAGTAACCACCTAACAGTCACTCACCCATCGTAATAACCTAACACTCACTCACCCATAGTAACCACATAACACTCATTCACCCAGAGTAACAACCTAACACTCACTCACCCATAGTAACAACCTAACACTCACTCACCCATAGTAACCACCTAACACTCACTCACCCATAGTAACAACCTAACACTCACTCACCCACAGTAACAACCTAACACTCACTCACCCATAGTAACAACCAAACACTCACTCACCCATAGTAACCACCTAAAACACACTCACCCATAGTAACAACCGTGCACTCACTCACCCATAGTAACAACCTAATACTCACTCACATATAGTAACAACCTAACACTCACTCACCCAGAGTAACAACCTAATGCTCACCCATAGTAACAAACAATCACTCACTCACCCATAGTAACCACCTAACACTCACTCACCCATAGTAACAACCTAACACTCACTCACCCACAGTAACAACCTAACACTCACTCACCCATAGTAACAACCAAACACTCACTCACCCATAGTAACCACCTAACACACACTCACCCATAGTAACAACCTAACACTCACTCACCCATAGAAACAACCTAATACTCACTCACATATAGTAACAACCTAACACTCACTCACCCATTGTAACAACCCAATGCTCACCCATAGTAACAACCAAACACTCACTCACCCATAGTAACAACCAAATACTCACTCACCCATAGTAACCACCTAACACTCACTCACCCATAGTAACAACCAAACACTCACTCACCCATAGTAACCACCTAACACTCACTCACCCATAGTAACAACGTAACACTCACTCACCCATAGTAACAACCAAGCCCTCACTCACCCATAGTAACCACCTAACACTCACTCACCCACAGTAACAACCTAACACTCACTCACCCATAGTAACAACCTAATACTCACTCACCTATAGTAACAACCTAACACATCACTCACCCATAGTAACCACCTAACACTCACTCACCCATAGTAACACCCTAACACTCACTCACCCATAGAAACAACCAAACTCACTCACCCACAGTAACAACCAAACACTCACTCACCCGTATTAACCACCTAACACTCACTCACTCAGAGTAACAACCTAACACTCACTCACCCTTTGTAACACCCTAACACTCACTCACCCATAGTAACAACCAAACACTCACTCACCCATAGTATCCACCTAACACTCACTCAACCATAGTAACAACCTAATACTCACTCACCTATAGTAACAACCTAACACTCACTCACCCATACTAACCACCTAACTCTCACTCACCCATAGAAACCAAATACTCACTCACCCATACTAACCACCTAACACTCACTCACCCATAGTAACAGACTAACACTCACTCACCCATAGTAACAACCTAACACTAACTCACCCACAGTATCAGCCTAGCCCTCACTCACTCACAGAAACAGCCTAACACTCAATCACCCATAGCAACAACGTAACACTCACTCACCCATAGTAAACCTAAAACTCACTCACCCATAGTAACAACCTAACACTCACTCACCCATACTAACCACCTAACTCTCACTCACCCATAGTAACAACCTAACACTCACTCAACCATAGTAACAACCAAACTCACTCGCCCATAGTAACCACCTAACACTCACTCACCCATAGCAACAACCAAACACTCACTCACCCATAGTAACAACCTAACACTCACTCACCCATAGTAACAACCTAATACTCACTCACCCATAGTAACAACCTAACACTCACTCACCCATACTGACCACCTAACACTCACCCATAGTAACAACCTAACACTCACTCACCCATAGTAACAACCAAACACTCACTCACCCATAGCAATAACCTAATACTCACTCACCTATAGTAACAACCTAACACTCACTAACCCATAGTAACAACCTAACACTCACTCACCCACAGTATCAGCCTAACACTCTCTCACCCACAGTAACAGCCTAACACTTACTCACCCATAGTAACAACGAAACACTCACTCACCCATAGTAACCACCTAACACACACTCACCCATAGTAACAACCTAATGCTCACCCATAGTAGCAACCAAACACTCACTCACCCATAGTAACAACCAAATACTCACTCACCCATAGTAACCACCTAACACTTACTCACCCATAGTAACAACCAAACACTCACTCACCCATAGTAACCACCTAACACTCACTCACCCACAGTATCAGCCTAACACTCTCTCACCCACAGTAACAGCCTAACACTCACTCACCCATAGTAGCAACCTAACACATACTCACCCATAGCAACAACCTAACACTCACACACCCATAGTAACAACCTATCACTCACTCACCCATAGTAACAACCAAACACTCACTCACCAATACTAACCACCTAACTCTCACTCACCCATAGTAACAACCTAACACTCACTCAACCATAGTAACAACAAAACTCACTCGCCCATAGTAATCACCTAACACTAACTCACGAATAGTAACCAAACACTCACTCACCCATAGTAACCACCTAACACTCACTCACCCAGAGTGACAACCTAACACTCAATCACCCATAGTAACAAACAAACACTCACTCACCCATAGTAACAACCTAACACTCACTCACGCATAGTGACCACCTAACACTCACTCACCGATGGTAATAACCTAACACTCACTCACCCATAGTAACCACCTAACACTCACTCACCCAGAGTAACAACCTAACACTCACTCACCCATAGTAACAACCAAACACTCACTCACCCATAGTAGCAACCAAACTCACTCACCCATAGTAACCACCTAACAATCTCACCCATAGTAACAACCAAACACTCACTCACCCATAGTAGCAACCAAACTCACTCACCCATAGTAACAACCTAACACTCACTCAACCATAGTAACAACAAAACTCACTCGCCCATAGAAATCACCTAACACTCACTCACCCATAGTAACCAAACACTCACTCACCCATAGTAACCACCTAACACTCACTCACCCAGAGTGACAACCTAACACTCAATCACCCATAGTAACAAGCAAACACTCACTCACCCATAGTAACAACCTAACACTCACTCACCCATAGCAACCACCCAACACTAACTAACCCATAGAAACAACCTAACACTCACTCACCCATAGCAAGAACCTAACACTCACTCACCAATAGGAACCACCTAGCACTCACTCATCCATATTAACAACCAAACACTCATTCACCAATAGTAACAACCAAACTTACTCACCCATAGTAACCACCTAACAATCTCACCCATAGTAACAACCAAACACTCACTCACCCATAGTAACCACCTAACACTCACTCACCCATAGTAACAACCAAACACTCACTCATCTAAACTAACAACCTAACACTCATTCACCCATAGTAACATCCTAACACTCACTCACCCATAGTGACCACCTAACACTCACCCATAGTAACAACCTAACACTCACTCACCCACAGTAACAATCAAACACTCACTCACCCATAGTAACAACCTAACACTCACTCACCCATAGTAACAACCTAACACTCACTCACCCATAGTAACAACCAAACACTCACTCACCCATTGTAACAACCTAACACTCACTCACGAATAGTAACCACCTAACAGTCACTCACCCATCGTAATAACCTAACACTCACTCACCCATAGTAACCACATAACACTCATTCACCCAGAGTAACAACCTAACACTCACTCACCCATAGTAACAACCTAACACTCACTCACCCATAGTAACCACCTAACACTCACTCACCCATAGTAACAACCTAACACTCACTCACCCACAGTAACAACCTAACACTCACTCACCCATAGTAACAACCAAACACTCACTCACCCATAGTAACCACCTAAAACACACTCACCCATAGTAACAACCGTGCACTCACTCACCCATAGTAACAACCTAATACTCACTCACATATAGTAACAACCTAACACTCACTCACCCAGAGTAACAACCTAATGCTCACCCATAGTAACAAACAATCACTCACTCACCCATAGTAACCACCTAACACTCACTCACCCATAGTAACAACCTAACACTCACTCACCCACAGTAACAACCTAACACTCACTCACCCATAGTACCAACCAAACACTCACTCACCCATAGTAACCACCTAACACACACTCACCCATAGTAACAACCTAACACTCACTCACCCATAGAAACAACCTAATACTCACTCACATATAGTAACAACCTAACACTCACTCACCCATTGTAACAACCCAATGCTCACCCATAGTAACAACCAAACACTCACTCACCCATAGTAACAACCAAATACTCACTCACCCATAGTAACCACCTAACACTCACTCACCCATAGTAACAACCAAACACTCACTCACCCATAGTAACCACCTAACACTCACTCACCCATAGTAACAACGTAACACTCACTCACCCATAGTAACAACCAAGCCCTCACTCACCCATAGTAACCACCTAACACTCACTCACCCACAGTAACAACCTAACACTCACTCACCCATAGTAACAACCTAATACTCACTCACCTATAGTAACAACCTAACACATCACTCACCCATAGTAACCACCTAACACTCACTCACCCATAGTAACACCCTAACACTCACTCACCCATAGAAACAACCAAACTCACTCACCCACAGTAACAACCAAACACTCACTCACCCGTATTAACCACCTAACACTCACTCACTCAGAGTAACAACCTAACACTCACTCACCCTTTGTAACACCCTAACACTCACTCACCCATAGTAACAACCAAACACTCACTCACCCATAGTATCCACCTAACACTCACTCAACCATAGTAACAACCTAATACTCACTCACCTATAGTAACAACCTAACACTCACTCACCCATACTAACCACCTAACTCTCACTCACCCATAGAAACCAAATACTCACTCACCCATACTAACCACCTAACACTCACTCACCCATAGTAACAGACTAACACTCACTCACCCATAGTAACAACCTAACACTAACTCACCCACAGTATCAGCCTAGCCCTCACTCACTCACAGAAACAGCCTAACACTCAATCACCCATAGCAACAACGTAACACTCACTCACCCATAGTAAACCTAAAACTCACTCACCCATAGTAACAACCTAACACTCACTCACCCATACTAACCACCTAACTCTCACTCACCCATAGTAACAACCTAACACTCACTCAACCATAGTAACAACCAAACTCACTCGCCCATAGTAACCACCTAACACTCACTCACCCATAGCAACAACCAAACACTCACTCACCCATAGTAACAACCTAACACTCACTCACCCATAGTAACAACCTAATACTCACTCACCCATAGTAACAACCTAACACTCACTCACCCATACTGACCACCTAACACTCACCCATAGTAACAACCTAACACTCACTCACCCATAGTAACAACCAAACACTCACTCACCCATAGTAATAACCTAATACTCACTCACCTATAGTAACAACCTAACACTCACTAACCCATAGTAACAACCTAACACTCACTCACCCACAGTATCAGCCTAACACTCTCTCACCCACAGTAACAGCCTAACACTTACTCACCCATAGTAACAACGAAACACTCACTCACCCATAGTAACCACCTAACACACACTCACCCATAGTAACAACCTAATGCTCACCCATAGTAGCAACCAAACACTCACTCACCCATAGTAACAACCAAATACTCACTCACCCATAGTAACCACCTAACACTTACTCACCCATAGTAACAACCAAACACTCACTCACCCATAGTAACCACCTAACACTCACTCACCCACAGTATCAGCCTAACACTCTCTCACCCACAGTAACAGCCTAACACTCACTCACCCATAGTAGCAACCTAACACATACTCACCCATAGCAACAACCTAACACTCACACACCCATAGTAACAACCTATCACTCACTCACCCATAGTAACAACCAAACACTCACTCACCAATACTAACCACCTAACTCTCACTCACCCATAGTAACAACCTAACACTCACTCAACCATAGTAACAACAAAACTCACTCGCCCATAGTAATCACCTAACACTCACTCACGAATAGTAACCAAACACTCACTCACCCATAGTAACCACCTAACACTCACTCACCCAGAGTGACAACCTAACACTCAATCACCCATAGTAACAAACAAACACTCACTCACCCATAGTAACAACCTAACACTCACTCACGCATAGTGACCACCTAACACTCACTCACCGATGGTAATAACCTAACACTCACTCACCCATAGTAACCACCTAACACTCACTCACCCAGAGTAACAACCTAACACTCACTCACCCATAGTAACAACCAAACACTCACTCACCCATAGTAGCAACCAAACTCACTCACCCATAGTAACCACCTAACAATCTCACCCATAGTAACAACCAAACACTCACTCACCCATAGTAGCAACCAAACTCACTCACCCATAGTAACAACCTAACACTCACTCAACCATAGTAACAACAAAACTCACTCGCCCATAGAAATCACCTAACACTCACTCACCCATAGTAACCAAACACTCACTCACCCATAGTAACCACCTAACACTCACTCACCCAGAGTGACAACCTAACACTCAATCACCCATAGTAACAAGCAAACACTCACTCACCCATAGTAACAACCTAACACTCACTCACCCATAGCAACCACCCAACACTAACTAACCCATAGAAACAACCTAACACTCACTCACCCATAGCAAGAACCTAACACTCACTCACCAATAGGAACCACCTAGCACTCACTCATCCATATTAACAACCAAACACTCATTCACCAATAGTAACAACCAAACTTACTCACCCATAGTAACCACCTAACAATCTCACCCATAGTAACAACCAAACACTCACTCACCCATAGTAACCACCTAACACTCACTCACCCATAGTAACAACCAAACACTCACTCATCTAAACTAACAACCTAACACTCATTCACCCATAGTAACATCCTAACACTCACTCACCCATAGTGACCACCTAACACTCACCCATAGTAACAACCTAACACTCACTCACCCACAGTAACAATCAAACACTCACTCACCCATAGTAACAACCTAACACTCACTCACCCATAGTAACAACCTAACACTCACTCACCCATAGTAACAACCAAACACTCACTCACCCATAGTAACAACCTAACACTCACTCACGAATAGTAACCACCTAACAGTCACTCACCCATCGTAATAACCTAACACTCACTCACCCATAGTAACCACATAACACTCATTCACCCAGAGTAACAACCTAACACTCACTCACCCATAGTAACAACCTAACACTCACTCACCCATAGTAACCACCTAACACTCACTCACCCATAGTAACAACCTAACACTCACTCACCCACAGTAACAACCTAACACTCACTCACCCATAGTAACAACCAAACACTCACTCACCCATAGTAACCACCTAAAACACACTCACCCATAGTAACAACCGTGCACTCACTCACCCATAGTAACAACCTAATACTCACTCACATATAGTAACAACCTAACACTCACTCACCCAGAGTAACAACCTAATGCTCACCCATAGTAACAAACAATCACTCACTCACCCATAGTAACCACCTAACACTCACTCACCCATAGTAACAACCTAACACTCACTCACCCACAGTAACAACCTAACACTCACTCACCCATAGTACAACCAAACACTCACTCACCCATAGTAACCACCTAACACACACTCACCCATAGTAACAACCTAACACTCACTCACCCATAGTAACAACCTAATACTCACTCACATATAGTAACAACCTAACACTCACTCACCCATTGTAACAACCTAATGCTCACCCATAGTAACAACCAAACACTCACTCACCCATAGTAACAACCAAATACTCACTCACCCATAGTAACCACCTAACACTCACTCACCCATAGTAACAACCAAACACTCACTCACCCATAGTAACCACCTAACACTCACTCACCCATAGTAACAACGTAACACTCACTCACCCATAGTAACAACCAAGCCCTCACTCACCCATAGTAACCACCTAACACTCACTCACCCACAGTAACAACCTAACACTCACTCACCCATAGTAACAACCTAATACTCACTCACCTATAGTAACAACCTAACACATCACTCACCCATAGTAACCACCTAACACTCACTCACCCATAGTAACACCCTAACACTCACTCACCCATAGAAACAACCAAACTCACTCACCCACAGTAACAACCAAACACTCACTCACCCGTATTAACCACCTAACACTCACTCACTCAGAGTAACAACCTAACACTCACTCACCCTTTGTAACACCCTAACACTCACTCACCCATAGTAACAACCAAACACTCACTCACCCATAGTATCCACCTAACACTCACTCAACCATAGTAACAACCTAATGCTCACTCACCCATAGTAACAACCTATCACTCAATCACCCATAGTAACACCCTAACACTCACTCACCAACATTAACCACCTAACACTCACTCACCCTTAGTAACAACTGACACTCACTCACCCATAGAAACAACCAAACACTCACTCACTCACCCATAGTAACAACCTAATACTCACTCACCTATAGTAACAACCTAACACTCACTCACCCATACTAACCACCTAACTCTCACTCACCCATAGAAACCAAATACTCACTCACCCATATTAACCACCTAACACTCACTCACCCATAGTAACAGACTAACACTCACTCACCCATAGTAACAACCTAACACTAACTCACCCACAGCATCAGCCTAGCCCTCACTCACTCACAGAAACAGCCTAACACTCAATCACCCATAGCAACAACGTAACACTCACTCACCCATAGTAAACCTAAAACTCACTCACCCATAGTAACAACCTAACACTCACTCACCCATACTAACCACCTAACTCTCACTCACCCATAGTAACAACCTAACACTCACTCAACCATAGTAACAACCAAACTCACTCGCCCATAGTAACCACCTAACACTCACTCACCCATAGCAACAACCAAACACTCACTCACCCATAGTAACAACCAAACACTCACTTACCCATAGTAACAACCTAATACTCACTCACCCATAGTAACAACCTAACACTCACTCACCCATACTGACCACCTAACACTCACCCATAGTAACAACCTAACACTCACTCACCCATTGTAACAACCAAACACTCACTCACCCATAGTAATAACCTAATACTCACTCACCTATAGTAACAACCTAACACTCACTAACCCATAGTAACAACCTAACACTCACTCACCCACAGTATCAGCCTAACACTCTCTCACCCACAGTAACAGCCTAACACTTACTCACCCATAGTAACAACGAAACACTCACTCACCCATAGTAACCACCTAACACACACTCACCCATAGTAACAACCTAATGCTCACCCATAGTAGCAACCAAACACTCACTCACCCATAGTAACAACCAAATACTCACTCACCCATAGTAACCACCTAACACTTACTCACCCATAGTAACAACCAAACACTCACTCACCCATAGTAACCACCTAACACTCACTCACCCATAGTAACAACGTAACACTCACTCACCCATAGTAACAACCAAACCCTCACTCACCCATAGTAACCACCTAACACTCACTCACCCACAGTAACAACCTAACACTCACTCACCCATAGTAACAACCTAATACTCACTCACCTATAGTAACAACCTAACACATCACTCACCCATAGTAACCACCTAACACTCACTCACCCATAGTAACAACCTAACACTCACTCACCCATAGAAACAACCAAACTCACTCACCCATAGTAACAACCAAACACTCACTCACCCACAGTAACAACCAAACACTCACTCACCCGTATTAACCACCTAACACTCACTCACTCAGAGAAACAACCTAACACTCACTCACCCTTTGTAACACCCTAACACTCACTCACCCATAGTAACAACCAAACACTCACTCACCCATAGTATCCACCTAACACTCACTCACCCATAGTAACAACCTAATGCTCACTCACCCATAGTAACAACCTATCACTCAATCACCCATAGTAACACCCTAACACTCACTCACCAACAGTAACCACCTAACACTCACTCACCCTTAGTAACAACTGACACTCACTCACCCATAGAAACAACCAAACACTCACTCACTCACCCATAGTAACAACCTAATACTCACTCACCTATAGTAACAACCTAACACTCACTCACCCATACTAACCACCTAACTCTCACTCACCCATAGTAACCAAATACTCACTCACCCATACTAACCACCTAACACTCACTCACCCACAGTAACAACCTAACACTCACTCACCCATAGTAACAACCTAACACTAACTCACCCACAGTATCAGCCTAACCCTCACTCACTCACAGAAACAGCCTAACACTCACTCACCCATAGCAACAACGTAACACTCACTCACCCATAGTAAACCTAAAACTCACTCACCCATAGTAACAACCTAACACTCACTCACCCATACTAACCACCTAACTCTCACTCACCCATAGTGACAACCTAACACTCACTCAACCATAGTAACAACCAAACTCACTCGCCCATAGTAACCACCTAAAACTCACTCACCCATAGCAACAACCAAACACTCACTCACCCATAGTAACAACCTAACACTCACTCACCCATAGTAACAACCTAATACTCACTCACCCATAGTAACAACCAAACACTCACTCACCCATACTGACCACCTAACACTCAACCATAGTAACAACCTAACACTCACTCACCCATTGTAACAACCAAACACTCACTCACCCATAGTAATAACCTAATACTCACTCACCTATAGTAACAACCTAACACTCACTAACCCATAGTAACAACCTAACACTCACTCACCCACAGTATCAGCCTAACACTCTCTCACCCACAGTAACAGCCTAACACTCACTCACCCATAGTAACAACCTAACACTTACTCACCCATAGCAACAACCTAACACTCACTCACCCATAGTAACAACCTATCACTCACTCACCCATAGTAACAACCAAACACTCACTCACCAATACTAACCACCTAACTCTCACTCACCCATAGTAACAACCTAACACTCACTCAACCATAGTAACAACAAAACTCACTCGCCCATAGTAATCACCTAACACTCACTCACGAATAGTAACCAAACACTCACTCACCCATAGTAACCACCTAACACTCACTCACCCAGAGTGACAACCTAACACTCAATCACCCATAGTAACAAACAAACACTCACTCACCCATAGTAACAACCTAACACTCACTCACGCATAGTGACCACCTAACACTCACTCACCGATGGTAATAACCTAACACTCACTCACCCATAGTAACCACCTAACACTCACTCACCCAGAGTAACAACCTAACACTCACTCACCCATAGTAACAACCAAACACTCACTCACCCATAGTAGCAACCAAACTCACTCACCCATAGTAACCACCTAACAATCTCACCCATAGTAACAACCAAACACTCACTCACCCATAGTAGCAACCAAACTCACTCACCCATAGTAACAACCTAACACTCACTCAACCATAGTAACAACAAAACTCACTCGCCCATAGAAATCACCTAACACTCACTCACCCATAGTAACCAAACACTCACTCACCCATAGTAACCACCTAACACTCACTCACCCAGAGTGACAACCTAACACTCAATCACCCATAGTAACAAGCAAACACTCACTCACCCATAGTAACAACCTAACACTCACTCACCCATAGCAACCACCCAACACTAACTAACCCATAGAAACAACCTAACACTCACTCACCCATAGCAAGAACCTAACACTCACTCACCAATAGGAACCACCTAGCACTCACTCATCCATATTAACAACCAAACACTCACTCACCCATAGTAACAACCAAACTCACTCACCCATAGTAACCACCTAACAATCTCACCCATAGTAACAACCAAACACTCACTCACCCATAGTAACCACCTAACACTCACTCACCCATAGTAACAACCAAACACTCACTCATCTAAACTAACAACCTAACACTCACTCACCCATAGTAACATCCTAACACTCACTCACCCATAGAGACCACCTAACACTCACCCATAGTAACAACCTAACACTCACTCACCCACAGTAACAATCAAACACTCACTCACCCATAGTAACAACCTAACACTCACTCACCCATAGTAACAACCTAACACTCACTCACCCATAGTAACAACCAAACACTCACTCACCCATAGTAACAACCTAACACTCACTCACGAATAGTAACCACCTAACAGTCACTCACCCATCGTAATAACCTAACACTCACTCACCCATAGTAACCACATAACACTCATTCACCCAGAGTAACAACCTAACACTCACTCACCCATAGTAACAACCTAACACTCACTCACCCATAGTAACCACCTAACACTCACTCACCCATAGTAACAACCTAACACTCACTCACCCACAGTAACAACCTAACACTCACTCACCCATAGTAACAACCAAACACTCACTCACCCATAGTAACCACCTAAAACACACTCACCCATAGTAACAACCGTGCACTCACTCACCCATAGCAACAACCTAATACTCACTCACATATAGTAACAACCTAACACTCACTCACCCATAGTAACAACCTAATGCTCACCCATAGTAACAAACAAACACTCACTCACCCATAGTAACCACCTAACACTCACTCACCCATAGTAACAACCTAACACTCACTCACCCACAGTAACAACCTAACACTCACTCACCCATAGTAACAACCAAACACTCACTCACCCATAGTAAACACCTAACACACACTCACCCATAGTAACAACCTAACACTCACTCACCCATAGTAACAACCTAATACTCACTCACATATAGTAACAACCTAACACTCACTCACCCATTGTAACAACCCAATGCTCACCCATAGTAACAACCAAACACTCACTCACCCATAGTAACAACCAAATACTCACTCACCCATAGTAACCACCTAACACTCACTCACCCATAGTAACAACCAAACACTCACTCACCCATAGTAACCAACTAACACTCACTCACCCATAGTAACAACGTAACACTCACTCACCCATAGTAACAACCAAACCCTCACTCACCCATAGTAACCACCTAACACTCACTCACCCACAGTAACAACCTAACACTCACTCACCCATAGTAACAACCTAATACTCACTCACCTATAGTAACAACCTAACACATCACTCACCCATAGTAACCACCTAACACTCACTCACCCATAGTAACACCCTAACACTCACTCACCCATAGAAACAACCAAACTCACTCACCCATAGTAACAACCAAACACTCACTCACCCACAGTAACAACCAAACACTCACTCACCCGAATTAACCACCTAACACTCACTCACTCAGAGTAACAACCTAACACTCACTCACCCTTTGTAACACCCTAACACTCACTCACCCATAGTAACAACCAAACACTCACTCACCCATAGTATCCACCTAACACTCACTCAACCATAGTAACAACCTAATGCTCACTCACCCATAGTAACAACCTATCACTCAATCACCCATAGTAACACCCTAACACTCACTCACCAACAGTAACCACCTAACACTCACTCACCCTTAGTAACAACTGACACTCACTCACCCATAGAAACAACCAAACACTCACTCACTCACCCATAGTAACAACCTAATACTCACTCACCTATAGTAACAACCTAACACTCACTCACCCATACTAACCACCTAACTCTCACTCACCCATAGAAACCAAATACTCACTCACCCATACTAACCACCTAACACTCACTCACCCATAGTAACAGACTAACACTCACTCACCCATAGTAACAACCTAACACTAACTCACCCACAGTATCAGCCTAACCCTCACTCACTCACAGAAACAGCCTAACACTCAATCACCCATAGCAACAACGTAACACTCACTCACCCATAGTAAACCTAAAACTCACTCACCCATAGTAACAACCTAACACTCACTCACCCATACTAACCACCTAACTCTCACTCACCCATAGTAACAACCTAACACTCACTCAACCATAGTAACAACCAAACTCACTCGCCCATAGTAACCACCTAACACTCACTCACCCATAGCAACAACCAAACACTCACTCACCCATAGTAACAACCTAACACTCACTCACCCATAGTAACAACCTAATACTCACTCACCCATAGTAACAACCTAACACTCACTCACCCATACTGACCACCTAACACTCACCCATAGTAACAACCTAACACTCACTAACCCATAGTAACAACCTAACACTCACTCACCCACAGTATCAGCCTAACACTCACTCACCCACAGTAACAGCCTAACACTCACTCACCCATAGTAACAACCTAACACTCACTCACCCATAGCAACAACCTAACACTCACTCACCCATAGTAACAACCTATCACTCACTCACCCATAGTAACAACCAAACACTCACTCACCAATACTAACCACCTAACTCTCACTCACCCATAGTAACAACCTAACACTCACTCAACCATAGTAACAACAAAACTCACTCGCCCATAGTAATCACCTAACACTCACTCACCCATAGTAACCAAACACTCACTCACCCATAGTAACCACCTAACACTCACTCACCCAGAGTGACAACCTAACACTCACTCACCCATAGTAACAACCAAACACTCACTCACCCATAGTAACAACCTAACACTCACTCACGCATAGTAACCACCTAACACTCACTCACCCATGGTAATAACCTAACACTCACTCACCCATAGTAACCACCTAACACTCACTCACCCAGAGTAACAACCTAACACTCACTCACCCATAGTAACAACCAAACACTCACTCACCCATAGTGAACACCTAACACTCACTCACCTATAGTAACAACCTAACACTCACTCACCCATAGTAGCAACCAAACACTCACTCACCCATAGTAACCACCCAACACTAACTAACCCATAGTAACAACCTAACACTCACTCACCCATAGTAAGAACCTAACACTCACTCACCAATAGGAACCACCTAGCACTCACTCATCCATATTAACAACCAAACACTCACTCACCCATAGTAACAACCAAACTCACTCACCCATAGTAACCACCTAACACTCACTCACCCATAGTAACAACCAAACACTCACTCACCCATAGTAACCACCTAACACTCCCTCACCCATAGTAACAACCAAAGACTCACCCATAGTAACCACCTAACACTCACTCACCCATAGTAACAACCAAACACTCACTCACCCATAGTAACAACCTAACACTCACTCACCCATAGTAACAAGCAAACACTCACTCACCCATAGTAACCACCTAACACTCACTCACCCATAGTAACAACCTAACACTCACTCATCTAAACTAACAACCTAACACTCACTCACCCATAGTAACATCCTAACACTCACTCACCCATAGTGACCACCTAACACTCACCCATAGTAACAACCTAACACTCACTCACCCACAGTAACAATCAAACACTCACTCACCCATAGTAATAACCTAATAGTCACTCACCTATAGTAACAACCTAACACTCACTCACCCTTAGTAACAACCAAACACTCACTCACCCATAGTAACAACCTAACACTCACTCACCCATAGTAACAACCTAACACTCACTCACCCATAGTAACAACCAAACACTCACTCACCCATAGTAACAACCTAACACTCACTCACGAATAGTAACCACCTAACACTCACTCACCCATCGTAATAACCTAACACTCACTCACCCATAGTAACCACATAACACTCATTCACCCAGAGTAACAACCTAACACTCACTCACCCATAGTAACAACCTAACACTCACTCACCCATAGTAACAACCTAACACTCACTCACCCATAGTAACAACCAAACACTCACTCACCCATAGTAGCCACCTAACACACACTCACCCATAGTAACAACCTAACACTCACTCACCCATAGTAACAACATAATACTCACTCACATATAGTAACAACCTAACACTCACTCACCCATAGTAACAACCTAATGCTCACCCATAGTAACAACCAAACACTCACTCACCCATAGTAACCACCTAACACTCACTCACCCATAGTAACAACCTAACACTCACTCACCCACAGTAACAACTTAAAACTCACTCACCCATAGTAGCAACCAAACACTCACTCACCCATAGTAACCACCTAACACACACTCACCCATAGTAACAACCTAACACTCACTCACCCATAGTAACCACCTAATACTCACTCACATATAGTAACAACCTAACACTCACTCACCCATAGTAACAACCTAATGCTCACCCATAGTAACAACCAAACACTCACTCACCCATAGTAACAACCAAATACTCACTCACCCATAGTAACCACCTAACACTCACTCACCCATAGTAACAACCAAACACTCACTCACCCATAGTAACCACCTAACACTCACTCACCCATAGTAACAACGTAACACTCACTCACCCATAGTAACAACCAAAGCCTCACTCACCCATAGTAACCACCTAACACTCACTCACCCACAGTAACAACCTAACACTCACTCACCCATAGTAACAACCTATTACTCACTCACCTATAGTAACAACCTAACACATCACTCACCCATAGTAACCACCTAACACTCACTCACCCATAGTAACAACCTAACACTCACTCACCCATAGAAACAACCAAACTCACTCACCCATAGTAACACCAAACACTCACTCACCCACAGTAACAACCAAACACTCACTCACCCGTAGTAACCACCAAACACTCACTCACTCAGAGTAACAACCTAACACTCACTCACCCTTTGTAACACCATAACACTCACTCACCCATAGTAACAACCAAACACTCACTCACCCATAGTATCCACCTAACACTCACTCACCCATAGTAACAACCTAATGCTCACTCACCCATTGTAACAACGTATCACTCAATCACCCATAGTAACACCCTAACACTCACTCACCAACAGTAACCACCTAACACCCACTCACCCTTAGTAACAACTGACACTCACTCACCCATAGAAACAACCAAACACTCACTCACTCACCCATAGTAACAACCTAATACTCACTCACCTATAGTAACAACCTAACACTCACTCACCCATACTAACCACCTAACTCTCACTCACCCATAGTAACCAAATACTCACTCACCCATACTAACCACCTAACACTCACTCACCCATAGTAACATCCTAACACTCACTCACCCATAGTAACAACCTAACACTAACTCACCCACAGTATCAGCCTAACCCTCACTCACTCACAGAAACAGCCTAACACTCAATCACCCATAGCAACAACGTAACACTCACTCACCAATAGTAAACCTAAAAATCACATACCCATTGTAACAACCTAACACTCACTCACCCATACTAACCACCTAACTCTCACTCACCCATAGTAACAACCAAACACTCACTCAACCATAGTAACAACCAAACTCACTCGCCCATAGAAACCACCTAACACTCACTCACCCATAGCAACAACCAAACACTCACTCACCCATAGTAACAACCTAATACTCACTCACCCATAGTAACAACCTAACACTCACTCACCCATACTGACCACCTAACACTCACCCATAGTAACAACCTAACACTCACTCACCCATAGTAACAACCTAACACTCACTCACCCAGAGTAACAACCTAATACTCACTCACCCATAGTAACAACCTAACACTCACTCACCCATAGTAACAACCTAACACTCACTCACCATAGTAACAACCTAACACTCACTCACCCATAGTAACAACCTAACTCACTCACCCATAGTAACAACCTAACACTCACTCACCCATAGTAACAACCTAACACTCACTCACCCATACTGACCACCTAACACTCACCCATTGTAACAACCAAACACTCACTCACCCATAGTAACAACCTAATACTCACTCACCTATAGTAACAACCTAACACTCACTCACCCATAGTAACAACCTAACACTCACTCACCCACAGTAACAGCCTAACACTCTCTCACCCATAGTAACAACCAAACACTCACTCACCCATAGTAACCACCTAACACACACTCACCCATAGTAACAACCTAACACTCACTCACCCATAGTAACAACCTAATACTCACTCACATATAGTAACAACCTAACACTCACTCACCCATAGTAACAACCTAATGCTCACCCATAGTAACAACCAAACACTCACTCACCCATAGTAACAACCAAATACTCACTCACCCATAGTAACCACCTAACACTCACTCACCCATAGTAACAACCAAACACTCACTCACCCATAGTAACCACCTAACACTCACTCACCCATAGTAACAACGTAACACTCACTCACCCATAGTAACAACCAAACCCTCACTCACCCATAGTAACCACCTAACACTCACTCACCCACAGTAACAACCTAACACTCACTCACCCATAGTAACAACCTAATACTCACTCACCTATAGTAACAACCTAACACATCACTCACCCATAGTAACCACCTAACACTCACTCACCCATAGTAACAACCTAACACTCACTCACCCATAGAAACAACCAAACTCACTCACCCATAGTAACAACCAAACACTCACTCACCCACAGTAACAACCAAACACTCACTCACCCGTAGTAACCACCTAACACTCACTCACTCAGAGTAACAACCTAACACTCACTCACCCATTGTAACACCCTAACACTCACTCACCCATAGTAACAACCAAACACTCACTCACCCATAGTATCCACCTAACACTCACTCACCCATAGTAACAACCTAATGCTCACTCACCCATAGTAACAACCTAACACTCACTCACCCATAGTAACAACCTAACACTCACTCACCAACAGTAACCACCTAACACTCACTCACCCTTACTAACAACTGACACTCACTCACCCATAGTAACAACCAAACACTCACTCACTCACCCATAGTAACAACCTAATACTCACTCACCTATAGTAACAACCTAACACTCACTCACCCATAGTAACAACAATACTCACTCACCCATAGTAACCACCTAACACTCACTCACCCATAGTAACAACGTAACACTCACTCACCCATAGTAACAACCAAACACTCACTCACCCATAGTAACCACCTAACACTCACTCACCCATAGTAACAACCTAACACTCACTCACCCATAGTAACAACCTAACACTCACTCACCCATAGTAACCACCTAACACTCACTCACCCATAGTAACAACCAACACTCACTCACCCATAGTAACAACCAACACTCACTCACCCATAGTAACAACCAACACTCACTCACCCATAGTAACAACCTAACACTCACTCACCCATAGTAACAACCTAACACTCACTCACCCATAGTAACAACCTAACACTCACTCACCCATAGTAACAACCTAACACTCACTCACCCATAGTAACAACCTAACACTCACTCACCCTTAGTAACAACCTAACACTCACTCACCCATAGTAACAACCAAACACTCACTCACCCATAGTAACCACCTAACACTCACTCACCCATAGTAACAACCTAACACTCACTCACCCATAGTAACACCTAACACTCACTCACCATAGTAACACCTAACACTCACTCACCCATAGTAACAACCTAACACTCACTCACCCATAGTAACAACCTAACACTCACTCACCCATAGTAACCACCTAACACTCACTCACCCATAGTAACAACCTAACACTCACCCATAGTGACCACCTGACACTCACTCACCCACAGTAACAACCTAACACTCACTCACCCACAGTAACAACCTAACACTCACTCACCCATAGTAACCACCTAACACTCACTCACCCATAGTACAACCAAACACTCACTCACCCATAGTAACAACCTAACACTCACTCCATAGTAACCACCTAACACTCACTCACCCATAGTAACAACCTAACACTCACTCACCCATAGTAACAACCTAACACTCACTCACCCATAGTAACCACCTAACACTCACTCACCCATAGTAACAACCTAACACTCACTCACCATAGTAACAACCTAACACTCACTCACCCATAGTAACCACCTAACACTCACTCACCCATAGTAACAACCTAACACTCACTCACCCATAGTAACAACCTAACACTCACTCACCCATAGTAACAACCAACACTCACTCACCCATAGTAACAACCTAACACTCACTCACCCATAGTAACAACCTAACACTCACTCACCCATAGTACAACCAAACTCACTCACCCATAGTAACAACTAACACTCACTCACCCATAGTAACAACCTAACACTCACTCACCCATAGTAACAACCTAACACTCACTCACCCATAGTAACAACCTAACACTCACTCACCCATACTGAACACCTAACACTCACCCATAGTAACAACCTAACACTCACTCACCCATAGTAACAACCAAACACTCACTCACCCATAGTAACCACCTAACACTCACTCACCCATAGTAACAACCTAACACTCACTCACCCATAGTAACAACCTAACACTCACTCACCCATAGTAACAACCTAACACTGACTCACCCATAGTAACCACCAAACACTCACTCACCCATAGTAACCACCTAACACTCACTCACCTATAGTAACAAGCTAACAATCACACACCCATAGTATCAACCTAACACTCACTCACCCACAGTAACAACCTAACACTCACTCACCCATAGTAACAGCCTAAAACTCACTCACCCATAGTAACAACCTAACACTCACTCACCCACAGCAACAACCTAACACTCACTCACCCATAGTAACAACCTAACACTCACTCACCCATAGTAAAACCTAACACTCACTCAACCATACTAACAACCAAACTCACTCGCCCATAGTAACAACCTAACACTCACTCACCCATAGTAACAACCTAATACTCACCCATAGAAACAACCAAACACTCACTCACCCATAGTAACAACCTAACACTCACTCACCCATAGCAACAACCTAACACTCACTCACCCAAAGTAACCAAACACTCACTCACCCATAGTAACCACCAAACACTCACTCACCCAGAGTAACAACCTAACACTCACTCACCCAGAGTAACAACCTAACACTCACTCACCCATAGTAGCAACATAACTCTCACTCACTCATAGTAACCACCTAAGACTCACTCACCCATAGTAACAACCTAACACTCACTCACCCATAGCAACAACCTAACACTCACTCACCCATAGTAACAACCAAACACTCACTCACCCATAGTAACCACTTAACACTCACTCACCCATAGTAACAACCAAACACTCACTCACCCATAGTAACAGCCTAATACTCACTCACCTATAGTAACAACGTAACACTCACTCACCCATAGTAACAACCTAATACTCACCCATAGTAACCACCTCACAATCACTCACCTTTAGTAACAACCTAACACTCACTCACCCATAGCAACAACCAAACACACACTCACCCATAGTAACCACCTAACACTCACTCACCGATAGTAACAACCTAACACTCACTCACCCATAGTAACAACCTAACTCTCACTCGACCAATAGTAACCACCTAACACTCACTCCCCCATAGTAACAACCAAACACTCACTCACCCATAGTAACAACGAAACTCACTCACCCATAGTAACCACCTAACACTCACTCACCCATAGTAACAACCAAACACTCACTCACCCATAGTAACCACCTAACACTCCCTCACCCATAGTAACAACCAAATACTCACCCATAGTAACCACCTAACACTCACTCACCCATAGTAACAACCAAACACTCACTCACCCATAGTAACAACCTAACACTCACTCACCCATAGTAACAACCAAACACTCACTCACCCATAGTAACCACCTAACACTCACTCACCCATAGTAACAACCTAACACTCACTCACCTATAGTAACAACCTAACACTCACTCACCCATAGTAACAACCTAACACTCACACACCCATAGTGACATCCAAACCCTCACCCATAGTAACAACCTAACACTCACTCACCCATAGTAACAACCTAACACTCACTCACCCATAGTAACAACCAAACACTCACTCACCCATAGTAGCCACCTAACACTCACTCACCCATAGTAACAACCTAACACTCACTCACCCATCGTAATAACCTAACACTCACTCACCCATAGTAACAACCTAACACTCACTCACCCAAAGTAACAACCTAACACTCACTCACCCATAGTAACTACCTAACACTCATTCACCCGTAGCAACCACCTAAAACTCACTCACCCATAGTAAGAACCTAACAATCACTCATTACGTAGTAACCACCAAACACTCATTCACCCATAGTAACAACCTAACACTCACTCACCCACAGTAACAACCTAACACTCAGTCACCCACAGTAACAACCAAACACTCACTTACCCATAGTATCCACCTAACACTCACTCACCCATAGTAACAACCTAACACTCACTCACCCATTGTAACAACTAATACTCACTCACCTATAGTAACAACCTAACACTCACTCACCCATAGTGACAACCTAACACTCACCCATAGTAACAACCAAACACTCACTCACCCATAGTAACCATCTAACACTCACTCACCCACAGTAACAACCTAACACTCACTCACTCATAGTAACAACCTAATACTCACTCACCTATAGTAAAAACCTAACACTCACTCACCCATAGAAACCACCTAACACTCACTCACCCATAGTAACAACCTAACACTCACTCACCCATAGCAACAACCAAACACTCACTCACCCATAGTAACAACCTAACACTCACTCACCCATAGTAACAACCTAACACTCACTCACCCATAGTAACAACTAACACTCACTCACCCATAGTAACAACCTAACACTCACTCACCCATAGTAACAACCTAACACTCACTCACCCATAGTAACAACCTAACACTCACTCACCCATAGTAACAACCTAACACTCACTCACCCATAGTAACAACCTAACACTCACTCACCCATAGTAACAACCTAACACTCACTCACCCATAGTAACAACCTAACACTCACTCACCCATAGTAACAACCTAACACTCACTCACCCATAGTAACAACCTAACACTCACTCACCCATAGTAACAACCTAACACTCACTCACCCATAGTAACAACCTAACACTCACTCACCCATAGTAACAACCTAACACTCACTCACCCATAGTAACAACCTAACACTCACTCACCCATAGTAACAACCAAACACTCACTCACCCATAGTAACAACCTAACACTCACTCACCCATAGTAACAACCTAACACTCACTCACCCATAGTAACAACCTAACACTCACTCACCCATAGTAACAACCTAACACTCACTCACCCATAGTAACAACCAAACTCACTCACCCATAGTAACAACCTAACACTCACTCACCCATAGTAACAACCAAACACTCACTCACCCATAGTAACCACCTAACACTCACTCACCCATAGTAACAACCAAACACTCACCCATAGTAACCACCTAACACTCACTCACCCATAGTAACAACCAAACACTCACTCACCCATAGTAACAACCTAACACTCACTCACCCATAGTAACAACCTAACACTCACTCACCCATAGTAACAACCAAACACTCACTCACCCATAGTAACCACCTAACACTCACTCACCCATAGTAACAACCTAACACTCACTCACCCATAGTAACAACCTAACACTCACTCACCCATAGTAACAACCTAACACTCACTCACCCATAGTACACCAAACACTCACCCATAGTAACAACCTAACACTCACTCACCCATAGTAACAACCTAACACTCACTCACCCATAGTAACAACCAAACACTCACTCACCCATAGTAACCACCTAACACTCACTCACCCATAGTAACAACCTAACACTCACTCACCCATAGTAACAACCTAACACTCACTCACCTATAGTAACCACCTAACACTCACTCACCCATAGTAACAACCTAACACTCACTCACCCATAGTAACAACCTAACACTCACTCACCCATAGTAACAACCTAACACTCACTCACCCATAGTAACCACCTAACACTCACTCACCCATAGTAACAACCTAACACTCACTCACCCGTAGTAACCACCTAACACTCACTCACCCATAGTAACAACCTAACACTCACTCACCCACAGTAACAACCTAACACTCACTCACCCACAGTAACAACCAAACACTCACTCACCCATAGTAACCACCTAACACTCACTCACCCATAGTAACAACCTAACACTCACTCACCCATAGTAACAACCTAATACTCACTCACCTATAGTAACAACCTAACACTCACTCACCCATAGTAACAACCTAATACTCACCCATAGTAACAACCAACACTCACTCACCCATAGTAACCACCTAACACTCACTCACCCACAGTAACAACCTAACACTCACTCACCCATAGTAACAACCTAACACTCACTCACCTATAGTAACAACCTAACACTCACTCACCCATAGTAACCACCTAACACTCACTCACCCATAGTAACAACCTAACACTCACTCACCCATAGTAACAACCAAACACTCACTCACCCATAGTAACAACCTAACACTCACTCACCCACAGTAACAACCTAACACTCACTCACCATAGTAACAACCTAATACTCACTCACCTATAGTAACAACCTAACACTCACTCACCCATAGTAACAACCTAACACTCACTCACCCATAGTAACAACCTAACACTCACTCACCCATAGTAACAACCTAACACTCACTCACCCATAGTAACAACCTAACACTCACTCACCCATAGTAACAACCTAACACTCACTCACCCATAGTAACAACCTAACACTCACTCACCCATAGTAACAACCTAACACTCACTCACCCATAGTAACAACCAAGCACTCACTCACCCATAGTAACACCTAACACTCACTCACCCATAGTAACAACCTAACACTCACTCACCCATAGTAACAACCTAACACTCACTCACCCATAGTAACAACCTAACACTCACTCACCCATAGTAACAACCTAACACTCACTCACCCATAGTAACCACCTAACACTCACTCACCCATAGTAACAACCTAACACTCACTCACCCATAGTAACAACCAACACTCACTCACCCATAGTAACCACCTAACACTCACTCACCCATAGTAACAACCTAACACTCACTCACCCATAGTAACCACCTAACACTCACTCACCCATAGTAACAACCTAACACTCACTCACCCATAGTAACAACCTAACACTCACTCACCCATAGTAACAACCTAACACTCACTCACCCATAGTAACCACCTAACACTCACTCACCCATAGTAACAACCTAACACTCACTCACCCATAGTAACAACCAACACTCACTCACCCATAGTAACCACCTAACACTCACTCACCCATAGTAACAACCTAACACTCACTCACCCATAGTAACAACCAATCACTCACTCACCATAGTAACCACCTAACACTCACTCACCCATAGTAACAACCTAACACTCACTCACCCATAGTAACAACCTAACACTCACTCACCCATAGTAACAACCTAACACTCACTCACCCATAGTAACAACCTAACACTCACTCACCCATAGTAACAACCAACACTCACTCACCCATAGTAACAACCTAACACTCACTCACCCATAGTAACAACCTAACACTCACTCACCCATAGTAACCACCTAACACTCACTCACCCATAGTAACAACCTAACACTCACTCACCCATAGTAACAACCTAACACTCACTCACCATAGTAACACCTAACACTCACTCACCCATAGTAACAACCTAACACTCACTCACCCATAGTAACAACCTAACACTCACTCACCATAGTAACAACCTAACACTCACTCACCCATAGTAACAACCTAACACTCACTCACCCATAGTAACAACCTAACACTCACTCACCCATAGTAACAACCTAACACTCACTCACCCATAGTAACAACCTAACACTCACTCACCCATAGTAACAACCTAACACTCACTCACCCATAGTAACAACCTAACACTCACTCACCCATAGTAACAACCTAACACTCACTCACCCATAGTAACAACCAACACTCACTCACCCATAGTAACAACCTAACACTCACTCACCCATAGTAACAACCTAACACTCACTCACCCATAGTAACCACCTAACACTCACTCACCCATAGTAACAACCTAACACTCACTCACCCATAGTAACAACCAAACACTCACTCACCCATAGTAAAACCCAAAGACTCACTCACCCATAGTAACCACCTAACACTCACTCACCCATAGTAACCACCTAACACTCACTCACCCATAGTAACAACCTAACACTCACTCACCCATAGTAACAACCAAACACTCACTCACCCATAGTAACAACCTAATACTCACTCACCTATAGTAACACCGTAACACTCACTCACCCATAGTAACAACCAAACACTCACTCACCCATAGTAACCACCTAACACTCACTCACCCATAGTAACAACCTAACACTCACTCACCCATAGTAACCACCTAACACTCACTCACCCATAGTAACAACCTAACACTCACTCACCCATAGTAACAACCTAACACTCACTCACCCATAGTAACAACCTAACACTCACTCACCCATAGTAACCACCTAACACTCACTCAACCGCAGTAACAACCTAACACTCACTCACCCACAGTAACAACCTAACACTCACTCACCCATAGTAACAACCAAACACTCACTCACCCATAGTAACACCTAACACTCACTCACCCATAGTAACAACCTAACACTCACTCACCCATAGTAACAACCTAACACTCACTCACCCATAGTAACAACCTAACACTCACTCACCCATAGTAACACCTAATACTCACCCATAGTAACAACCAAACACTCACTCACCCATTGTAACAACCTAACACTCACTCACCCATAGTAACAACCAAACTCACTCACCCATAGTAACAACCAACACTCACTCACCCATAGTAACAACCAAACACTCACTCACCCATAGTAACCACCTAACACTCACTCACCCATAGTAACAACCTAACACTCACTCACCCATAGTAACAACCTAACACTCACTCACCCATAGTAACAACCTAACACTCACTCACCCATAGTAACAACCTAACACTCACTCACCCATAGTAACAACCAAACACTCACTCACCCATAGTAACAACCAACACTCACTCACCCATAGTAACCACCTAACACTCACTCACCCATAGTAACAACCAAACACTCACCCATAGTAACCACCTAACACTCACTCACCCATAGTAACAACCAACACTCACTCACCCATAGTAACAACCAAACTCACTCACCCATAGTAACACCTAACACTCACTCACCCATAGTAACAACCAACACTCACTCACCCATAGTAATCACCCAACACTCACTCACCCATAGTAACAACCAAACACACACTCACCCATAGTAACAACCAAACTCACTCACCCATAGTAACCACCTAACACTCACTCACCCATAGTAACAACCAAACTCACTCACCCATAGTAACCACCTAACACTCACTCACCCATAGTAACAACCTAACACTCACTCACCCATAGTAACAACCAAACACTCACTCACCCATAGTAACCACCTAACACTCACTCACCCATAGTAACAACCTAACACTCACTCACCCATAGTAACAACCGAATACTCACTCACCTATAGTAACAACCTAACACTCACTCACCCATAGTAACAACCTAATACTCACCCATAGTAACAACCAAACACTCACTCACCCATAGTAACAACCTAACACTCACTCACCCATAGTAACCACCAACACTCACTCACCCATAGTAACAACCTAATACTCACTCACCTATAGTAACAACCTAACACTCACTCACCCATAGTAACCACCTAACACTCACTCACCCATAGTAACAACCTAACACTCACTCACCATAGTAACAACCAAACTCAGTCACCCATAGTAACCACCTAACACTCACTCACCCATAGTAACACCTAACACTCACTCACCCATAGTAACAACCTAACACTCACTCACCTATAGTAACAACCTAACACTCACTCACCCACAGCAACAACCTAACACTCACTCACCCATAGTAACAACCTAATACTCACTCACCTATAGTAACAACCTAACACTCACTCACCCATAGTAACCACCTAACACTCACTCACCCATAGTAACAACCTAACACTCACTCACCATAGTAACAACCAAACTCACTCGCCCATAGTAACCACCTAACATTCACTCACCCATAGTAACCACCTATAACTCACTCATCCAGACTAACAACCTAGCACTCACTCACCCATAGTAACAACCTAACACTCACTCACCCATAGTAACAACCTAACACTCACTCACCCATAGTAACCACCTAACACTCACTCACCCATAGTAACAACCTAACACTCACTCACCCATAGTAACAACCAACACTCACTCACCCATAGTAACCACCTAACACTCACTCACCCATAGTAACAACCTAACACTCACTCACCATAGTAACAACCTAACACTCACTCACCCATAGTAACAACCTAACACTCACTCACCCATACTGAACACCTAACACTCACCCATAGTAACCACCTAACACTCACTCACCCATAGTAACAACCAAACACTCACTCACCCATAGTAACAACCTAACACTCACTCACCTATAGTAACAACCTAACACTCACTCACCCATAGTAACAACCAAACACTCACTCACCCATAGTAACCACCTAACACTCACTCACCCATAGCAACAACCAAACACTCACCCCTAGTAATCACCCAACACTCACTCACCCATAGTAACAACCAAACACACACTCACCCATAGTAACAACCAAACTCACTCACCCATAGTAACAACCTAACACTCACTCACCCATAGTAACAACCTAACACTCACTCACCCATAGTAACAACCAAACACTCACTCACCCATAGTAACAACCTAACACTCACTCACCCATAGTAACCACCTAACACTCACTCACCCATAGTAACAACCAACACTCACCCCATAGTAACACCTAACACTCACTCACCCATAGTAACAACCAAACACTCACTCACCCATAGTAACAACCTAACACTCACTCACCCATAGTAACAACCTAACACTCACTCACCCATAGTAACAACCTAACACTCACTCACCCATAGTAACAACCTAACACTCACTCACCCATAGTAACAACCAAACTCACTCACCCATAGTAACCACCTAACACTCACTCACCCATAGTAACAACCTAACACTCACTCACCCATAGTAACAACCAAACACTCACTCACCCATAGTAACCACCTAACACTCACTCACCCATAGTAACAACCTAACACTCACTCACCCATAGTAACAACCTAATACTCACTCACCTATAGTAACAACCTAACACTCACTCACCCATAGTAACAACCTAACACTCACTCACCCATAGTAACAACCAAACACTCACTCACCCATAGTAACAACCTAACACTCACTCACCCATAGTAACCACCTAACACTCACTCACCCATAGTAACAACCTAATACTCACCCATAGTAACAACCTAACACTCACTCACCCATAGTAACCACCTAACACTCACTCACCCATAGTAACAACCTAACACTCACTCACCCATAGTAACAACCTAACACTCACTCACCCATAGTAACACCTAACACTCACTCACCCATAGTAACACCTAACACTCACTCACCCATAGTAACAACCTAACACTCACTCACCCATAGTAACAACCTAACACTCACTCACCCATAGTAACAACCTAACACTCACTCACCCATAGTAACAACCTAACACTCACTCACCTATAGTAACAACCTAACACTCACTCACCCATACTAACCACCTAACTCTCACTCACCCATAGTAACAACCTAACACTCACTCAACCATAGTAACAACCAAACTCACTCGCCCATAGTAACCACCTAACACTCACTCACCCATAGTAACCAAACACTCACTCACCCATAGTAACCACCTAACACTCACTCACCCAGAGTAACAACCTAACACTCACTCACCCATAGTAACAACCTAACACTCACTCACCCATAGTAACAACCTAACACTCACTCACCCATAGTAACCACCTAACACTCACTCACCCATAGTAACAACCTAACACTCACTCACCCATAGTAACAACCTAACACTCACTCACCCATAGTAACAACCAAACACTCACTCACCCATAGTAACAACCTAACACTCACTCACCCATAGTAACAACCTAACACTCACTCACCGATAGTAACAACCTAACACTCACTCACCCATAGTAACAACCTAACACTCACTCACCCATAGTAACAACCTAATACTCACCCATAGTAACAACCAACACTCACTCACCCATAGTAACAACCAAACACTCACTCACCCATAGTAACCACCTAACACTCACTCACCCATAGTAACAACCAAACACTCACTCACCCATAGTAACCACCTAACACTCACTCACCCATAGTAACAACCTAACACTCACTCACCCATAGTAACAACCTAACACTCACTCACCCATAGTAACCACCTAACACTCACTCACCCATAGTAACAACCTAACACTCACTCACCCATAGTACAACCTAAACACATCACCATAGTAACCACCTAACACTCACTCACCCATAGTAACAACCTAACACTCACTCACCCATAGTAACAACCAACACTCACTCACCCATAGTAACAACCAACACTCACTCACCCATAGTAACAACCAAACACTCACTCACCCATAGTAACCACCTAACACTCACTCACTCAGAGTAACAACCTAACACTCACTCACCATAGTAACAACCTAACACTCACTCACCCATAGTAACAACCTAACACTCACTCACCCATAGTAACAACCTAACACTCACTCACCCATAGTAACAACCAAGCACTCACTCACCCATAGTAACAACCAAACTCACTCACCCATAGTAACCACCTAACACTCACTCACCCATAGTAACAACCAAACACTCACCCATAGTAACCACCTAACACTCACTCACCCATAGTAACAACCAAACACTCACTCACCCATAGTAACAACCAAACTCACTCACCCATAGTAACCACCTAACACTCACTCACCCATAGCAACAACCAAACACTCACCCATAGTAATCACCCAACACTCACTCACCCATAGTAACAACCAAACACTCACTCACCCATAGTAACCACCTAACACTCACTCACCCATAGTAACAACCTAACACTCACTCACCCATAGTAACAACCAAACACTCACTCACCAATAGTAACCACCTAACACTCACTCACCCACAGTAACAACCTAACACTCACTCACCCATAGTAACAACCTAATACTCACTCACCTATAGTAACAACCTAACACTCACTCACCCATAGTAACAACCTAATACTCACCCATAGTAACAACCAAACACTCACTCACCCATAGTAACAACCTAACACTCACTCACCCATACTAACCACCTAACTCTCACTCACCCATAGTAACAACCTAATACTCACTCACCTATAGTAACAACCTAACACTCACTCACCCATAGTAACCACCTAACACTCACTCACCCATAGTAACAACCTAACACTCACTCAACCATAGTAACAACCAAACTCAGTCGCCCATAGTAACCACCTAACACTCACTCACCCATAGTAACCTAACACTCACTCACCCACAGTAACAACCTAACACTCACTCACCTATAGTAACAACCTAACACTCACTCACCCACAGCAACAACCTAACACTCACTCACCCATAGTAACAACCTAATACTCACTCACCTATAGTAATAACCTAACACTCACTCACCCATACTAACCACCTAACTCTCACTCACCCATAGTAACAACCTAGCACTCACTCAACCATAGTGACAACCAAACTCACTCGCCCATAGTAACCACCTAACATTCACTCACCCATAGTAACCAAACACTCACTCACCCGTAGTAACTACCTATAACTCACTCATCCAGAGTAACAACCTAACACTCATTCACCCATAGTAACAACCTAATACTCACTCACCCATAGTAACAACCTAACACTCACTCACCCATAGTAACCACCTAACACTCACTCACCCATAGTAACAACCTAACACTCACTCACCCATAGTAACAACCAAACACTCACTCACCCATAGTAACAACCAAACACTCACTCACCCATAGTAACACCTAACACTCACTCACCCATAGTAACAACCTAACACTCACTCACCGATAGTAACAACCTAATACTCACTCACCTATAGTAACAACCTAACACTCACTCACCCATAGTAACAACCTAATACTCACCCATAGTAACAACAAACACTCACTCACCCATAGTAACAACCAAACACTCACTCACCCATAGTAACAACCTAACACTCACTCACCCATAGTAACAACCAAACACTCACTCACCCATAGTAACCACCTAACACTCACTCACCCATAGTAACAACCTAACACTCACTCACCCATAGTAACAACCAAACACTCACTCACCCATAGTAACCACCTAACACTCACTCACCCACAGTAACAACCTAACACTCAGTCACCCATAGTAGCAACCTAATACACAATCACCTATAGTAACAACCTAACACTCACTCACCCATAGTAACCACCTAACACTCACTCACCCATAGTAACCACCTAACACTCACTCACCCATAGTAACAACCTAACACTCACTCACCCATAGTAACAACCAAACTCACTCACCCATAGTAACAACCAAATTCTCACTCACCCACAGTAACAACCAAACACTCACTCACCCATAGTAACCACCTAACACTCACTCACTCAGAGTAACAACCTAACACTCACTCACCCTAGTAACAACCTAACACTCACTCACCCATAGTAACAACCTAACACTCACTCACCCATAGTAGCAACCAAGCACTCACTCACCCATATAGACAACCAAACTCACTCACCCATAGTAACCACCTAACACTCACTCACCCATAGTAACAACCAAACACTCACCCATAGTAACCACCTAACACTCACTCACCCATAGTAACAACCAAACACTCACTCACCCATAGTAACAACCAAAACTCACTCACCCATAGTAACCACCTAACACTCACTCACCCATAGTAACAACCAAACACTCACTCACCCATAGTAACCACCTAACACTCACTCACCCATAGTAACAACCTAACACTCACTCACCCATAGCAACAACCAAACACTCACTCACCCATAGTAACCACCTAACACCCACTCACCCACAGTAACAACCTAACACTCAGTCACCCATAGTAACAACCTAATACACAATCACCTATAGTAACAACCTAACACTCACTCACCCATAGTAACCACCTAACACTCACTCACCCATAGTAACCACCTAACACTCACTCACCCATAGTAACAACCTAACACTCACTCACCCATAGTAACAACCAAACTCACTCACCCATAGTAACAACTAACACTCACTCACCCATAGTAACAACCAAACACTCACTCACCCATAGTAACCACCTAACACTCACTCACCCATAGTAACAACCTAACACTCACTCACCCATAGTAACAACCTAACACTCACTCACCCATAGTAACAACCTAACACTCACTCACCCATAGTAGCAACCAAGCACTCACTCACCCATATAGACAACCAAACTCACTCACCCATAGTAACCACCTAACACTCACTCACCCATAGTAACAACCAAACACTCACCCATAGTAACCACCTAACACTCACTCACCCATAGTAACAACCAAACACTCACTCACCCATAGTAACAACCAAACTCACTCACCCATAGTAACCACCTAACACTCACTCACCCATAGTAACAACCAAACACTCACCCATAGTAATCACCCAACACTCACTCACCCATAGTAACAACCAAACACACACTCACCCATAGTAACCACCTAACACTCACTCACCCATAGTAACAACCTAACACTCACTCACCCATAGTAACAACCAAACACTCACTCACCCATAGTAACCACCTAACACTCACTCACCCACAGTAACAACCTAACACTCACTCACCCATAGTAACAACCTAATACTCACTCACCTATAGTAACAACCTAACACTCACTCACCCATAGTAACAACCTAATACTCACCCATAGTAACAACCAAACACTCACTCACCCATAGTAACAACCTAACACTCACTCACCCATACTAACCACCTAACACTCACTCACCCATAGTAACAACCTAACACTCACTCACCTATAGTAACAACCTAACACTCACTCACCCATAGTAACCACCTAACACTCACTCACCCATAGTAACAACCTAACACTCACTCAACCATAGTAACAACCAAACTCAGTCGCCCATAGTAACCACCTAACACTCACTCACCCATAGTAACCTAACACTCACTCACCCACAGTAACAACCTAACACTCACTCACCTATAGTAACAACCTAACACTCACTCACCCACAGCAACAACCTAACACTCACTCACCCATAGTAACAACCTAATACTCACTCACCTATAGTAACAACCTAACACTCACTCACCCATACTAACCACCTAACTCTCACTCACCCATAGTAACAACCTAGCACTCACTCAACCATAGTGACAACCAAACTCACTCGCCCATAGTAACCACCTAACACTCACTCACCCATAGTAACCAAACACTCACTCACCCATAGTAACCACCTATAACTCACTCATCCAGAGTAACAACCTAACACTCACTCACCCATAGTAACAACCTAACACTCACTCACCCATAGTAACAACCTAACACTCACTCACCCATAGTAACAACCTAACACTCACTCACCCATAGTAACAACCTAACACTCACTCACCCATAGTAACAACCAATCACTCACTCACCCATAGTAACCACCTAACACTCACTCACGCATAGTAACAACCTAACACTCACTCGCCTATAGTAACAACCTAACACTCACTCACCCATAGTAACAACCTAACACTCACTCACCCATACTGAACACCTAACACTCACCCATAGTAACAACCTAACACTCACTCACCCATAGTAACAACCTAACACTCACTCACCCATAGTAACAACATAACACTAGCTCACCCATAGAAACAACCTAACACTCACTCACCCATAGTAACAACCTAACACTCACTCACCCATAGTAACCACCAAACACTCACTCACCCATAGTAACCACCTAACACTCACTCACCCATAGTAACAACCTAACACTCACTCACCCATAGTAACAACCTAACACTCACTCACCCATAGTAACAACCTAACACTCACTCACCCATAGTAACAACCTAACACTCACTCACCCATAGTAACAACCTAACACTCACTCACCCATAGTAACAACCTAACACTCACTCACCCATAGTAACCACCTAACACTCACTCACCCATAGTAACAACCTAACACTCACTCACCCATAGTAACAACCAAACTCACTCACCCATAGTAACAACCTAACACTCACTCACCCATAGTAACAACCTAACACTCACTCACCTATAGTAACAACCTAACACTCACTCACCCATAGTAACATCCTAATACTCACTCATAGTAACAACCAAACACTCACTCACCCATAGTAACAACCAAACACTCACTCACCCATAGTAACAACCTAACACTCACTCACCCATAGTAACCAAACACTCACTCACCCATAGTAACCACCAAACACTCACTCACCCATAGTAACAACCTAACACTCACTCACCCATAGTAACAACCTAACACTCACTCACCCATAGTAACAACCAACACTCACTCACCCATAGTAACAACCAACACTCACTCACCCATAGTAACAACCTAACACTCACTCACCCATAGTAACAACCTAACACTCACTCACCCATAGTAACAACCTAACACTCACTCACCCATAGTAACAACCTAACACTCACTCACCCATAGTAACAACCTAACACTCACTCACCCATAGTAACAACCTAACACTCACTCACCCATAGTAACAACCTAACACTCACTCACCCATAGTAACAACCTAACACTCACTCACCCATAGTAACAACCTAACACTCACTCACCCATAGTAACAACCAACACTCACTCACCCATAGTAACCACCTAACACTCACTCACCCATAGTAACAACCAAACACTCACTCACCCATAGTAACAACCAAACTCACTCACCCATAGTAACCACCTAACACTCACTCACCCATAGTAACAACCTAACACTCACTCACCCATAGTAACACCTAACACTCACTCACCCATAGTAACAACCAAACACTCACTCACCCATAGTAACCACCTAACACTCACTCACCCATAGTAACAACCTAACACTCACTCACCCATAGTAACAACCAAACACTCACTCACCCATAGTAACCACCTAACACTCACTCACCCATAGTAACAACCTAACACTCACTCACCCATAGTAACAACCTAACACTCACTCACCATAGTAACAACCTAACACTCACTCACCCATAGTAACAACCTAACACTCACTCACCCATAGTAACAACCAAACACTCACTCACCCATAGTAACAACCTAACACTCACTCACCCATAGTAACCACCTAACACTCACTCACCCATAGTAACAACCTAACACTCACTCACCTATAGTAACAACCTAACACTCACTCACCCATAGTAACCACCTAACACTCACTCACCCATAGTAACAACCTAACACTCACTCACCCATAGTAACAACCAAACTCACTCACCCATAGTAACAACCTAACACTCACTCACCCATAGTAACAACCTAACACTCACTCACCCATAGTAACAACCTAACACTCACTCACCCATAGTAACAACCTAACACTCACTCACCCATAGTAACAACCTAACACTCACTCACCCATAGTAACAACCTAACACTCACTCACCCATAGTAACAACCTAACACTCACTCACCCATAGTAACAACCTAACACTCACTCACCCATAGTAACAACCTAACACTCACTCACCATAGTAACAACCAACACTCACTCACCCATAGTAACCACCTAACAATCACTCACCCATAGTTACACCCAAAAACACTCACTCACCTATAGTAACAACCTAACACTCACTCACAAAAGTAACAACCTAACACTCACTCACCCATAGTAACAACCTAACACTCACTCACCCATAGTAACAACCTAACACTCACTCACCCATAGTAACAACCTAACACTCACTCACCCATAGTAACAACCTAACACTCACTCACCCATAGTAACAACCTAACACTCACTCACCCATAGTAACAACCTAACACTCACTCACCCATAGTAACAACCTAACACTCACTCACCCATAGTAACAACCTAACACTCACTCACCCATAGTAACAACCTAACACTCACTCACCCATAGTAACAACCTAACACTCACTCACCCATAGTAACAACCTAACACTCACTCACCCATAGTAACAACCTAACACTCACTCACCCATAGTAACAACCTAACACTCACTCACCCATAGTAACAACCTAACACTCACTCACCCATAGTAACAACCTAACACTCACTCACCCATAGTAACAACCTAACACTCACTCACCCATAGTAACAACCTAACACTCACTCACCCATAGTAACAACCTAACACTCACTCACCCATAGTAACAACCTAACACTCACTCACCCATAGTAACAACCTAACACTCACTCACCCATAGTAACATCCTAACTCACTCACCCATAGTAACAACCTAACACTCACTCACCCATAGTAACAACCTAACACTCACTCACCCATAGTAACCACCTAACACTCACTCACCCATAGTAACAACCTAACACTCACTCACCCATAGTAACAACCAACACTCACTCACCCATAGTAACAACCTAACACTCACTCACCCATAGTAACAACCTAACACTCACTCACCCATAGTAACAACCTAACACTCACTCACCCATAGTAACAACCTAACACTCACTCACCCATAGTAACAACCTAACACTCACTCACCCATAGTAACAACCTAACACTCACTCACCCATAGTAACAACCTAACACTCACTCACCCATAGTAACAACCTAACACTCACTCACCCATAGTAACAACCTAACACTCACTCACCCATAGTAACAACCTAACACTCACTCACCCATAGTAACAACCTAACACTCACTCACCCATAGTAACAACCTAACACTCACTCACCCATAGTAACAACCTAACACTCACTCACCCATAGTAACAACCTAACACTCACTCACCCATAGTAACAACCTAACACTCACTCACCCATAGTAACAACCTAACACTCACTCACCCATAGTAACAACCTAACACTCACTCACCCATAGTAACAACCTAACACTCACTCACCATAGTAACAACCTAACACTCACTCACCCATAGTAACAACCTAACACTCACTCACCCATAGTAACACCTAACACTCACTCACCCATAGTAACAACCTAACACTCACTCACCCATAGTAACAACCTAACACTCACTCACCCATAGTAACAACCTAACACTCACTCACCCATAGTAACAACCTAACACTCACTCACCCATAGTAACAACCTAACACTCACTCACCCATAGTAACACCTAACACTCACTCACCCATAGTAACAACCTAACACTCACTCACCCATAGTAACAACCTAACACTCACTCACCCATAGTAACAACCTAACACTCACTCACCCATAGTAACAACCTAACACTCACCCATAGTAACAACCTAACACTCACTCACCCATAGTAACAACCTAACACTCACTCACCCATAGTAACAACCTAACACTCACTCACCCATAGTAACAACCTAACACTCACTCACCCATAGTAACAACCTAACACTCACTCACCCATAGTAACAACCTAACACTCACTCACCCATAGTAACAACCTAACACTCACTCACCCATAGTAACAACCTAACACTCACTCACCCATAGTAACAACCTAACACTCACTCACCCATAGTAACAACCTAACACTCACTCACCCATAGTAACAACCTAACACTCACTCACCCATAGTAACAACCTAACACTCACTCACCCATAGTAACAACCTAACACTCACTCACCCATAGTAACAACCTAACACTCACTCACCCATAGTAACAACCTAACACTCACTCACCCATAGTAACAACCTAACACTCACTCACCCATAGTAACACCAACACTCACTCACCCATACTGAACACCTAACACTCACCCATAGTAACAACCTAACACTCACTCACCCATAGTAACAACCTAACACTCACTCACCCATAGTAACAACCTAACACTCACTCACCCATAGTAACAACCTAACACTCACTCACCCATAGTAACAACCTAACACTCACTCACCCATAGTAACAACCTAACACTCACTCACCCATAGTAACAACCAAACACTCACTCACCCATAGTAACCACCTAACACTCACTCACCCATAGTAACAACCTAACACTCACTCACCCATAGTAACAACCTAACACTCACTCACCCATAGTAACAACCTAACACTCACTCACCCATAGTAACAACCTAACACTCACTCACCCATAGTAACAACCAAACACTCACTCACCCATAGTAACAACCTAACACTCACTCACCCATAGTAACAACCTAACACTCACTCACCCATAGTAACAACCTAACACTCACTCACCCATAGTAACAACCTAACACTCACTCACCCATAGTAACAACCTCAACACTCACTCACCCATAGTAACAACCTAACACTCACTCACCCATAGTAACAACCTAACACTCACTCACCCATAGTAACCACCTAACACTCACTCACCCATAGTAACAACCTAACACTCACTCACCCATAGTAACCACCTAACACTCACTCGCCCATAGTAACAACCTAACACTCACTCACCCATAGTAACAACCTAACACTCACTCACCCATAGTAACAACCTAACACTCACTCACCTATAGTAACAACCTAACACTCACTCACCCATAGTAACAACCTAACACTCACTCACCCATAGTAACAACCTAACACTCACTCACCCACAGTAACAGCCTAACACTCACTCACCCACAGTAACAGCCTAACACTCACTCACCCATAGTAACAACCTAACAATCACTCACCCATAGCAACAACCTAACATTCACTCACCCATAGTAACAACCTAACACTCACTCACCCATAGTAACAACCTAACACTCAGTCATTCCTGTACGAGTATTGGACGTGACTGACAGGAACGTGTGTCAAGTGTATAATTGGATGCTTCATGAGCAACTATTTTACTTTTCTCAGTAATTCAGTAATCCTTCATAGCGCCTCAGTCTCATCATGTAATTGTAACAATTAAATTTGAACATCAAATTACAATTATTTTTATTTCAATTACATATACAATTAAAATTACTCAAAATAGTTTTATTAATTACAATCACCTTCAATTACAACTATTAATTGATCTAAGCCTGATGTGTGTGTGTGTGTGTCGGGCTAGGAAGGAGCAGTTAGATGAATTAATAAACAAATCTGACTTTCTCTTAATAATGCAGGTAAAGTGATCAGTAAACAAGATTGTTTATAATAAAGATATATAAACACTATATAAATAATCCTGGCAGTAAAGATATACATAACCAGATAAAATATAAACTATCAATTTTAACAAGTAGAATAGTTTAATAACTATCTAAGTAAATAAACATATAAGAAACAATACGATACATGAAACACGACCCCTCAAAACTTGTGGTCAAACAACAATTAAAATTATAGTAAAATATGAGGTTCACCGGACAGCCTTAGTGAGGGGTCCGACTAATTACCCAAATGTACCCAAATGCAGCAAAATGTAGCCGCAATGAAGTCAAATAATGGTCCTACTTGAATAAATCGGACTGCTAATCACTTCTCGACTAGTATTTGGTGTCACAAAGTCACAAACAATTGGTAAACTTAATTTAATCTGAGTTGTGTTGTGTTGTGTTAGGTTAGGTTAGATTATGTAGGTTCGGTACATGCACTCGATCTATTAACTCAAACTAAATTACGTTTTCCAATTTTTTTTTTACTTTGTGACGCCAAATACTAGTCGAGAAGTGATTGGTAACCCGATTTATTCATGAAGGACCATTATTTGACTTCATTGCGGCTACATTTGGGTACATTTGGGTAATTAGTCGGACCCCCAAGCTATATTGAATACAATATACCAAACATATATTGTTTATTACTGAACTAACATTATTGTTTTAAGTAACTACCTGGCAACTGTCCTTATTGGGTGTGAGATAGAGAGGAGCACAAGTGATAGGTGAAGTGACCAGTAATCCCCACACAAGCCAAGACAAAAGCGTTTGGCATGTTTCCCTTGACCATTCTGGCCTTAACCAAGGGATCGTGGATTTTTTAGCGAATATAGATATTGTTGTGATTTTTAGTTCCATTATAATATTATTTGCTTATTTGAATCACTACTATTAAAATAAAAAAATTTTCATTGGAGAATACTTGCAACTCGACTCTAGGGACGGCATACGGACAGGAAAGAAGTGGGCCCAAACATATGTTACTTTTACTGAACTATATAACTGGTTAAGTAGACAAGATCAATGTTGAGTCTCACTTTAGACTGAGTACTCTATTTTGTACTGTCTCTGATGAGTATAGAAGTATCCTTGACATGTTTATTAAAGACCCTGCTGCCATGTGACCAAGTCTCAGGTTGATGAGCTAACTTTCTGCCTCATTTACACACAATTGTAGAGTCTCAATTGTTTCCCTAACAACACAACATACACACTGTATATTGTTAATTATTATTATTATATTTTCACCCCCCAAGCCCTGGTGTGGGTCAGTGACCTGTTTGTGGGTGAACCACTCCAAGACAAAGAACAGATTTCACAGTGACTGTCTACGCTACTTGGTGGAACTGTGTGTACACATCAAGAGAAGATTTCCTTTTGAGGAAGACAGTGTGTGCTGTCCATGTTGCGAGTCATGGAACTCATACAGCCAAGGTATAGAGTGTACTCATATAGACAAGGTTTAGTGTACTCATATAGCCAAGGTATAGAGTGTACTCATAGACAAGGTTTAGTGTACTCATATAGACAAGCTTTAGTGTACCCATATAGACAGTGTTTAGTGTACCTATAAAAACACCATATACAGTATATAAACAGTGTTGAAGGTATAAACTCAGGCTTTACTACATGTTGGTACTGGATCAGTTTATAATGTACTGTTGTGACATTTATAAACTGTTTCTACTTACCTTCTTTAAGAGTGTAAATATTGTCAATAGTTGAACATGTTATTAATGATGTTATTTTAGATGTATTATCATGATGTAAAGGAGTTGTACCATATGTATCATACATGTTATGAATATACAGCTGGGAGGCCATTATGTGTTAGCAGACGCTGGCAGTATATTGCATTAGGGTGTGTCATAGGAGGGAAGATCAGCTAAAACTAATGGCCCATCACTTTTTTGGTAGATTTTAGTGTATATAAACAGAAAGTAATTTCAGTTTCAATATTTTGCAACCTTTTGCTAGGTAAATTTTAGCGTGAAATTTATCGAAAATCTAACGTACAGCTGCATTAGTGCATTACAATTAAATAGTGAACATTGCTTTCTGACTTCATTCTTTAACAACCCAACTAACAATATTTTTTTCTGTTTCAGATTCTGATGCATTTATAAGTTGATAATATTTGCGATGGCTGCTTGTGTCAGGACGAGGAACCAAAAATCCAGCCATCTCAGTCACTATCTTGGGTCTGGGAGAGAGCTCCTGAAGTCGGAGTTGCCTACATTGAGAGATGCTTTGAGATACGGTGTTTTAATCAGGCAAATCAGTGAAAAGAACCAAAGAACTTACACAAACAAAGACATTGCCAGTGATATGACCAAAGCTGTCTTGTCACAGTACACTCTGGCTAACGCTCAGTTCAAGCCTCCAGTCATAACAAGTCAGAAGAAGATTAGTGAGAGACTGCTAGCCAGTTGGGAAAAGGCAAGAGATATCTCTCTTGGGAGAGGAAACTTGCAGTTAAGGACAGCTTTGCCAAGCAACTGGACCAGTTATTTGACATAATTATTTGCAAGTGCCCAATTGTTCTCTGTCCTGAGTTTGGATGAGATCGTGACTGTAAATCCGAGGCCCACATCTCCTGTATTTGCAAGCGTGAACTGAAGATTCCTGTGATCGAACTGGCCTTTGTCAAAGCACAGAGAGAGAAGACTGGCAGTATAGGGACTCTCATGATTTCTAGCCAAGATATTCCGGAGTCCAAGAGACAGGAGGCTGCCACAGAGAGACAGAAGAGGAGAAGAGTTGCCGAGGAAAAGAGACTTGAGAAGGCCCAGGGTGAGGTAAAAAAGGCCGATGATTGGAGTCAAGCTGATTCAGAGTTTAATGACTTCCCCATGGCTGATCCGAGTGCTGACCAGGAGAATGGTGACTTTGTCCCTAACCCAGAAAATAATGATCCCAAACCTTCCAGGCATAAGATTCGAAATAGGAAAGATATCCCGAGCATTGCTCTGGCCAGCATGCGACACCACACTGGTCTCAGAGAAACTGCAGAGATAGCAACAGCTGCCTGGGTTGACGGTGGTTTGATAACACCTGATGATGTTCACCTGGTGATAGATCATAACAAAGTAAGGAGAGCTCAGGAGAAACTTGTCAGTAACCTAGAAGAGGAGTTTGATAAGAGGATAAGAGAAAATGGAATCAATTGTTTGTTCTTTGATGGGAGAAGGGATGACACTAAAGTGTTCATGAAAGTTGGAGATTCTGACAAGTTGTTCCCTGCCATGGTGAAGGAGGAACACTACTCCTGCTGCAGTGAACCAGGAGGGAAGTATTTGTGGCATTTCACTCCAGAGAAAGATGGCATCAGGAAACCAGCTGAGATAGTGGCAGATAACATTGTGAACTGGCTCAGAGAGAGGAACGTAGACCAGACCCTGCAGGCCATTGGAGAGGACAGCACCAACACGAACACAGGGTGGCAAGGGGGGTCATACAGTGGATAGAGCGGAAGATTGGGAGGAAGCTGGTCTGGATTGTTTGTGACCTCCACACCAACGAGTTGCCACTCAGACATCTGATCCAGGAGCTGGATGGCAAGACTCTTTCAAACAACAGATGGTCTGGTCCTCTTGGCAAGATGCTGGACTGTGCCACTGAGTTAGAAATAAATCCGAGCTTTGAAAAAATCACAGTTGGCCCTCCACTCGTTGAGCTTGCACATACTGTCATTGACGACATGAGTACTGACCAGTACTATGGTTACATGATTTGCAGTGCCATCAAAACTGGGGTCATGCCTGATAGACTTGCTTACCTGCAGATAGGTCTAGTCTCACATTCTAGGTGGCTCACAACGGCTCTCAGGTTCTGCAGAATTTGGGTCGCTCATCATAAACTGAAAGGGATCCAGCTTCACAACTTGAGACTTATTGTCCAATTCATCGTGAGTGTCTACTTGCCAAATTGGTTTAACACCAAGGTCAAGTCATCGTTCTCCGAAGGTCCGAGGCATGTTCTCTTCCAGCTTAAGCTCCTGAGGAGTCAGCAAAGGAAGGTTGTTCAGATTGTGGAGCAGACTGTGAGGAGATCTTCTTGGTATGCTCATCCCGAAGCAGTTCTGCAGACAATGCTCTGCAGTAAGGATGAGGAGGAGAGAAGAGTGGCAGTCAAAAAGATCTTGGATATGAGACTTATGAGAGGATCTGGGCATGACGAATCAGTTGGTGACGATTCCTTCAGGGTCAGGAAGACTCCTGAAGTCAATCTAGGTGCCAAGACCCTCACTGATCTCAAAGATCTGGATAACATCCAGGCTGGCAGTGAGCCCCCTCTTACCTGCAGCCTCACCAATGTTCAAGTCAGAGCTTTCCTGGACAACCCCATGCATGTCCCTGCCTGGCCCTCGCACACCCAGAGTATAGAGCGTTGTGTACAGCAAGTGAGCGAGGCCAGCAGTCACGTGTACAGCCAGGAGAGGAGGGAAGGCTACATCCGAGCTCAGGTGGTCAGCAGGGAGGTGATGAGTAGAAACAGAAGCAAGAAAGACATGTTCTCTCTGGTGTGCAGCAACACCGGGTCGTAGTAGTAAAACCGGTTTTTGTATTTGATGATTTTGTTTTCTAGAGGAATATCAAATTTAATAAATGTGTCAAGATCATTCGTTTCACTATTCTGGATCATTTTCATCCTAATAAATTAACCTGATACATTTACTTTACTTTAAATAAGCTATTTAGTGGTGTTGGTAAAAGGGTGGGAATACTGAATTTTCATAAGATTTCAAGTTAAAATTTACCTAGCAAAAAATGAAAACTTTTCAAATCTGAAGATATCACATGATTCTGCACATAGAACTACATCATTAATACCATGGGCCGATTTTTCAAACTCAAAAAAAAAAAATTCGCCTCCGTATGACACACCCTAATATTGCATGTCACTACATAGTAACCTTCTAATAATAGGAAACTGAATCTGAGGCCGAATAATAGCACAGGGTATAATAAATTACTAGTTAGTGATGCTCGTCCATCACAAGTAATACAGTTGGTACACAAGATGTTACTATAAATATGAGTGACTTACCAAACCAAGCGTTGACGTCAGCCCCTTGCTGCCGCGCTGAGTGGTGTGTGATACCAACCTGAAATATTACCGTATGTGACTACTGTAGGAGTGAGTTACCAGAGTACTGTAATACTAATAATAATAAAATAATAATAATAATAATAATAATAATAATAATAATAATAATAATAATCATAATAATCATAATAATAATAATAATAATAATAATAATAAAATAATAATAATGATAATAATAAGAATAACAATAACAATAATAATAATAATAATAATAATAATAATAATAATAATAATAATAATAATAATAATATTAACAATAATAATAATAATAATAATAATAATAATAATAATAATAACAATAACAATAATTATAACAATAATATTAATAATAATAATAATAATAATAATAATAATAATAATAATAATAAAAAGAACAACAACAACGATGACGAAGACGACGACGACGACGACGACGATGATGATGATGATGATGATGATGATGATGATAATGATGATAATGATGATAATGGTAATAATAATAATAATAATAATAGTAATCCAAAGTAAATAAATTTTTAAATAAAAAATGCAAAATTAAAAAAAATTAAATAATAAAATATTAATAAAAATAAAAATACTACTTATCCATTGTAAATAAAAATTGCAATAAAAATTAAAAATACAATGATAAAATATTAAAAATAATAATATTAAAGAAACATACAGAAATACAAAAAAAATCTAAGGTGAGAAATTGTGTGTACTGTATATGAGGCAGAAAGTCAGTTCAGCAACCTGGGACTTAGTCACAATTTTCATGATGTCATATGGCAGCAGGGTCTGCCATTAGACAACACATTATGCTTCCAATATCTTCCCAGGCAGTAGTACCTCCCTGTTTGGTAGCTGCCTGCTACCTACAAACGCCAATAAAATTTTAAATATTTATTTTCGCAAAAAAAAATGAGTTCCATACTTGGAATCAGCATGAAAAATTTGTCACTAGTACAGTTTATTAACAAAATTTAACACAGTCCATTTTTTTTATAAGATCCCAACTTTGTAAGTAATTTCAGCTCCTTACAGCTGAAGACACGGGTAGGGAGTCTGCCAAGAGCTTGAGATGCACATCTGATCCGATGTTGAATCCCTTCATCGATGTCAGCATTGGTGGACAGGTGGCAGCCGAAATACTGAAATTGGGTGTCATTAGAGAAGGTAGTACCATTAAGTAGAATGTATAGTGGAGATGTGGCTGAACCAGGGGCATGCTGAAAGAGGAGTTAGTCTTACGTACATTCACTTTAAGGCCAAAGTGTACATAAGCATCTGCACAGGTGTTCAGGATCTCCTGCAGGTCGCGTTCAGTGTGAGCGACAAGGGTCGTCTGCTGAAGTTCAGTAATGAAAGCTGCAGACACCTTTGTTCCTGCCTGGAGTCGTCTTATGTTGAAAAGACCCTTCATCCGATACTGGATGCCCACCCCACTGGCAAAATTGGCACTGGCACGAGTAAGGAGGGCAGCCAGGAAAATGGAAAAGACAGTTGGTAACAGTACACATCCTTGTTTTACCCCCGTTTGAATGGGGAAGAACTCAGTCTGGGTGCCATTGTGTAAGACATTGCCGTTCATGCCATCGTGAAGTTGCCTTACAAGGGTAGTGAATTTTGGTGGGCAGCCAAAACGGCTGAGGGTCCGCCAGAGAGCATTCCTGTTGACCGAGTCAAAGGATTGGTTAGGTCGATGAAGGCCATGTACAGTTCACGTCGCTGTTCTCTGCACTTTGCGTGCAGCAAAAATCATGTCAGTGGTGCCTCGTGATGGTCTAAAGCCACATTGATATTCTGGGAGAAAGTTTTCCGCCTCAGGAAGAAGTCTGTTTAGGAGGACTCGGGCGATAATCTTGCCAGCTACGGACAGCAGCGAGGTCCGCTGTAGTTACTATAGTATTATTATTGATACTGATATTAAAACAGTTTATTTAACCAGAAAAATACAGATACAGAGTCGATAATAACAATATTAACATAGCTGAGCCAGTTTAGAGCCTGAGCTCTCTTGAAGGCACCTGATATACAGGGTGTTCAGTAAATACCTTTCATAAATCAGGGGGTATATTCCAGAGAAATAAATAAAGATAAATGACCAAATTTTCAATTTTCAATAACTTCAGAGTTACAGCATATGACAGGTTTGGTATGAAGGAGATGAAACCTACGGTCACCAGAAATAAATCTCCTTGATTTCTACCTGGTCCCAAACCACAAGGAATTGTGGTGCCATGTGCAGGTAAGTGTAACAAACATTCATAGCACCCCTGGGGACTTTGAACATTTGCTCTAAATGTTAATCCCAGTATAAATCATATGGCATACAGCATTATTATTGTTAATACGTGACACTAACAGCAGTGGATGTTTCATTTACACCCCATATACTGTAGGTTTAACACACTACTACCAAACCTGTCATGTGATGTAACTCCGAAACTATTGAGAATTGACAAGGAGGTATAATGCAACATTTAGTATCACCTGAAATAGAACACGTAACATGGTGGTAGTAAGAACATATCAGAATGTTACCACGGTTATCACTTCGTTATTTCTTTATTTTATCTATTTTTTACACTTATATTATAAGTATATGCGTATGTTACAGTGGTGTTGATATACGTACATAAATATGATAAGGGAGGGAAGCAGTACAACATGGGTTGTATTAAGGTTGAACAATATGACAGAGCTGTCAGTATCATATCTAGTCTGCAATTATAATGATTGCAATGGTAGTTTCTATCTATCAACAAGACAATCTGTGATAAAACGGTTTTGGTGGTAGAATATAAGCAGGAATATAAAGTAAGTATTACAAGATTATTAGTACTTAGACAATAGATATTTTTGAACCAATGATTTAAAGGCAGGGAGCGTAGTCTTTGCTCGGACTCCTGGGGGTAAGTTGTTCCACACCTTCACACCATGGTATTTTGTGGAGGTCTGGGACTGGGAGGAGCGCAAGGATGGGGGGAGGGGGGTTAGTAGCTTTGGGTGTCTTTAGTTGTATCTCTGATTGCTCCGGACCTGGAAATAATTATTGACAATCAAGCGATTGACAGATTTATAAACAAATAGGGCACAGCTGTAAGTGTTAATATCCTCGAATTTTAAACTTTTCAGCATAGCAAATTGTTCGTAAGTGTGATCATTTTTTTTTTCAAGTAGGTCATTGTCCACACAACTCTCTTCTGTGTAATAATCAGGGGATGTGTTTTTGAAGAGCCAGAGGCCTCCCCCCCCCCCCTTAGTGTGTGACAATGTATCAAGTGTTAGTAAACAAGATCATAGTAGATTTCTTTCACTGCTGTTAGAGTGAGTGACTGACGAGTGTGTACAGGATACCGCACAGTTTATTCAATTCAATTTCAATTGTTTATTCCTTGATAGAGGAAGCGGGATCCTAATGCTGTCACAAGGTACCCCTGTACAATAACACCAGAAGCATCTGGCAAGTGTGACAAGTATATACAGTATAAATATTATAAAGGGGCTTACTAAAGCCTAAGGAAGGAAGGATATACCTTTAACACATAATCAATGCTATTTACATAATATCTGGCCAGAATGGGGAGGATCATCGTGTCTCCGTCAGGGGGTCGTGGAGTGGTGGTCCAGCAGGCATCACGGAAGCGTTGTGTGTGGGGACACCTTAGTATGTAGTGGATAAGGGTGTGGCTGTCGGGTCTTCTGCATAATGCACAAGGGCGTTGCTCAGGGCATGTGGGGATACCAATCGCCCAAGCAAAGTCATACCCAATGATGATACGGGCAGCAATCACGTCCCCTTTCCGAAACCCTTTCCCATAGACATATGAGAGGTCAGGAAGTTTACGGAGGACATCGTACCAGGTGGGCGAGGAGTCCAGGGGGATGGCTGCTTCCCGAGCTTCTTTCTGTTTGCGGCGAATTTGGATTCTAAGCTGTAACACAGTTTATTGACTTTACTGTGAATGGCTTACATGTCGTTTCTCCAGCTAAGTTTCTCATCAACAACAACCCCAAGGAATTTATTATTTTGTTCACGTCTGAGGACTGAGTTTCCAAGGAACAGGAGGTCCAAATTTGGGGGTAGGTTTTTCCTTCTGTAAAAGATTGTGTAGTGGTTTTTTTCGAGGTTTAAGGTCAGTTTATTACGTATTACCAAGGCCCTGAGTATGGACAATTCAGTGTTCCTAGTTCTCATCAAAGAATAGGGATCTGAGTTGCTGGCATTGAGATTACTATAGTCTGCAAATAAGTTATTTTTGACAAGTGTGTTAGAGTGGACTATATCGTTCAAGTACAAGAACAGTACAGGACCAAGAATGGAGTCTTGGGGAACTCCATACAAAATTGGAGTTTAGGATGCCATTAGTAAAGAATAGCAGAGCACTCTCAGTCGACCTTCTAGCTCTAAATCCAAACTGAGAGTCTGTAAGGATGTTATTGACACTGTAGAAGGAATTTCATCTATTTCATGCTAGCTTCTCCAGTATCTTACTTAAGGCTAGTAGGACTGATAGGGGGCAGTAATTCTTGAAAGGATCTTTATCCCCAGAATTTTTATATGCTGGGTGAACTTTGGCAATTTTCAGTTTATCTGGAAAGATACCACCAGTGAAAGAGGCGTTACAAATGTGTAGAACAGGTAGGCATAAGTAATACTTTCTTAATGATGCTCATTGGTATATTGTCATCACCTACTGATGCATTCTTCGGACATTTTTATAATGGTCAGCAATTTAACTGCCATGACAGGGCATGAGAACAATTCATTTTGCTGTCTGTTTTGCAGTTAAGTTTTAAGTTCCTTATGGTGATTAGGGATGCTCTCTGCAAGATTTTGCCAAGATTGATAAAATAATCATTTACCGGCAAGTGGTTGGTAATCAAGAAGAGTTCTGTTACAACTGTATCATTTATCATAAAAGCTGAGTGGGGGGCCGTGGGTTGAATGTTCCAGTTCTGAATAGAATTGATGATACTCTTGGTTTTCTTACTGTTGCCCGATGTTGAATGGAGTTTATTTGTATAATAGATACAGCTGGAATTTCTAACTAAATGAGTTTCTCTATTTCTGATACTTCAGTAAGCATCACCAAATGTTATGTTTTTTTTTTGCAAAATTTTCTTTGGAGTTTGTGTTTTTCTTTTATCATTGCCTGGATTTCCCTTGTAATATAGGGTTTAGAGATAGGTACAGTTTTACTAACTTAGTCGTGAGACGGAAGCTTTTATCAAAGCAAGCATTGAAGCGGCAAGAGAAGTTGAAGCAGCTCACTTTAGGGTTGTGGGAGGCATAGACAACATCCCAGTTAGCAATCATTAAGTTGTTTTAAAAAAGGAGCATGTTGTCGGCGCAGTAGTCTCTATATTTTATTGTGACTTTATTTGACCTTTCAGATCTTGTGGCTGTTTTATACATGGCAAAAACTGAGAAGTGATCTGAGATATTGTTATAAATAATTCCACTTGCAAGATTGTTATTAGTGTTGTTAATCTAGATATTATCTAATACATACAGTGGCAGAGGTGGCAGTTATTCTGGTGGGTTTGGTTATTGTGCTGAAGAGCTTAGAATGACAGGTAGCAAGAAGGTCACTTACCGAGGTGTCCGTCGCAGATTTTAGTAGATCAAGTTCTCCCTTTTCTTATAAATATTGACAATGGAGGCATCTTTAAAGGCTAGGGACATTTCCTCATTTCCCATATATTCTCCAGGAGAGAGTGGAGACGGCTGGTAGACAGAAGTTCTCCTGCTTTATACACCTCCTTGGCTGGGATTCCATCATGCCGAGGCTTTGCTATTTTTCATCCTTTCCATATCTACACCCCTCCTTCTCCCGATGCTTTTCCTCTTGCTTCTCCCACAGATTATGCGCTAGTCGACAGACAGAGTTGTCACTCATAGCGGCCGAGTGGTTCAGACCCCTGCCCGTTATGGCTCGCACGTGGGATACAACCCTGCCTACAACAAGTCTCCTGCCGTGCCCGGAGGGGAGGGGGAGTACAGGGGTATTGTAGTGATCGACTCTCCCTACAACTCCTCTCCCGTCTTCGCCCAGCCAAACAGTGGTGCCGCTCACCTCACACCTCTGAACCTTATCCAGCACAATGGTATACAGTAAATATCCCCTAGCCGTGAGGGTCATTCTACTCAACGCTCTCAAATGGACAGGTCCTCCTCTCAACAAGCTCCTCACCACACAGCAACTCCCTAGTACTACATTGTACATACATTACATGTAGAGTTAAGCTATTCTGAGTTTCCTTTCTCACCTCCATCCTGAGTGCGAGATCTCCCTTATTGTACATGTGTATGTGGCCATAAAAAAGAGAACTCAGACAACTGCGCCACATACACCAAACTACAACGTCTTCTAGTTACACAAACATTCATTTCATCCTGTTCCAAGTTTGAATTCCAGGGGTAGAACCAGGAATATCAAAAGGGGGAGGATCCAAGAAGTTTTGGGTGGGAGAACATGGCCAGCAAAGAAAGCTCATCCATCTGGGGGCTAGCTGTAACACCCCACCCCCCCCCCCCCCCATTTTTTTTTAAATCTGACCAATATCATGGGCATTTTGTGGACATTTGAAGCCATGTGCACTTGATATTAGGGGATATTCTGAGGTCAATTGTACAAGTAATTAATTTTTACTATACAAAAATGCATGAGTACAATACTGCAATTAGGAAAAGTATTGGGGTTTTCTGATGAAAAGGAGGTTCCCCGCTTGATCCGCCTTAAGTTCAGTGCCCTTCATATGATTTTCACTGCAGAGCCTTTGTTAAAAGCACCTACACGCCATTATACATAGACTTTCCGTGAGTCCTTTACTGTTAGTTCTTTATTTGTTGTTATTTTATCAGACATTTAAAAATTATATATATTATAACAGTTATCCTTTAATAACAGTGCATTTTCTATGATATTCACCTGTGGTATCACTTCATTTTCTATTTCTTGAATTCTTTTCTCTTATGTTCAATATAATACTGTACTGCTCCATCCAATTTTAAAGTTGTTTAAAGAATCTATTGTGCAATACTGTACGGTATTTTATACTATATATACTGTATGCTCTAAAAACCGAAAGTTTTTTTTTTTTTTTTTAACAGGGATTAGCCCACCCGGGCATAAATCACTGACTCACATCGGGGCCTGGTGGGCGAAAATGTAATAGTACTGTGGGGTATGGTAGTTTGGTGTTCACTCACTCAGGATGGGATGGAGAAAGGAAACTTACAATGTGCTCTCTGTATACATGTTATATTGGATGTACAATGCAGCTTGGTGCTGGGAAGTGGCAGCGTTGTTACAAGCATGATGTAGAGAGAGCTGGTTGGTGAGGATGCTCAGAGGAGGACAGCTTGTGGGTCGCCATGCTCGCCGGCGGGAGCGAGGGCCGGCGGGAGCGAGGGCCGCCAGGCAGCGGCGGAGGAGGAGGTGTAGCTAGAAGAAGAGAGAGGTCACCACGAGGTCAGGTCTTTTATAGCAGAGGTAGGCGTGGGTAGATAGTTGACCCCCGCTTTGTGGGCGGCGCTGGTTGAACTAGACCATGAGGCATACTGTACACTGGGGAATTCACAGGGTCGGCTACTCAGCGACAAACAGCGTTTGTAGGGGAGAAATCCACTACAATACTCCCTCCTTCCCTCCAGGCGGTGTTGTAGACTTGTTGACTGCAGGGGTGCATGGCACATGTGAGGCAGAACGGGCGGTGCATGCCACATGTGAGCCATAACGGCGATGGCGTGGATGAGCCGGCCGCTAGAGGAGACAACTGTCTAGATACGCACTATCTGTGGGAGTAGAGAGGGAGAAAAAGGGTGTGTGGAGGTGATGAATGTTGTGCTTCCCTCACGGCAGGTACAGAGTCGTCAGATGCGCCTGCTGGGGTGTGTGGGCCTGGGTCAGGGGGCTGCGTCAGCAGAAGCGGATGAGGGCTCGTGACAGCAGCTGGGTCCACGACAGCAGCAGGGTGCAGGACATTAGCAGGGAGTACCTGAGGGAGAAAAGAGGGGTGTGTGGGTCCGCACTCAGGCGCATGGGCCGCGTCGGGAGCAGGGGCTGCATCAGGAGGAGCGGCAGGGGGTACGGCTGGGCCGGGGGCGGCGTCTGAGGCAGGACGGGTGTGCTGGGGTCGGTAGGACATGGTGTTTGGGACAGGAAGAGGAGCTGGTGTCTGCTTAGAGAAGCAATGCTGCTCTAGGGTGTCTAACCTGCGGTGTAGAGACAGTAGCTGTAGAGTCAATGAGAGCTGCTTCTGGGTGGATAAGCCAGTCTTCCATGTTGCTTGAAGACTGGGAGCATGATCTGTTTCTCCTCCATCCTTGTGTGCGTGCGAATCTCCGGGGGTCACCATTTGTGGAGTATGGGATGTTTGGGTTCACACTCAGGATGGGATGGAGAAAGGAAACTCACAATGTGCTCTCTGTATACATGTTATATTGGATGTACAATGCAGCTTGGTGCTGGGAAGTGGCAGCGTGGTTACAAGCGTGATGTAGAGAGAGCTGGTTGGTGAGGATGCTCAAAGGAGGACAGCTTGTGGGTCGCCATGCTCGCCAGCGGGAGCGAGGGCCGCCAGGCAGCGGCGGAGGGGGAGGTGTAGCTTGCTGCGGCTGTAGCTAGAAGAAGAGAGAGAGGTCACCACGAGGTCAGGTCTTTTGTAGCGGAGGTAGGCGTGGGTAGATAGTTGACCTCCGCTCCGTGGGCGGCGCTGGTTGACCTAGACCATGAGGCATACACTGGGGAATTCGCGGGGTCGGCTACTCAGTGACAAACAGCGTTTGTAGGGGAGAAATCCACTACAGTACTAATAATTATTCATAGTAAATACAATTTTTAATTAAAATACTGTACACCAAAATAAAATAATAATGATAATAATAATAGTAATAACAAAAATATAATAATAAAATTAATAATAATAATAATAATTATAATAATAATAATAATAATAATAATAATAATAATAATAATAACAATAATACTGTAATAAAATAATAATAAAGAAATACCTGTACAAGAATGAAAAAAAAAGATCAAAAGTGAGAAATGCGACCTAGACCTATGAATTATTATTACAGTATTATTATAATTATAATATTTTGGGGGGCCCCCCCCCCCCCCCCAGGCCCTGATGTGGGTCAGTGATCTATGCCCGGGTGGGCTTATAAAAAAAAAAAAAAAAATTCTGAAAACCGAAAAATTCCGAAAACCGAAATGCCTCTGGCCCCAAGGATTTCGGATAAGGGATTGTCAACCTGTAATAGTAAAAAGGAAATAACTTGTTTCTGATATCCTATACAGTATACATGTATGTATCACATTTAACAAAGAAAGCGTGTTTAGGACGTCATGGTCTTGTGGCCAGTCACAATGCCAGGAAGATAACCAATCAGAACGTTCGGTAAAACACAGTCGGAATTACGTAGTGGTCGGACTTGCCAGCCTCATACTCTGCGACAACACCGCTGATTTTCACTGGCTGCCTGAGCTTTGCACCATGCCTGGGGCAAATGGTGGGCAGAACTTGTGAAGTCTTTGGCTAGAGAAGAAAAGATTGCACAACTGAACAGAATAGAAGACGACCTGTGGCTTTCAAGCAGCGTGAATCGGAACTTCATTAGCAGAGGATCAGTGGCCAACAACAATGGAGGTAACAGACAGTTTTCAAGAGGTGATTAGTAAAAAGGAAAAGAAAAGGAGGCGAGAGTTGGCGAAGAAAAGTGAAGGAAGTGATAGTGATGAGATCATGAATGATAGCAAGAAGAGGACTGCACACACAGAAGAAAGCAGAAAGAATTTAAGGGGGAATAAAACACAGCAGGTTAGTCGAAAGGATCATCATGAAAGTACCAATGTGCCAAACAACCGGGGTGGTGGAAACAGTTCAGGTAGGAAGACGCTGAACTTTCCAAGTGATTTAAGCATGACATTCTATGAGTGGTTCCTGCGGGTTGCTACACTGGTAAGAGCGTAAAAAATTTGAACCCCTGCTTAAGGAAGGTCATAATAATTCCAGTCTGACTGTAGTTGGGGATGAGGCGGTAAAGTTTTTGATGACAACAGGATTGAAGGCAGTGATAATGACGATGACACAGAACACCACACCAAGGTGATCGTCTTCATGTACCCGGTTATACTGGATCTTGATTTCTTCTTGACGATACATGAGGATCCGACTAACCTTCCTGCATTTGAGGACAGACGGTTCGTCACAGAACTGACCCACATTGTGTTCACAGAAGAGGGTTTTAGAAATAAACTGTCTAGGCTAAAGGTCCATAAGAGTCCCAGCCCTGACATAGGCATTCCAGAGTGCTAAGGCAGCCTCGTACCGACTCTACATGCTATGACGACTTAGGTCACTTGGGACACCCATGCCAGAGCTAAGGACTATCTACAATGCTTTTATTCTCCCCAAACTAACGTATGTGTCATCAGCCTGGTCGTATTTTATCAACTCCACCCAACAACGTCGGCTAGAGAAGGTACAGAAAAGGGCCTGCAGAATCATGCTTGGCGCAGACTACTCCCGGCTACATCAACGCTCTCTCCACCCTGGAAATGCCATCCCTCAGTGACCTCCACCACCAAGCGCTAGCAAGGTTTGGCAGTGGACAACTGCACCATCCTTGTCATCGCCACCGGCAGTCCCCCACCCACCTCACGCAGTCCGCCACTACAACAAAATTCAGCCCATGAGAGCCTGCATCGATAGATATAAGAATAGCACCATCCTATCTATTGTTAAAATAATAAACAACTCCTGATTTATGTTCTGTACAGCCCTGTAAATGTATTGAATGCATATCATTATGTCTAATTCAAATGTAAGTTTGTATATTTTCAGCCACCGGCTGCAAGTCTATTAATAAACCGTTTATTATTATTATTATTATTAGTGTTGTGCAACGAGCTTGCCGAACCCCTGAAGATCCTGTTTTGTAAAATGCCTGGATGAACAAATGGTCCCCAGTGATTGGAAAATGGCTTATGTGAGTCCTATCTTCAAGAAGGGCCATCGTCACTCCACGAACAACTACAGTTCGTCCCCGAGTTACGTACAAACGGCCGATACGTACATCGTTTCTGAAGTCCTTAATTGCAAAAATATTGTCTTAAAAGGGCGAGCAATTTTTAAATTTGGCGGGCGAGTGTATAGTTTGCGTGCCAGCCGCACCGCGCCGCCACTATCACTGACCATGCAGACGACACGCTAGACGCACCAAAGCAACACGTGTGGTCATTGTGCGAACACGTGTGGTCATTGTGCATACTTCTCCTGTGAATTTCTGCCCTATTTTGTACACTTTACTCTGTGTGCAATGACTGGTGTAAAGCGTAAGAGTGGTGAAGCCAGTGGGAGTGCTACGAAACGTCAAGCAATCTCACTAGAGGTAAAAATAGACATAATAAAACTGCTTGACAGTGGTGAAAAGTTGACCAATGTTGCCCGCAAATTTAACCTGAGTCGGTCAACTGTTAATACAATTGATAAGGGCAAAGAAAAGATCAAGGAACATGTGAAATCTGCAGTGCCAATGCAATCTACGATTATAACTAAAAGAAGAGGGAAGGTTCTGGAAGAAATGGAAAAATATCTTGCGCTGTGGATCGAGGACTGCACACAAAAACGTAAGCCTCTGTGTCTCAGTATGATTCAGGAGAAAGCCCTAAGTCTTTTCGAGTTACGTACATTTCGAGTTACGTACAACCTTTTGGTCCCCATTATGTACGTAACTTGGGGACTTACTGTACAGTGACCCCTCGTTAAACGAACTCCTCGGTTAACATAATTTCGATTAACGAACTGCCTTCCATAAGGATCTTCAATTCGGTTAACGAAAAAAAATTCGGTTAACGAAGTTCTTGCGAACCGACCTCAACATGTTTTCGCTTGCACTGACCGGGCAACCAGCTTTAGTATCAGTCCGCCAATACATTAATCGGTTCTAGGGCTTAAATTCCTTACAATTTTAATAAATATCAAGAAATTTATACTATTCAATAATTTTAAAAGTTTAATATTCAATTTTTCAGTCATTTTAACAATTATTGAACATAATTGAAGGTAAAGTGACTAGTTTAATGCGCGGCTCCAGCCCCTTAACACAGCAAACAGGAGTTAGTCTCTCTCTGTTTTCACTGGAGGTAACATCTTGCTTGAGACTCTCTTCAACTTAATGCTTTTTTCTGTGTTTCCAAGCAAATTATTGGTCATTTTGAAATTTATTTTACATATTGACAATATATAGTGCAGTGTTATTTTAAAGAAAATATTCTTTATTTACAGCTAGTTTAACTTTGAAAAACACGTGTTGACATTGTTTGAATCCAGCATGGAGCCTAAGACATCAAGAAAAGCAATTTCAATCCAAATCAAGCAGGAAATAATAAAAAAACACGAACAAGGCATTAAATCAAATGCGCTATGCAAAGAATATGGCATGTCGGCATCAACTGTGTCGACAATTCTTGCACAAAAAGACAAATTTAAAGAAGTGAACGTGAGAGACAAATCTACAAGAGTGTTTAAAAGTAGATCCCTAATCGCAGAAACTGAGAGGTTACTTATCATCTGGATTAGGGAAAAACAGATGAAAGGTGATTCAGTTTCTGGTGATTTCATTTGTGAAAGAGCCAGGGAGATTTATGAACATTAAAAGGCAGATCAACCTGGTTCTTCAGGCACAGCAGAATTTGAAGATTTTCGGGCTAGCAAAGGCTGGTTCGAAAAATTTAAGAAAAGAAGTGACATTTTAAGTGTTGTTAGGCATGGTGAAGCTGCTAGTGCTGATAAAGAAGGGGCAGCAAAGTTTTTAGTGGAATTTAAAAAACTGATGGAAGAAAAAAATTATCTTCCACAGCAAGTGTTCAATGTGGACAAAACTGGGCTGTTCTGGAAAAAGATGCCCAAAAGAACATTCATCACCAAAGATGAAGCCTCTTTACCTGGGCATAAACCCATGAAAGACCGTCTCACTCTATTGCTTGGTGCCAATGCTTCAGGGGATTTCCGAATGAAGCCTTTGCTTGTCTACCACTCTGAAAACCCCAGGGTGTTCAAGCAACAGAAAGTGGTAAGAACAAAACTTGGAGTTTATTGGAAGTCCAACCGTAAGGCATGGGTGACAAGACAGCTCTTTAATGAATGGGCTGTTGATGTGTTTTGCCCTTCTGCCAAGAGATACCTAACCACCAATAAACTCCCTTTAAAGGTTCTTCTCCTCATGGATAATGCTCCTGGTCATGACCCTGACCGTGCCAGCAATTTGGAGTATCAATTTGACTTTGTGAAAGTGTTGTTTTTGCCTCCAAACACTACATCAATCATACAGCTAATGGACCAGAATGTAATCAGCAACTTCAAGAAGTTGTACATGAAGAAAATGTTTAGGAGGTGTCATCAGGCAACTTCCACTGATCCTGAACTAACACTGAAACAGTTCTGGAAGACACAATTCAACGTCCTGGAGGCTGTAAAATTGATTGTATCATCATGGCAAGAAGTCTCCTCTAGAACCCTCAATTCTTCATGGAAAGCACTGTAGCCATCAGTAGTCCATGATTTTGAGGGATTTGAGGAAGAAACAGAGTTGGACCAGGAGATTGTGTCCATTGGTCAGTCATTGGGCCTTGAAGTGGAAGAGGAGGATGTGGAAGAGCTTGTGATGTCTCATGAGGAGGAACTTACTCCTGATGACTTGAAGCAACTGGATGAGATGTTACGGGTAGAGGCTGACAGTGGTGAGGAGGAAATTGAAAGTGATGACCATATGTCAGCTAAACAGTTGAAAGATGTGATTTACTACTGGGAGAAGTTCAGGGAACTGGGTTCAAAGCACCCAGAAGAGGAAAAAACTGAACTAACTTTGTGTCATGTTGAGGACTCAGCGGTCTCCTTCTTTAAACTTAAGTTAATGGTGAGGAAGACAGGTGCCCCACAGACCACAATTGACACTTTCTTCAGTAAAAGGCAGAGGGAACAAGATGCTATCCCTCAGCCTTCCACTTCAAAAAGGAGAGAGGATGTTCATGGTGGAGAATCTGTCAGTCCAGAGGTTCCTGACATTTTCATGGAAGGCGACTCACCTTCCAAGAAGCAGTAAAATGCTTCTCTTCCACCTCCACTTCCTTCTCTTCTTCCTTCTCCTCCTCCACCTCCCACTTCAAATGCACATCATCATCATCATCCAGGAGCCTTCTACATACACACCTCAAAGTAAGTAAATTTTTCTACCATTTTTGTTGAAGTTAGGAAATTTTCGGTGAGCTGGAACCAATTACCCAAAAACCCATTGAAACAATGGTTTTGGTTAATGAACTTTTCGGTTAACGAACGACCTTCTGGAACGGATTGAGTTCGTTAATCGAGGGGGGGTCACTGTATAGACTGGTGAGCCTGACCAGCATAGTATGTAAAGTACTTGAGAGTATAATCAGAGATGCCGCGATAGAACATATACTACTATACTACTATGAAACAACCTTGTAAAGGATTGCCTACACAGTTTTATGCCAGGGTGCTCCTGCTTAACACAATTGCTCAAGGTATTGGATATTTGGACCTATATTCTGGAAAGGGGTGGTAATATCAACAATATATACCTAGATTTTGCCAAGGCTTTCGAAAGGCTGAAAATCAAACTGGAAGGGTACGGAATTCCGGGAAATGTCCTAGCGTGGATAGAAGACTTTTTACATGACCGGAAGCCGAGTGGTGATTAATGGCACAAAATCATCTGTACCTGTCACAAGTGGGGTACCACAGGGCAGTGTCTTGGGCTCGCTGTTGTTTGTTTGTTTCATAAATGACATGCCTGATGTTGTACACTCTTCCATACAAATGTTTGCCAAAGACACCAAGTTATTTCGCAATATCAGGAACCAAGCGGACTGTGAAGAGCTGCAGAAGGATCTCTGTGAGCTCAAAGAATGGTCGAAGATATGGCTGCTGAGATTCAATGTCAAGAAGTGTAAGAGGATGCACCTGGGGCGTACCAACGGTAAGGGGGCGTATCATATGCCCCAACGAGATGAAGAAACTGCACTATTTGAGACTGAATGTGAGAAGGACCTAGGTGTGTGTGTGTTGACAATGAGCTGAAATTCTCGGGCCATTGCGAGAAAAAGGAAAAGCAGGCAAATAAATTATTGGGTCTTATAAGAAGGTCGTTCAGATATCTAGACGCTTGGTCCCTCATAACAATCGTCAAGAGTGAAGTGCTTCCCCATCTGGAGTACTGTCACCCTGTCTGGTCCCCGAGTTATGCTAAGGACTGTCAGTTGGTTGAAAATGTTCAAAGGAAGGCCTAGCTTATACTACAGACGGGCAAGGGGCGACCTAATTGAGGTGTATAAGCATCTCAAGGGGCACTACTCAGTCGAGTGTCCTTACTTGCACCTGGCGGACGCTCGCCCCACAAGGGGTCACAGCTCAAGATTGAAGAAGCTGCAAGCCCAGAAAACTGTGAGGCTAAACTTTTTTGGAGTGAGAGTTGTGAACTCTTGGAACAATCTGCCAGAAAGTGTTGTGATGGCACTGATTGTGAGCTCTTTCAAAACCAGACTTGACCAACACTGGAGCAGGTTCAGGTACATTCAGGAGCTGGTGCATGCCCAGTACTTGCCAACAGTGCGTAACAGAGACGTGACCAATCGCCCAAGCGGCTAAAGAGCCGATTAGTGGTGAAGAGGATAAAAGTTGTACAGTAGACAAACAATCAGTGAGGCAACCAGTTGGGGGGTGGGGGGCACGGCCACATTCCAATAGGCCCTTCCCCTCCCCTCTCCCTTCATCAGCATTTGTTATAAACTTCTACAGTATTTGCATTAGAGAGATGAATTTGTTGCCATAATGAATGATCCAGAATAAATTCTCTTTGAGATGCTTCCAATATGATATCCCTCAATGACAAACTGAATAATAAGGTAACAATAAGTATTTTACAGTATATGAAGGGCACTGCTATTAATAAGCTCAAATTATGACAGTTTCTACCAGTCTCTATGTACAGAATTAAACAAATAATTTATTTGACATACAGTACTCTAACATTTGATACCATAATATCCTGACCACTGGGGCTAATTATACAGACTTTTCCCCAGGAAAAAGCCATAATTATGAGCAGCATATTACTGTACTTATTTAGTACTCAATGTACTATGCTAAAGTTTTTTAGTTTAACAAATTTATTGACAAAGCTTGTAGTACAGTTTGCCTATTCTGAGTAATTCAGTCAGGTCTTGACACTGAGGGTGGTATCACTTCTCACTGCCACACAGGACAGAGGTCCATACACAAAGAAATACATCATATTCATTAACAGTATATGTAGTTCAGATTCATGTGGGTGATGTCACTGTTCACTGCCATGCAGGACAGAGCTTCGTACACAAAGAAATACATCATCCTCATTAACAGTATATATACAGTAGGTCAGATTCATGTGGGTGATGTCACTGTTCACTGCCATGCAGGACAGAGATTCTTACACAAAGAAATGCATCATATTAATTAGTAGTACAAAGTATATACAGTAGGTCAGAGTCATGTGGGTGATGTCACTGTTCGATGCCATGCAAGACAGTGGTTCATATACATTGGACGTCATATTCTAATTGAAGACTAACAATGTGGACTAGCAAATTTGGGATAAACAGCAATAATGTTCTCAAGCACCCACAATTCAATGTAGTAATTACAAAGTCCATGATACAATAAGCCAGGTGGCCTTAAGTCTTTGACAGTGTCACATTCAATAATATAGTGTTCAAGTGTATGCTTCAAAGGTTTATCACAAAGTTTACATGCTGTGTTCCGGCATGGGTATAGCGTTACTAACTTGCCAGATGTGTCTGTATCCTAGTCTAATTCTGGCCACGACTAAATGACATTGTCTGGCTCTGTCCTTATGCTGGCCATACCGGTACCTCTCGTCACAAAATTTGTCATATTTACTAATGCTACAACTGCCAGGTCTCTCTGCATTTCTCAGTTCTTCTAGATCAGAGTTCATGATTCTGACTTGAATGTTTTTAAGTACAGCATTGGACAGGCCAAGGTCATGGTCAACATTCTCTTTCTTACATGTCTCATTGGCCAGTCTATCAGCAAGGTCATGATACCTAATTCCAACATGGGACGGAATCCACACAAATTCGATACGAGAGTTGTTCTCATTGGCAGTTATCACATTTATTTTAATATCACATACAACTTTAGACATAGAACCTGACAGGCTCTTCACTGATTTCAAAGCACTTTGAGAGTCACAGAATATCACCCCACCTCTATTTTCTTTTAGGTAGTCTGTGGCTAAGTAGACTCCAGTTCAGTTTGTGTTGTGCTGGCCCAGTTGTTCAGCCTTTGCTTGTTTGACACTATCATCTTTTTTTCATTATATATTACAATTGCACAGCCTGTTCTACCTGTGTTTGTCTGCACAGAACCATCAGTAAAAGCATAACATTCACTTGATTTAATACTCTCTATGTGTCTGTTAATAGTTTCTAGTCTGACACATCTCATCACATCGGTGCTAAACATTTGCTTACTACCAACAGGAGTGTAATTAATAGGAGGAATGGCATTAATGGGTTTGTCTGGGGTAATTGGGACATTCAGTTTCAAGAGATCTGCAACACTTTTATGAAGCCACACCCCGTAGAGAGTCTTTTTGTGGAAGGTTAGCGAGATAGTTGGGATTACTTAGATAGAACATCAACTCAGTTTGAGCTGTAGTTTGGGGACCAGTGTTCTTCAAACCCTTGACACAAAACATGGTATTAAGTACAAGCTATCCTCTCAGATAGGGAGGGCAGTCTGAGCTCTTTCCTCATGTTTACAATTCTATTTGATTTTGGGCATCCTAGAATGATGCGCATGGCTTCATTTTGCACTACTCAAAGGCTGTCGAGTCGTTTAGGCAGAATAGTCACAAGATGGAGAGCATGATAGTCAACTACAGAACGAAAGAATTGAAGATAGAAAGTACGAGCATACATGTAATGGAGACTGAGACTTGAGAGGGCTTGTTTTACCAGGGATGATATTTGAGTCATCACAATGCTGTCGGTACCTGTCCAGCTACAGTGCAGTACAGTAGAACCTTGATAAATCGGACTGATTGGGGCAGACCCCAGTCCGAAAACTGCGAAAATCCGTAAAAAAGCGAATATACAGGGTATAGGGCTGGGGGGTGGAGATAACACGGCTTATCTGAACTGTTTAAAGAAAATCAGTTGTTGTTATGTTATTACTGCACTTCAGCAACTAAGGTTTTTAAGTGTATAACAAGGTTATTGACAGAATATTACATCAACAATATAAAAATATGAAACAGAACTCTCTGGGTTGAAAATCAGACATATAAGTCTGGTTGTCAACAACTGTTGTCACCGAGATGATTGTTATTTACTGTAGAGTATTATATGTAGGTAATCACAGAAATTGTCTTATGAATAAAAAGAAAACTGTAAACTCTACTGTACAGTACTATAAAGATATAAATAAGAACAAATAAGTGTAGGAGTATATTGTATGTGGAAGGCCAATGTTTATCTGGGAGCAGCTGGCAGAGGGGAAGGGGGGCAGCATGGGTGGGTGGCTCCCTCTCCCACAAGATTCCTTTAACACTTCTTTATGCAATTTCACCAGAATTCTCATATAATTTAAGATCATTTGGTGCCAGGTTGATAAAATATTATTCTACAAGAATCAGCTTTCCTGAAAATAGAATCCCACACTGAACTGAGACATTTGTTTACAAAGAGCAAACAGCTGATTGGCTTACAACAATGTCTCTCTTCAACACTTAGTAAATTAGTACAGTACATTAGTGTATTTATCATCACTTAATAAATACTATTGCAGTGTGTTTATCACCATTTAATAAATACTATTGTAGTGTAATTATCATCACTTAATAAGTAATATTACAGAGTACAGTATTATGTATCTGCATATACTCTGGTTTATTCATTAATCAGTTGTCTAAGTGGACAAGTAGCCAAACTGAGTCATCATATTACACTCAAAAGTAGTTTATAACGTTTTTTAGAAGGTATCTTCATATCAACTAGTAAACTGTGTTAGAGTGAACCCTGTTGTAAGCTGGTCTACTGAAAGCTGTCACAAGAATGCATCTTGAGTAAATAACCTTCTGATACAGCTTAATCATTTTATTTTCAAGTCATATTACAAATTACATACAGTATTGTATTTTTCTCCATTACTGAAGATGTTATATTAATCATGATGAACCATAAACCATAAGAGGCCAATCATATGAGAATATAATACTGAATCAATAAATAAATAAAGCTAACGAATGTGGCACCACCTGATCAACCCCAGCCTTCTTACATACTCAAGTGTCTTGTTTCTCAGTAGGACTATAGCAAATCAGATAAGACCACTGTACAGTATTCAGTAAGTGTAGTTCATTTCATATGATTTTTTTTAATTTAATCTTCCCCATTTCTTAAAACTTTTATTTTTTCAGTATTTCTGGTGACCAGAGCATCCCAGAGTCCGAAAAAAGTGAATTCCGATATATTGAAGTCCGATTTATCGAGGTTCTACTGTTCCTCCCAAACACAGGTGTACTCAGATGGTCATATTTCTTCCAGTAATCATAAAGAACAGGTTTATGGGCATGAGGCATGAAAATGGTGGGGGGCACCCCAAAAGTTAACCCAACACCTCGTGCATGAGTTGGTGACATATTCCTACACTTGATACATCAGAGGCGAATCCAGGAATATCAAAGGGAGGGGGGGATCCAAGAAGTTGTCGGTGGTGAGAACATGGCGAGCACAGCGAGCCCACCCGCTGGGGAGGGGGGGGGGGGGGTTAGGGGGCACTGTAAGCCCAGAAAATTTTGTGAAATTTGACCAACATCATGGGTGTTTTGAGGCCATTTTAAAGCCATGTGCACTTACTATTGGGAGATTTTCTGAAGTCAAAAGTAATAACTTTTTGCTATACAAAAATGCCTCGGTACAATACTGCATAATAGAAAAAATAATAAAATTTTCTGATGAAAAGGGGGGGGTCCAGACCCCAAGAACCCCCCTAGATCTGCCCCTGCATATTGAGAAGCACTTCTACCATTTATACTATGGGTAAACACTTTACAGTAGGAAACAGTCATATCAGTGAAAACAGTTGTTGACAACCAGACTTAAGTCTAATTTTCTTAAAACAATCAAAATAAGCAAGGTTATATCCAGACCCCTCACAGATTCACTTTTTTGGGACTTGGATCTGCCCCAATATGTCCAGTGTATCAAGGTTCTACTGTATTTTGAGAGAAATGGGAACTTGACTCATTTGCCAATCACTCTCACTACTGCAACCTATTTATGGGAGGTGTTTGCCAAGCCTTATATGTTTCACATAAGAGAACAGTAAACAGTACTCCCTAAAAAGGATATTTTGTACAGTCAACCCTCGCTTTACGCGGTCCTACTTTACATGTTTCCACGTTTACGCGGTACCCTGCCGAACACGGAATGCTCACTTTCCGCGGTGTGTGTACCCTTTTACGCGGAGAGCGGCGCGAGCAGGGTGCGCACAAGGTCGCCCAGTCATCAAAACATTACCGAGTTCTTCACCCGTCACCCACCACAGCCGGCCCAAGTCAGTGATAGTGATAATGATAGTAAGGATATGGACTTATATGGACTTTGAGGGGTTTGACAAAGAGGCCCTGCAGGCCTCTGTGGTGGATAGTGATACAATTGATACAAGTGATACAGGTGAGGGCTAATAATCTGCCCTCTGCCTCGGAACCAACCCCCCCATCCCCGTGTGCCTGGTCATCTTTTCTACTATTGTAAGTGTTAAAAAACCTAATATTATTGATATTTCTCTTAATTATTAATTGTGTGTGCATACCATCATAAAATTAAGAAGTTATTTTTATTACAACGTAGGTATTGTGTCTGAAAAAGTGGAGTTTGGGGGTCGGCCCGGTCTCTATTTCAATTAATCCCATATGTTATGTTGTTCACTTTGCGCGTTTCTCACCTTACGTGGGCCGCCGTGGGTTTAATTGACCGCGTAAAGTGAGGGTTCACTGTACAGGCCTGGCAACTCCTCTGGTGGGAATCATGGAGATTATCCACCTAGAATGGTGTATATCCAGCCATTTCACCCACACTACACCATAATTTCACTTCACTGCATGAGGCAGGTCCACCTAAACCTGTGAATTAATGTGTCAAAAACTACTCAAATATAAGCAGTACAATGGTTCAAGAAAAACAAACTGTAAAATACAAATCGCTCAGTCTGCATACCTGCATTGCCACACTAGTTTGTAAACACACTTAAATACTTCCCAACAGAAGGTAAAATCCAATCAATTTGACCTTAAATACAATTGTGTGCTTCTACCCCCCACCCCCTAAAAAAAAGGCGAGCACTCATCTCTCAAGTGAGCAAGTAAAGGACAGAGCTCTTATTTTTGTTGTGTATGTGGCTGAAGATGTGAGGATTAGTCATGCAATCTGATTATGACTGAGCCTAAACTGAGCTGGTTGTACATACACCATGTGATGTGTGGCTTAATAGTTCCCAGAACTGCAGTTTCTTTCTTAACTCTCTTTAAAGGTTAAAACTCCTCATGAGAAAGAGGCTAATCTTCAGATCATTGCTTCTGGATTTCTCAAACCTCAAACTTTTGGCTGGCATATTCACAAGTAATTTTAAAAAGGTTTAGATTATAAATAAAATCAATACATACATAATCAAATTAAACTAAGGTAATAGTAACATCATTTATGATGCACTTCTTCAAACTTGCTGTGGCTAGTTTCCTTTGCATGGACAAGTGCTTGGTCTTCTCCAGTCATAATGGTACCACATTGTTTACACTCAAGTCGAAATGCATTTGTATCTGTATATTGTCCACTCTGCTTTGCTTCAGTTGCCATCTCCTGTGCCTGCTCCAATACAGAGTCATCACTACTTGGATATATAAAAACACAGTCTCCCTGAAACATAAAAAATCATCTTTAGAAACAACTACATGGATATGAAAAGATTGCACAAATATTACCTGTACACTACAGGTATTAGAATTTGTCTTGAGAAAGAAGATAACATTAAAGTTTAGATATGGAGGATTGATCCAAATATCCTATTTTATATATGGATCAAGACTAAGTAACTTACCACCCCCCCCCCCCCACTACCCCTGACGTGGAGGGGGGCTTGCGAGTTCTGATGATCCGGTTTGGTTCCCCTCCCTTCCCTCCTCAAAGGTAGCGGGAGTGTTTCCCAAACTGGGTGGGTTACCAGTGAGGGTCCAAACAAAATGGCTTCTATCCTTCTGCAAGTTTTGAGAGCAGACTGGCAGCATTGTTCTTGGTCCAGACCACTGGGGCTGGAATGCTCTCCCATGTATGCCGTGCGTGCAGAGCCATCCTTAAGGTATGGCAAACAGTGTGACCACCCCGGGCCCCATGGCCCTTACCTCACCCAACACCAGAATTAGTGACCACGTTAAGCTGACCTCACCTTACCCCCCCCCCCCCATATTCAGGAGACCACCTGAAGGATTAGTGACCTGCACAGTTAGGCAATGCATCTGCTGACATGAGAACAATGTCATTCTTTACTGTGCTCTCTGTCAAAGAGGAGTGAGGACGTTGACAGAGGTCACCTGTAAGTGTTGTCCAAACTCTGAATCTCCTGTTGTCCGTGATATGTGTTTTGTGAAATTGTTGATATATACCGTACCGGTATTATTTTACTATCGTACACAGCCCTCGTTTTTTATTATACCATGGCAAGCAGGGACAGATACAGAAAATACATATCGGGTGCAGAGAAAAGGCAGGAAAAAAAAAGAGAAGAAATCGAAATGTCAATGAAAGGTACCCTAGAAAAATATGTTTTCAGAAACGCCAGAAACTAGTGCAAAAAAGGACCTGAGCGACTTTGAGGGTGATAGTGTGGGTCATATTCAAGCTGAGGAAGAGGAGAGTACTGAAAAAATACTAAGGCTTTTAAAATGGACAGCTTTACCTAAGGAAACGGGCATGCTGATGAAGATCTGTGTGAACCAGCCAACTGGCCACATTTACTGGACACTACGACAATTGATATTTTGGTAGAAAAGGGACCTGTTAAGGCATCTAGTGAAAATTGTTTCCAAAAAATGGTGAAAACCGACACTTTTCAGAAGACTTTTACATGTGAAGAGTGCCAAATGGGGAAATATATGAAAGATGTTATAACATAGTAAATTACATAATACCTGTACTTGGTACAGTCGACCCTCGTTAATTCGGACTAATAGGGGGGAAGGGTGTCCGTTTTAGCCGATTGTCCGAATTAACCGATTTAGGGGTTAATATTGCATAATATTGCATTATATTTCAAAGAAAATGCAGTGAGTTTGCCCTTAGCCTTGCATATGTCCGAAACTGACTGCTTTTTAACACCATACTTGTCACAAACTCTAGCCACTGAAGCACCAGCCTCTAACTTCCTTATAAGTTCCAGTTTCTGGTTCACAGAAAGGGTCACATACTTCTTCTTCAGCGTATTACTCCCCCTTGAAGACAAGCTGTAAAACACAAGGCTGAAAGATGCCCAATCACTGAAATATCAACTAAAATTGCAGGGCAACACAACACTTACTCAAATATGGCGCTAAGTCAACAATGACTGGTGGGTCTGACACGCGCGTGCCACCTATCGGACAATCCCAGAACCAGAAATTTGATACGGACAGTCCCTCGCTTAGTTCAGATTTCGCCCGAATTATCTGAAATCCGGATTAAAGGGGTCCGAATTAATGAGGGTTGACTGTATAGTAATAGTATGATTGAGGAATTAACTATACAGATTGTATATTACAGTATGTATGTATGTAACTATAAAAATATAAATAAATGTTAACCTTCTCTTTTATTTCATATATATATATATATATATATATTTCATTAGCCCAATAAAGCACGCGGACTTCTACATACAATCAACACCTCAACCCGCCAGGATTCGAACCCACGGCCCACAAGCATATGACTGTGACCGGGGAACGCTAACCGCTGGACCACCAGGATGCTAAAAGCAGTCCTAGACTTTGTTATATTTCACACAAAGCCTGTTCAACGAGCTTATGGCGCCGTGAACCTCTAATGGGGACCACCCGCACCACTTAGGTGGTCAGAGTAATGTGTTACCAAATCCGGCTTCGAAACACGAGGATCCATATATATTTCATTAGCCCAATAAAGCACGCGGACTTCTACATACAATCAACACCTCAACCCGCCAGGATTCGAACCCACGGCCCACAAGCCTACGACTGTGACCGGGGAACGCTAACCGCTGGACCACCAGGATGCTAAAAGCAGTCCTAGACTTTGTTATATTTCACACAAAGCCTGTTCAACGAGCTTATGGCGCCGTGAACCTCTAATGGGGACCACCCGCACCACTTAGGTGGTCAGAGTAACGTTTTACCAAATCCGGCTTCGAAACACGAGGATCCATATATATTTCATTAGCCCAATAAAGCACGCGGACTTCTACATACAATCAACACCTCAACCCGCCAGGATTCGAACCCACGGCCCACAAGCCTATGACTGTGACCGGGGAACGCTAACCGCTGGACCACCAGGATGCTAAAAGCAGTCCTAGACTTTGTTATATTTCACACAAAGCCTGTTCAACGAGCTTATGGCGCCGTGAACCTCTAATGGGGACCACCCGCACCACTTAGGTGGTCAGAGTAACGGTTCACGGCGCCATAAGCATCCTGGTGGTCCAGCGGTTAGCGTTCCCCGGTCACAGTCATAGGCTTGTGGGCCGTGGGTTCGAATCCTGGCGGGTTGAGGTGTTGATTGTATGTAGAAGTCCGCGTGCTTTATTGGGCTAATGAAATATATATGGATCCTCGTGTTTCGAAGCCGGATTTGGTAAAACGTTACTCTGACCACCTAAGTGGTGCGGGTGGTCCCCATTAGAGGTTCACGGCGCCATAAGCTCGTTGAACAGGCTTTGTGTGAAATATAACAAAGTCTAGGACTGCTTTTAGCATCCTGGTGGTCCAGCGGTTAGCGTTCCCCGGTCACAGTCATAGGCTTGTGGGCTGTGGGTTCGAATCCTGGCGGGTTGAGGTGTTGATTGTATGTAGAAGTCCGCGTGCTTTATTGGGCTAATGAAATATATATGGATCCTCGTGTTTCGAAGCCGGATTTGGTAAAACGTTACTCTGACCACCTAAGTGGTGCGGGTGGTCCCCATTAGAGGTTCACGGCGCCATAAGCTCGTTGAACAGGCTTTGTGTGAAATATAACAAAGTCTAGGACTGCTTTTAGCATCCTGGTGGTCCAGCGGTTAGCGTTCCCCGGTCACAGTCATAGGCTTGTGGGCCGTGGGTTCGAATCCTGGCGGGTTGAGGTGTTGATTGTATGTAGAAGTCCGCGTGCTTTATTGGGCTAATGAAATATATATGGATCCTCGTGTTTCGAAGCCGGATTTGGTAAAACGTTACTCTGACCACCTAAGTGGTGCGGGTGGTCCCCATTAGAGGTTCACGGCGCCATAAGCTCGTTGAACAGGCTTTGTGTGAAATATAACAAAGTCTAGGACTGCTTTTAGCATCCTGGTGGTCCAGCGGTTAGCGTTCCCCGGTCACAGTCATAGGCTTGTGGGCCGTGGGTTCGAATCCTGGCGGGTTGAGGTGTTGATTGTATGTAGAAGTCCGCGTGCTTTATTGGGCTAATGAAATATATATATATATATATATATATATATATATATATATATATATATATATATATATATACAGTATTACCTCGCTTAAAACGGTTTCGCTTAGCGCGTTTTACCGTATACGCGGTGCCTCGCCAGAGCTGAACTTTCACTTAATGCGGGTTTTTTCCACGTAGACGCGGTGAGTGTCCTGAGTGTCCGGCTCGAGAGCTATTTTTAGATTCCCCCCACCCGCCACACTGCCTGACTGCCTGTTTTACCTCATAAAATTCATACAAATTACCCAGCCAGAATATAATTTACATTGCTGGAATTCTTACAATATGATGATCATTTTGAATATAAACATCATAGATTTTGCATTAGCCATACAAATTTTAGATATAATGTTTACTCTGAGTAAATATGTTATTTTTTGTGCAAAATATATGACATTTGTATTCAAAATATTCCTGGGCTTACAAGGGATCCAGCAATGTCAATTATAATATCCTAACTTTAGTTTGAGGTATTATTTATTACTATAAAGGTAAATATTCTGGTTTTCCCACATCTGGTGGGATGGTTGGTGGGTGGTGGGGGCGAGGGAGGGACCGACAGACCATCTGTTACCGTGTGAAGAATATTTTTTTTTTTTATTAACTGAAGATATTTGTTTTAGCTCATAAAATTCATACAAATTACCCGGTCAGAATATAATTTACATTGCTGGAATTCTTATAATTTGATGATCATTTTGAATATAAACATCATAGATTTTGCATTAGACATACAAATTTTAGATGTAATGTTTACTATGAGTAAATATGTTATCTTTTGTGCAAAATATATGACATTTATATTCAAAATATTCCTGGTCTTACAAGGAATCCAGCAATATCAATTATATTATCCTAACTTTAATCTGAGGTATTATTTAATACTAAATGTTAAAATCTAGTTTTTTCACCCAACATCTCTTGAAGGGAGGATTGGTGGGGGGTGGGGGGAGGGTTGGGACTGACCGCGCGGTTGGAAGAGGGGGGGGAAGCAAGGTGGGGTACTTTGATTGACAGATAGTGTAGTGAAGAATATTTTTTTTTTTTATTAACTGAAGATATTTGTTTTAGCTCATAAAATTCATACAAATTACCAGGCCAGAATATAATTTACATTGCTGGAATTCTTACAATTTGGTGATCATTTTGAATATAAACATCATAGATTTTGCATTAGACATACAAATTTTAGATATAATGTTTACTCTAAGTAAATATGTTATCTTTTGTGCAAAATACATGACATTTATATTCAAAATATTCCTGGTCTTACAAGGAATCCAGCAATGTCAAATGTATTATCCTAACTTTAGTTTGAGGTATTATTTATTAAAATTTAGTGGTTTTCCCCCAAAAATTTCTCAGAGAGGGAAGAGCCAGCAGTGTTGTGTGAGAAGAGGGGGAGGGAGTTGAGTCCATTATTTGAATGGACATTAACTTGGCGACTGTATTTCTCTATTTCTCTTAAGTATTAATTGTATGCATGTACCATCATAAAATTAAGATGTTATTTTTACTAGAACATAGGTATTGTGTCGGAAAAAGTGGAGTTTGGGGATGGGCCAGTTTCTATTGGAATTAATCCCATATGTCCTGTTGTTCACTTAGCGCGGTTTTCACTTAACACGGTACCCTGTGGGTTTTATTGACCACGTTAAGCGGGGTACTACTGTGTATATATATATATATATATATATATATATATATATATATATATATATATATATATATATCTATATACACACAGTATGCGCCTGTTAACGTCCTAGATATGTTCTTGGAAACATGACGTTAACCAAAATGGACGTTGTCCGATCATCACATAAAGTTTGTATTTATACTTAAGTGTATGTGGAATACTATATATGTACATATACACTTTTACTCTTAAATCACTACTGTAATGTGATTCGGGTGATTAATTTTTTATCTCTTGAGCAAAATACATGATGCTTATATTAAAATTATTCACTGTTTTACAAGGATTCCAGCAATGCTGGGCAGATAGGGGACAGGGAGGGAGGGAGCCAGGGAGTGTGGGGGGGGGGGGGGGAGAAGCGGGAGGCGAGGTAGTACATTTGACAGTTGGCGCCCAAGGTCTAATGAGTGTTTATTTATCAGTTCTCAAGTAACTAGGCTTCTATCTTATAAAATGCCAGTGAAATGACCTGGGTGAATATAATTGACATTGCTGGGATTCTTGTAAGATAGTGATTAATTTGAATAGAAATATGCTATAATTTGCACTAGACATAACAATTTTAGTACCGTAAACAAATTAGTACATGTACACTCCAGCTTTGCACTAAGGTAATTTATTTCTATTACGTTTCTTTTAGTATTGTGTGTGCATGTAAATGGATGAAAATAAATGAAGAAATTTATGTAAATCTACCGAAAAATACAGTGGAAAAAATTTTTATTATAAAATGTACACTAATGTACTACAATTTTTATCTCTTGAGCAAAAAATATGACGTTTATATTCAAATTAATCGCTGTCTTGTAAGGATTTCAGCAATGAAAATTATATTCTCCTACAGTCTGAGATATTATATGAAAAGCTTAAGGCCTAAAAACCCCACATGAGGGAGCGTGGGGGGGGGGGGGGGAGCGGGAGGTGAGGCGATATGATTTGATATTTGGCGCTGAAGGCCTGCGTGTTTATTTATTATTCCTTAAGAGTGACTAAGCTCTTCTCATAATTTGCCACCCAAACGACCTGGGTGAATATAACTTACATTGCTGGGATTCTTGTAAGATAGTGATTTATTTGAATACCTGTATAAACAAGCTATATTTGCAATAGACATAACAATTTTAGTACCGTAATCATTTGGTACATGTACAGTACAGGTTTGCACTTAGGTCCATTGTTAACCGAGGGACCACTGTATTGCAGTGCACTTGTACTGTACAATATTGACTAAATTCACTAGATAACGTATACAACTAATGGTTGGTAAAACTTGTCAAGTAAGTGAGTGTCAAGTCTGTCAGTATGAGTGGCACGTGTGAGTGCTTGTGTCCCCCATCATGGAGTCCGTTTTCTCTCGCTTCAGGACGCCTGAGTCCTCCGTTTTCTCTCAATCTTAGAGTGCACCAGAGACTTCGTTATTCCTTATTAATGACACAGAATTTGAAATTACAACCCCAATTGCACCTAAGGTTGCAATTGTTGAGGCAACTAGATATGTCTGATTACAGCAAATGTCCTATTGTCAATTTGTAGGTGAAAGATTTTATCCTCAAAAGATGTAGGTTAACATTACACATGGAGGCAAATGCTTACTAAAGCCTAAGGAAGGAAAGAATATTCCTTTAACACATAATATCTGGCCAGTATGGGAAGGATCATCGTGTCTCCGTCAGGGGGTCGTGGAGTGGTGGTCCAGCAGGCGTCACTGACATTTTTTTTTGGGGTGGGGGGGGGGGGGGGGGGCTGGGGGCACGGACTTATATGAAATTGGACATTGTTCGGTTGGACGTTAACCAGCGCATGACAGTGTATATATATATATATATATATATATATATATATATATATATATATATATATATATATATATATATATATATATACAGTAGTACCCCGCTTTACGCGGTCAATTGAACCCACAGGGTACCGCATTAAGTGAAAACCGCGTTAAGTGAACAACAGAGCATGTGGGATTAAATCCAATAGAGACTGGCCCGACCCCCAAACTCTACTATTTCCGACACAATACCTATGTTCTAGTAAAAATAACATCTTAATTTTATGATGGTACATGCACACAATTAATACTTAAGAGAAATAAAGAAATACAGTCCTCAAGTTAATGTCCATTCAAATAATGGACTCAACTCCCTCCCCCTCTTCTCACACTACACTACTGGCTCTTCCCTCTCTGAGAAATTTTTTGGGGAAAACCACTAGATTTTAATAAATAATACCTCAAACTAAAGTTAGGATAATATAATTGACATTGCGGGATTCCTTGTAATACCAGGAATATTTTGAATATAAATGTCATATATTTTGCACAAAATATAACATATTTACTCAGAGTGTGGGAAAACCAGAACATTTACCTTTTTAGTAATAAATAATACCTCAAACTAAAGTTAGGATAATATACAGTCAACCCTCTCACACTACACTGCCGGCTCTTCCCTCTCTGAGAAATTTTTGGGGGAAAACCACTAAATTTTAATAAATAATACCTCAAACTAAAGTTAGGATAATACAATTGACATTGCTGGATTCCTTGTAAGACCAGGAATATTTTGAATATAAATGTCATATATTTTGCACAAAAGATAACATAGTTACTCAGAAAATTTTTTTATCTAAAATTTGTATGTCTAATGCAAAATATATGATGTTTATATTCAAAATGATCACCAAATTATAAGAATTCCAGCAATGTAAATTATATTCTGGCCGGCTAATTTGTATGAATTTTATGAGCTAAAACAAATATCTTCAGTTAATAATAAAAAAAAATAATCTTCACAACACTATCTGTCAATCAAAGTACCCCACCTTGCCTCCCCCCTCTTCCAACCACACGGTCAGTCCCAACCTTCCCCCACCCCCCACCAAGAGAAAGAGTGGGTGAAAAAAATAAATTTTAATATTTTGTATTAAATAATACCTCAGCTTAAAGTTAGGATAATATAATTGACATTGCTGGATTCCTTGTAAGACCAGGAACATTTTGAATATAAACGTCATATATTTTGCACAAAAGATAACATACTTACTCAGATTAAACATTTTATCTAAAATTTTATGTCTAATGCAAAATATATGATGTTTATATTCAAAATGATCATCAAATTATAAGAATTCCAGCAATGTAAATTATATTCTGACCGGGTAATTTGTATGAATTTTATGAGCTAAAACAAATATCTTCAGTTAATAAAAAAAAAAAAATATTCTTCACAGGGTAACAGATGGTCTGTGGGTCCCTCCCTACCCCCCATCCCCCACCAACCGTCCGGAGGAGATGTGTGGGAAAACCAGAATACTTAACTTTTTTGTAATAAATAATACCTCAAACTAAAGTTAGGATAATATAATTGACATTGCTGGATTCCTTGTAAGACCAGGAATATTTTGAATATAAATGTCATATATTTTGCACAAAAGATAACATAGTTACCCAGAGAAAAAATGTTATCTAAAGTTTGTATGTCTAATGCAAAATATATGATGTTTATATTCAAAATGATCACCAAATTATAAGAATTCCAGCAATGTAAATTATATTCTGGCCGGGTAATTTGTATGAATTTTATGAGCTAAAACAGGTAGGGTGGCGGGTGGGGCAAATCTAAAAATAGCGTCTCAAGCCGGACACTCACCGTGTATATGTGGAAAAAATCCGTGTTAAGTGAAAGTTCAGCTCTGGCGAGGCACCGCGTATATGATAAAACGCGTTAAGTGAAACCGCGTTAGGCGGGGTAATACTGTACATTAATACCCCGCTTTACGCAATTCTCGTTTACGCATTTCTACCTTTACGCAGTACCCTGCCAGAACCAGAATTCCCACTTTACGCGGTGCATCTACTCATATACGCAGGTGAAGTATAATTTTTTTATTTAGCTCATAAAATTCATACAAATTACCCGGCCAGAATATAAACATCATGGGTTTTGCATTAGACATACAAATTTTAGATCTCATATAAAAATTTTGTTTACACAGAGCAAATATGTTATCTTTTATGCAAAATATATGAAGTGTATATTCAAAATATTCCTGATCTTGCAAGGAATCCAGCAGTGTCAATTATATTATCCTAACTTTAGTCTGAGGTATTATTTATTACTAAAAATGTAAATATACTGTTTTAACCCAAACATTTCTCTGGTAGCGAAGGAAGGGGGGGGTGGGGTGGTAGGGAGGGAGGGAGGGACCCAGCGAGCGTGGGAAGAGGGGGGGAGCCGGAGGTGGGGTATTTTGATTGAGAGATAGTGTCTGGGTGGAGCATATTTTTTTTATTTACTGAAGATATGTGTTTTAGCTCATTAAATTCATACAAATTACTCGGCCAGAATATAATTTACATTGCTGGAATTCTTACAATATGATGATCATTTTGAATACAGTGCTCCCTCGGTTAACGAGCGCCTCGGTTAACGAGTTACCTTCCATAAGATTCTTGACTTCGGTTAACTAGCAATTCCTCGATTACCGAGTTTCTTACGAGCTGACCTGAACATGTTTTCGTTTGTGTTTGGCGGTCCACCAGCTGTAGTATTAGTCCGCCAATACAGTAATCGGCTCTAGGGCTTAAATTCCTTACCATTTTAGCAACTATCAAGAAGTTTATACTATTCAATAATTTTAAAAGTTTAATATTAAATTTTTTTAGTAATTCTAACAATTATTGAACATAATTGAAGGTAATGAAACTAGTTTTATGCACGCCATCCAGCCTCTCAACACACCATACAGGTGTCAGTCTTTGTGTCTTTTCAGTGAAGGTAACATGTTGCTTGAGACTCTCTTCAACTAAGCGCTTTTTTTCTGTTTACAAGCAAATTATTGGTCATTTTGAAATTTATTTTACATATTGACAATATATATAATGCAGTGCATTGTTAATTTAAAGAAAATAATCTTCAATTACACCAAGAGAACTAAAATTTTATGGGTGAAATGGTGCCATGGGGTGACTTCTCTTCCACCCCAATGCCTTCTCTTTTCCATTCTCTTCCACCCCCTTTCTAATTCCCATCATCATCATCCAGGAGCCTTCTACATACACACATCAAAGTAAGTGTACTTTTCTACCATTTTTGTTGAATTTAGGCAATTTTCGTGAGCTGGAACCAATTACCCAAAAACCCATTGAAACAATGGTTTCGGTTAACGAGTTTTTCGGTTAACGAGCAACCTTCTAGAACAGATTGTGCTCGTTAACCGAGGGACCACAGTAAAAACATCATGGATTTTGCATTAGACATACAAATTTTAGATCTAATGTAAGAATTTGTTTACACAGAGCAAATATGTTATCTTTTGTGCAAAATATATGACGTGTATAGTAGTACCCCGATTTATGCGGTCAATTGAACCCACAGGGTACCGCGGAAAGTGAAAACCGCGTAAAGTGAACAACAGAACATATGGGATTAATTCCAATAGAGACTGGCCCGACCCCCAAACTCCACTTTTTGACGACACACAACTATGTTGTAGTAAAAATATTATCTTAACTTTATGATGGTATGAACAAACAAGTAATATAGAAGAGGTTAGGTTAGGAAAATAAAGGTTAAGTTACGAAAAATAAAGGTTAGGTTAGGAAAACTAAAAGTTATGTTGAACACTTACGTTAGTAGAAGAGATGGGTCGGCATACGGGGATGGAGGCTGGTTCCGAGGCAGAGGGCAGATTACTGGCCCTCAGGTGAATCACCACTACTAGGTGCATCACCATCACTGTCACTTACAGTTGTCAGGGCTTCCCTGACAAATCCCTCAAAGTCACTTTCACTGTCACTATCACTGGCTCTGGCTGGCTGTGGTGGGTTGTGGGCGAAGAACTCGGTAATGCTTTTTTGACGGCTAGTGTTAATGTTGTCTTGATACACTGTGATGTACGGCTCCATAGCCTGCACCAGCCGGGTATGGAAGACTTCATAGCGGTCATCGTCATTGTCGCGGGAAAGAAAGGACTTCATTTTTTCTGCATACTCCATGGCACCCTTAATATCACTATGACTTAATTTGTGTTCTTCGGAGAATGACACACCTTCTTCCTCTTCGCTGACGTGATCTTCTTCCAACATCTCGTCGGCAGTCACTTCAGGATCTCTGATCACCTCCAGGATGTCTTCGTTGATGGTCTCGGAGAAGCCTTCAGCTGTAATATTGTGCGCAGCTTCTCTGGAAAGGTCCACTGCTAATGCAACAGTCTGAACCTCACCAGTCACAGGTTGACTCCTCTTCTCAGCTGGTATGCCATGCAACACATGTCTCCATGCGTGACGAATCGTAGCAATAGACAGCTGATCCCATGCCTCCACCAAGAAGTCTACAGCTTGTTTGACGTTAAACTTCTTCCAAAACTGTTTGACGAGAACTTCTTGAGTCGCCACCTCTTGTTCCTTGTCCTCGTCGCTTTTACTTTCGCTGTCAGTGTCATCCAGCTTACGCAACTCATCCTTGGTGTTGGTAGAGTCGTTCAGGAGCTTGAACTTCTTTGCAGAGTATGCAGCTTTCACATTGCAGATCAACTCCTGGTCCATGGGCTGGATTAATGACGTAGTGTTGGGAGGAAGGAAGACCACTTTTACGTTGGGGTGACGATCCATATGTAGGGGCGAGTGTCCAGGTGCGTTGTCAAGGAGCAACAAAATGTTGAATGGAACATTGTTGCTCGCAGAATTTCTTCACGTCGAGAACAAAACAGTCGTCAAACCAGAAGAGGGACAGAGAAGAGGACATCCACGCCTTACGGGCTGTTAACCAGTGGACATTAAGCTTGTTCATGTCCATATTCTTGTAGGCGTGCGGCTTGCGGGCTGTGTGAATCACCGATAACTTTGGTTTACAGGTACCGGAGGCATTGGTGGTAAAGAGGACGGTGATGCGTTCCTTCTGCAACTTTCGACCCCTTACCTTGCTGGCAGACTGGACAACGAAGGTCTTGGAAGGTAGCTTTTTCCAAAAAAGACCAGATTCATCCATGTTAAACACCTGGTCGTCAGTGTACTGTCCTTCCTCCATAACCTCACGTAAGAACGGAGGAAAATCTCTAGCCGCCACACGGCCAGCACTCGCTTCCTCACCACCAATATTGATGTTGGTGATCTTGTTCCTCTTCTTCAACCTATGCAGCCAACCAGAGGAAGCATTGAAGGGTTTGGGCTCTGCAATTCCCAGCTTACGTGACACTGCTGCGTACAGTTCACTTGCGTACTCCTGCACTGAGCGCGTGTCCACCGCCATGTTGCATCGCACCTGATGAATCAAATAACTCACCAGCAAGTTTTCCACCTTTACAAGCACCCTGTTCTGGCAATACTTGATCATTGAAGCGCCTTCAGACTTTGTGATTTTCATGTGTTCTTTAATCTTGGCTGAATCCTTCTTAATAGTGCGAATCGTAGATTCGTTGATGCCATGCCGGCGCGCGAGATCAGCTTGACGTGTTCCCTTCTCCAAATCTTGAATGATCTGGTATTTCACTTCGTAGCTTAGGCCACGGCGTGTCTTCTTGGGCTTAGGGCGGCTGGGTCCAGGTGAGGAAAGGTTTCTCTCTGGTGGCGGTGGTGGTCTTGCGGAAGCCATTTCACAGAACAATGGATGTACGTATACACGGGGTGGCCTGGAGGGGTGAAACTACCGCGGCAGCGTCCTCTTTCCTCCCTTCCTCACTCCCCGGGTGGACACGTCATATTACTTTAAACCAATTACAGCTAGCAGCAGAGGGGGGTAGGGATGCATGGCCAATCACAGTCCGATAGGTCATATGACGTCAGTGATAATGCAACAAAGACACACACTGCGCAACCTTACAGCACGGCTTGCCCAGGCGGAGGGAGGCGGGAGGGGAGGGAGGGAGGAGGAGGAGGAGGAGGGAGAGGCGAGGCAGGCGGGAGCGGGTGGCGGGTGGGGCGAATCTAAAAATAGCGTCTCGAGCCGGACACTCTGCTCGTATATGGGTAGATGAACCGCATTAAGTGAAAGTTCGGTTCTGGCGAGGCACCGCGTATATGCGAACTCGCGTTAAGTGAAACCGCGTTAAGCGGGTTAATACTGTATATATATATATACAGTCAGTTTTGCTATAACGCGATAGTTGTGTTCTTGTAAAACATTGTGTTATAGAAATTCGTGTAATAGAAATAACAGGGCTTATGGAGAAAATAGGGTTAGGTGCAGATTACTACTCGAAATCGAAAAAAATTTAGTAGTCAGCCTAACACAAAGGATAGCACAGTCTAAATAAATGTTACATTCATATCTAATAATGAAATCATACAGTAAATGTAACAATTTACCTTGAAAAAATATGAATATAACTTGATGGGGGAGAAGGGTGATTTTGAGGTAGATAATATCGAGCTTCTCTTCAAGGGTTATAGCTTTTCTTTTACGATCATCACTGGGAATGTGATCACCAGAATGCTTCTTGGAGATATTCTTCTTTACCATATTCACAGTTAATACCACAAAATTGGAGAAATAGTATGCAAAAATCGCGTTACAGCAAACAAGCGTTCGCGTTATACAAATATCGTTCCTCTATTCATAAATCGCATTAGAGCCAATTCGCGTTGTCAAAACACGCGTTATAGCAGAACTCACTGTGTGTATATATATATATATATATATATATATATATATATATATATATATATATATATATATATATATATATATATATATATATATACACACACAGTGGTCCCTCGGTTAACGTGGGCCTCGGTTAACGAGATTTCGGTTAACGATTTACCTTCCATAAGATTCCTAACTTCGGTTAACGAGTTTTTTACGAGCTGACTTCAACATGTTTTCGCTTGCATTTGGCGGTCCACCAGTTGTAGTATTAGTCCGCCAATACAGTAATCGGTTTTAGGGCTTAAATTCCTTACTATTTTAGTAAATATCAAGAAGTTTATACTATTCAATAATTTTAAAAGTTTAATATTAACTTTTTTAGTCATTTTAACAATTATTGAACATAATTGAAGGTAAAGAAACTAGTTTCTGGCGTGCCATTCAACCTGTTAACACAGCAGACAGGCGTTAGTCTCTCTCTCTGTTTTCCGTGGAGATAACATCTTGCTTGAGACTCTCTTCATCTAAACGCTTTTTTTCTGTGTTTCCAAGCAAATTATTGGTCATTTTGAAATTTATTTTACATATTGACAATATATAATGCAGTGCAGTGTTGATTTAAAGAAAATAATCTTGAATTACACCAAGAGAGCTAAAATTTTATGGGTGAAATGGCGCCATGGGGTGACTTCTCTTCCACCCCAATGCCTTCTCTTCTTCCTTCTCCTCCACCCCCATTCTAAATCCCATCATCATCATCAACATCATCATCATCATCATCATCCAGGAGCCTTCTACATACACACCTCAAAGTAAGTGAACTTTTCTACCATTTTTGTTGAATTTAGGAAATTTTCGGTGAGCTGGAACCAATTACCCAAAAACCCATTGAAACAATGGTTTTGGTTAACGAACTTTTCAGTTAACGAACGACCTTCTGGAACGGATTGAGCTCATTAACCGAGGGGTCACTATAATGTTATGGTAAATATCATAAACACACATAGGCATGGCTAGGTTTATTACAAAGAAAAGGGTATGCTTAATACTGTAGTCCAGAAAACATGTAGCTATGCTTTTTTTTATTTGGTCCCCCATCATCCAAGTCTGTTTTCTCTCACATCAGGACGCCTGAGTCCTCCGTTTTCTCTCTTAATCTTCGAGTGCACCAGAGACTTCGATATTTCTTAGTAATGCCACAGGATTTGAAATTGCAACTGGGGTTGCAATTGTTGAGGCAACTAGATATGTCTGATTACAGCAAATGTGTTATTGTCAATTTGTAGGTGAAAGATTTTATCCTCAATAGATGTAGGTTAACATTACACCTGGGGTGGTTGGAAGGGGGGGGGGCACACGGACGTATATGCGATCGGACGCTGTTCGGTCGGACGTTAACCAGCGCATTACTGTAGGTCGAGGGTTCGATTCCTGGCTGGTGAGGTCGTTGATTATATTTTCAAAGTCCGCGTGTTATATGGACTAAAAATGAAGTATATATATATCTATATGTATATTTTATGAAAATCCACATGGAGACTACATTAACTGGAAACGTTTCGGTATAGAAAATGCGTGTCATTTGAAAAAAAAAAAAAAAATTAATAAAAAATCTGCGGCGGTCGTAAGTCGTAGCAGTCGTAAGTCGGGGTCTGTCTGTGTGTATATGTATATATATATATATATATATATATATATATATATATATATATATATATATATATATATATATATATATATATATATATCTTGATAAAATCACACGGGAAAATGGAACCAACGGAGTACCTTAGCTTTCGTCTTTATTCAAGACATCTTCAGAGGCAACTGAAGATGTCTTGAATAAAGACGAAAGCTAAGGTACTCCGTTGTTTCCATTTTCCCGTGTGATTTTATCAAGCTATATGTATATATATATATATACCGTATATACCCGTGTATAGCACGAGTTCTTAAGACCAAATTTTTTGGCAAAAAGTTGGGGGTCGACCTCTATACGGGTAATAGTTTCGTTAGGTTGAAAATATTTACCAGTAACTACCAGTAAACAATGGAAACGACGCACCACCCGCTGTGAGTGTCGGTACAGTTGCCAGGGCAGATCTCTTGCGTCATCATAGCAAGCCCAAAGTAGCCAAATGCATGGTATGGTATGCACAGGAGTATGTAAACCATAAAGTATTCATTTTTAAAAGTATTTATAGATACATAAATTTTTGTTAATTAAAATTGAAACATCCATCTTTGTTAATTAAATTTGAAACAAAATAAAAATACAATACCTTATTTATAAATATTTTCATTAAAATATTACATCACAATTATATTTTACCTTAACTGTGCCTGAATGAATATATTCTCAGAAATAAATATGGAAATATAATATTTTTGCTGAAATGACGTACGTATTACAGTGGAAAGTGGGATAAAATTGTGACGAAAACAATGACTTTCACTTTCTTTCGTCGTTCAAAAGATTTTACCGTAATCGCTTTTCGAATGCTTTTCAGTTAAAAAACTGTTGTATTACAATAATATTTTATCCCAATTGACTTGAATAAATACTACGATACCATATTTCTGAATATTTTCATTAAAATCCATCAAAATCACTTTCCTTGTCATCATCTGCAGCACCAAACAGCTCCTCCCAGTCCTCTCCTTGAACAGCATCGTCATATGGATCAACACCATCATCAGCCATAGGATCATCAATATCTTCATCCTCATTCACGCTCTCATTAGCCTCATAATCCCACAACAAGTCGTTTTCTGTTCCATCAAGAGCATTCGAAATCCCACATTTCTTAAAAGATTTCACCACAATTTCTGGTCTGATTGCATCCCAGGCCTCTACAATCCATTCACATAATGTTGCTAGTGATGGAGCTTGGATGTTGCCTCCCTTTGTGTATGTCTTATCGCCTTCTATCATCCAGTTGTTCCACTTCACTCTTACCGCATCTTTTAATGGTTTGTTTATGGAAACATCCAGTGGTTGGACAAGACTTGTTAATCCACCAGGAATCACAGCTGTATCAGTGTTTTCCTTCCTAATCCCAGCAGTAACACTGTCAACAAGATGTGACCGAAACATATCCCACACAAGAAGACTTTTTTTTATTGCGCAGTCCCCCTGGCCTAAAGTTCCAGACTTTTTTAAGCCATATTTGTATGCCGCCTTCATCCATCCATCCTTTCTCGTACACATGGATAATTAAAAAAATGCTGTCTGACTTGCAACATTGTTGGTAGGGTCACGTGGTTCTAACGGCACCTGCCAGGACCCGGTAATCAAATTTATAAGTGTCTAACCTCAATTACTGTAGTTTATCTGGTGCAGGCAATATGAAGTAAAAAATACCAGTTAAAGTGAGAAATTGGAGGAGAATAAACAAGAAAGATGTCGTTGGGCTATTTTTGGTAGGGCTGAGGGAGAGAGTACCAGCTGTTTAGTCGTTTTTGGCGGGAGAGTCACGCAAATAACCGTAGTACTGGTATTTGTTTGGTGTCTTCTGTATTTTTAAAAATGAATACAGTGAGTTCTGCTATAACGCGTGTTTTGATAACGCGAATTTGCTCTAACGCGATTTATGAATTAGGAACGATATTTGTATAACGCGAACGCTTGTTTGCTGTAACGCGATTTTTGCTTACTATTTCTCCAATTTTGTGGTATTAACTGTGAATATGGTAAAGAAGAATATCAACAAGAAGCGGTCTGGTGATAGAATTCCCGGTGATGATCGTAAAAGAAAGGATATAACACTTGAAGAGAAGCTCGATTTTATCAACCTCAAAATCACCCTTCTCCCCCATCAAGTTATATTCATATTTTTTCAAGGTAAAGTGTTACATTTACTGTATGATTTCATTATTAGATATGAATGTAACATTTATTTAGACTGTGCTATCCTTTGTGTTAGGCTAACTATAAAATTTTTTCGATTTCGAGTAATCTGAATCTAACCCTAATTTCTCCATAAGCCCTGTTATTTCTATTACGCGATTTTCTATAACACGATAGTTTACAAGAACACAATTATCGCGTTATAGCAGAACTACCTGTACTTGTAAATTAAAAGTACCGTAACATTGTATTATATACAAACTTGTCATATTTCTGGAAAATAAGAAGCAAGAAAATAAGAATATACCGGTAAACACAATTTCAACGTACGCTAAAATTAACAGTTGCTTAAGAAGGGCCGATGCAAACACAAAGCCTCCGCGACCAGGGCTCTGCCGTATCAGCTAGACGGTACACGTGTTTTTTTAATCGTTTTCAGTTAAAAAACTGTTACATCACAAGTGAATTAGGATAGAATATTATTGTAATACAACAGTTTTTAACTGAAAACCATTCGAAAAGCGATTACAGTGACATCTTTTCAACGAAAGAAAGCGAAAGTCATTGATTTTGTCACGATTTTATCCCACTTTCCACTATAATACGTACGTCATTTCAGCAAAAATATTACATTTCCATATTCTCAGAAATAAATAGTAGTTTTGCTGAAACGTGATGTATTTCAATGTAAAATAGGATAAACTACATGACGAAAACAGAAGACTTTACCAAACCTTCCGATGTTCAAGATATGTTACTCGTTTTTTTAATAGTTTTCGGTTAACACACTGTTATATTAGTGATATTCTATTCATACTGTGGTTGATATAATACCTTCACGGAAATGTAATATTTTTTGCTGAAATGACGTACGTATTACAGTGGAAAGTGGGATAAAATTGTGACGAAAACAATGACTTTCGCTTTGTTTCGTTCAAAATATGTTACCGTAATCGCTTTTCGAATTGTTTAGTTAGAAAACTGTTGTATTACAACATGAATTTAAGTAACGGCATGTACAAGCTGGACAATTTTGTAATTAAGAAGATTTGTGATCAGGTGAGAAGGCCGGGTCACTTAACCATCTGACCTGACCACCAACCGTTGTGTGCTATTTAAAGATTAGTAGGGTCATTACCTAATACCTGACCATTGTGGACCTGGTCTCACCCTCCTCTGTATATATACACCTTGATTTGTATTACTCTCTCTAGTCTGTACTCACCCCTGAAGATGTGAATTACACGAAAGCGCTTGGGAACTTTGTGTTTTCTTCTTTCCTTGTGGTTATCAGCATATACCTAGATCACGCGCACCTACAGTGATTTACTTGCATATATATATATATACTGTATATATATATAAATATATATATATATATATATATATATATATATATATATATATATATATATATATATATATATATATATATATATATATATATATATACAGTCAACCATATATATATATATATATATATATATATATATATATATATATATATATATATACAGTTAATCCTCACATTAAGCGGTCCCGCATTCCGCGTTTCACCGTTAACGCGGTGCCTTGCCAGAACCTAACATTCTCACATTCCGCGGTCGTGAACGCCATTACGCGGAGAGTGTCCGGCGCGACGCTATTTTTAGATTTGCCCCATGGGCCACCCACCCGCCCGCCTGCCTGCCTCCCTCTCCCTCCTCCTCCCTTCTCCTCCCTCCGCTTGGGCAAGTGGCGCGGTAAGGTTGCGCAGTGTGTGTCTTTGTTGCGTTATCACTGACGTCATATGACGTATCAGACCTGTGATTGGCCATGCATCCCTACCCCCCTCTGCTGCTAGCTGTAATTGGCTTAAAGTATTATGACGTGTCCACCCGGGGGAGGGAGGGAGGGAGGAGAGATGACGCTTGACCTAGCCGCGGCAGTTTCATCCCTCCAGGCCACTCCGTGTAAACGCGCATCCATTGTTCCGTAAAATGGCTTCCGCCGGACCACCACCCCCAGAGAAAAACCTTTCCTTACCTGGACCCAGCGGCACTAAACCAAAGAAGACACGACGTTCCTTAAGCTACGAGGTGAAGTATACCATCATCCAAGAGTTGGAGAAAGGAACAAGGCAGGTTGATTTGGCGCGCCAGCATGGCGTGAACGAATCTACGATCCGGATTATAAAGAAGGATTCAGCCAAGATAAAGGAGCACATGAAGATCACAAAGTCTACAGGTGCTTCCATGATCAAGTATTTTCACAACCAGGTGCTTCTCAAGACAGAAAAATTACTTGTGAGGTACTTGGTGCGTCAGGTACGACGGAACATGGCGGTCGACACGCGCTCTGTGAAGGACTACGCACGTGAACTGTACATGGCAGTGGCACGAAAGATGGGAATTACAGAGCCCAAACCCTTTAATGCTTCCTCTGGGTGGTTACAGAAGTTTAAGATCCGGAACAAGATCACCAATATAAACATTGGTGGTGAAGAAGCGAGTGCTGATCGTGCTGCGGCTCGGGAATTTCCTCCGTTTTTACGTGAGATTATGGAGGAAGGACAGTACAGTGACGACCAGGTGTTTAACATGGACGAATCTGGTCTTTTCTGGAGAAAACTACCTTCCAAGTCCTACGTTGTGAAGAATGCCAGCTGGATTCGGGGCCGGAAAATGCAGAAGGAACGCATCACCGTCCTGTTTACCACCAATGCCTCCGGTACCTGTAAGCTCAAGTTATCGGTGATCCACACAGCCCGCAAGCCGCATGCCTACAAGAGCATGGACATGACCAAGCTAAATGTCCACTGGCTGACAGCACGTAAGGCATGGATGTTCTCTACACTGTCCCTCTCCTGGTTTGATGACTGTTTTGTTCCCGATGTAAAGAAATTCTGTGAGCAACAGAATGTCCTATTTAATATTTTGTTGCTGCTGGACAACGCACCAGGACACTCGCCCCTACTGTTAGATCGTCACCCCAACGTAAAAGTGGTCTTCCTTCCTCCCAACACTACGTCTTTAATCCAGCCCATGGACCAGGAGTTGATTTGCAATGTGAAAGCTGCATTCTCAACAAAAAAATTCCAGCTCCTGAACGACTACACCAACACCAGGGAAGAGTTGCGTGACCTGAGTGACACCACCACCGATAGCAAGAGCGACGAAGATGAGGAACAACGGTTAGAACAGCAAAAAATACTCTTCAAACAATTCTGGAGAGTATTTAACGTCAAGAAAGCTGTGGACATCTTGGTGGAGTCATGGGATCAGCTGTCTATTGCTACAATTCGTCACTCATGGAGACATGTGTTGCATGGAATACCAGGTGAGAGGATGAGTCAATCTGTGACTGGTGAGGTTCAGACTGTTGCAGTAGCAGTGGACCTTGCCAGAGAAGCTGCGCAGACTGTTACAGTTCCAGGCTTCTCCGAGACCACCAACGACGACACCCTGGAGGTGATCAGAAATCCTGAAGTGACTGCCGACGAGATGTTGGAAGAAGAACTCGTCAGTGAAGAGGAGGAAGAAGGTGCGGCAGTCTCTGAAGAACACAATTTAAGTCATAGTGATATTAAGGGTGCCATGGAGTGTGCAGAGAAGATGAAGTCCTTCCTTTCCCGCGACAATGACGATGACCGCTATGAAGTCTTCCATAACCGGCTGGTGCAGGCTATGGAGCCGTACATCAAGGTGTATCACGACAACATCAACGCCAGCCGTCAGCAAAGCATAACAGATTTCTTCACCCTCAACCCACCACAGCCAGCCCAAGCCAGTGATAGTGACAGTGAAGTTGACTTTGAGGGATTTGTCAGGGAAGCCCTGACAACTGTAAGTGACAGTGATGATGATTCACCTAGTAATGGTGATTCACCTGAGGGCCAGTAATCTGCCCTCTGCCTCGGAACCAGCCTCCATCCCCGTATGCCGACCCATCTCTTCTACTACCGTAAGTGTTCCACCTAACTTTTAGTTTCTCTAAGGTAACCTTCATTTTTCCTATGTTAACCTTTATCTTTCCTAACCTAACCTCTTCTATATTACTTGTTTTTTCATACCATCATAAAGTTAAGATAAAATTTTTACTACAAGATAGTTGTGTGTCGTCAAAAAGTGGAGTTTGGGGATCGGCCTGGACTCCATTTCAATTAATCCCATATGTTATGTTGTTCACTTTACGCGTTCCTCACTTTCCGCGGGACCCTCCGGGTTACATTAACCGCGTAATGTGAGACCCAACTGTGTGTATATATATATATATATATATATATATATATATATATATATATATATATATATATACACCTAGACCCCGACTTACGACGGGGTTAGGGACCCAAATCCAGGTCGTAAGTCCGACATGGTCGTAAGTCCGACATAGATAAAAAAAAAAAAAAAAAAAAAATTTTTTTTTTTTAATAAAAAATCTACAATGAAATACAGTACAGTAAAAGTAATGAATAATGATGAGTGGATACAGTACAGTGAAAGTAATAAATAATAAGAAATGGATACAGTGTGACTGAGCACTTAACCTTTAATGTAGTCAGCTGAATGCACATGGGGCCCCCATAATTTTCTAATTATACATGGAGACTACATTAACTGGAAACTTTTCGGTATAGAAAATGCGTGTAATTTAATTTTTTTTTTTTTTTTTTTTTTTTTTTTTTTTTTTTTATCTACTGTATATCTGAGGCGGTCGTAAGTCCCGACGGTCATAAGTCCACGTAGTCGTAAGTCGGGGTCTAGGTGTATGTATGTATGTATGTATATATATATATATATATATATATATATATATATATATATATATATATATATATATATATATATATATATATATATATATATATATATATATACAGGTAGTCGTCGACTTACGACCTAGATTGGTTACGGCCGACCGGTCGTAAGTTGATCTGGTCGTAAGTCGGCCTATGTTATAATTACCTTACGTATATTATACTGTAATGTGTAATGATAATATAATCATCTTTAAGTCATATTTTATCAACATTTTCTTTGTTCATTATTGTTACGGTCGTCAGGTTTAAGTAAATCACTGCATACTACAGTACAATTGGTTTATCATTTACACTGGGGCTGGGGCCAAAACTGTCGTACCGCCGGTCGTAAAGTCGAACAGACGTAAGTCGCATAGGTCGTAAGTCGACGACTACCTGTATATATATATATATATATATATATATATATAGATATATAGATATATATATATATATATATATATATACAGTAAGTCCCCAAGTTACGTACATAATGGGGACCAAAAGGTTGTACTTAACTCGAAATGTACGTAACTCGAAAATCCCCCAACCCTATAATGTTATCTGGTGGTAATTAATACAACTTATCAAATGCAGCTTATTTCGCACCTTGAATCGGTTAAACCACCCATGGCTAGCATTGAATGTCACAGTATCATCAGGGTGATCTTTCTTTAGGTCGTTGAAAAGACTTAGGGCTTTCTCCTGAATCATACTGAGACACAGAGGCTTACGTTTTTGTGTGCAGTCCTCGATCCACATCGCAAGATATTTTTCCATTTCTTCCAGAACCTTCCCTCTTCTTTTAGTTATAATCGTAGATTGCATTGGCACTGCAGATTTCACATGTTCCTTGATCTTTTCTTTGCCCTTATCAATTGTATTAACAGTTGACCGACTCAGGTTAAATTTGCGGGCAACATTGGTCAACTTTTCACCACTTTCAAGCAGTTTTATTATGTCCATTTTTACCTCTAGTGAGATTGCTTGACGTTTCGTAGCACTCCCACTGGCTTCACCACTCTTACGCTTTACACCAGTCATTGCACACAGAGTAAAGTGTACAAAATAGGGCAGAAATTCACAGGAGAAGTACTGTATGCACAATGACCACACTTGTTGTTTTGGTGCGTCTAGCGTGTCGTCTGCATGGTCAGTGATAGTGGCGGCGCGGTGCGGCTGGCTCGCCCGCCAAATTTAAAAATTGCTCGCCCTTTTAAGACAATATTTTTGCAATTAAAGACTTCAGAAACGATGTACGTATCGGCCGTTTGTACGTAAGTCGGATGTACGTAACTCGGGGACGAACTGTATATATATATATACAGTCAACCCTCACTTTACGCGGTTAATGTAACCCACAGGGTACCGCGGAAAGTGAGACATGCGTAAAGTGAATAACATAACATATGGGATTAAATGAAATAGAGACCAGCTGACCTCCCAAACTCCACTTTTTCCAACATCTTAATTTTATGGTGGTACCATAAATTAAGATGTTATTTTTACTACAACATAGTTATGTGTCTTCAAAAAGTGGAGTTTGGGGGTCGGGTCGGTTTCTATTGGAATTAATCCCATATGTTCTGTTGTTCACTTAACGCGGATTTCACTTAACACGGGACCCTCTGGGTTCTATTGACCGCGTTAAGTGGGGTACAACTGTACAGTATTTTTTGTTGTAACTTATTTATTGGTAGTAATTTTATTTCTCACATTTCCTGGTGCTGTATATATTATTTTAAGAAAACTATGACTACAGGAGGAAAATCCACACTGTGCGCCTTAAATGCCATAAAATACGGTACTATACTGTAGTTTTAGCATTTTTTATTTCATTATTTATAGTTTTTACACATTTAGTAGATTCACCAGAGGATTCAGACAATTGGCTTCTTTGGACAGGTGGTCCCCCATTTTATCCGGATCTTTAAGGTTCACTGTACTTAAAATGGGGATCGGTGGTAGAAGCGGTACCGTTCTTGCCTCGCAAGCGAGATGTCACGGGTTCGATTCCCGGGCCGGTGGAAGTTGTTTGGACTTACTTCGTAGCCCCCATTAGTCCCTGTTCACCTAGCAGTAAAGTAGGTACCTGTTGCAAGTCGAAAGTTGCGAATTCGTATTCAGAGACAAGTTGTTGGAGCTTCCAATAACTTGATGACATAAACCACTGACTCTTCAGGCTTCCACGCCCTTGACTCTTCAGGCTTCTACGCCCTTAACTCATGAGACATATAGGCAAGCATGAACTTAGCATGCTTCTCTGTTGGGCGCTGTAAACGCTTCTGCGCTTCACCATACACAATGATGTAGGGGAGTGCCCAATAAAAAAAAAATAAAAATAAAAATAAAAAAAAAACTGTACTTAAAATAATGTAAAAAAATAAAAAATTGACAGGAAATGATATTAGCAGATTTGGTCTTTCACAGCCATTTTGAGACCCAAACCCTTGTGAATTTTAAGGGCATGTTGTACTTGGTGCTCATTTAAAATAATTTCTTCCAGAACATAACCCGTTTTTGGAGAGTTCCGGATATCAGGACGACGGATAAATGGTCCCACACCTGTATAGTTATTGGTGATCTGCTGAGATACCACACAGGATGTAACTTGGAAGGTCAATCATCATCCTCCTGTGTAATCCTGCCACTGGGCTGTTTGCAGGAAAAACATGTGGTGATGTCTGTCTGGACAGTGTATCCTGCCATTTAACATATGAAGACTTTTAGAGGGTGTTTAACAGTTGAATACCAGAGGTCATTGGTTGATGCCCTCCTCTATCATTATTTCACACATAACATTGTACTGTACTGTACTGTGCTGTACTGTGCAGTACTGTACTGTACTATACTGTATTGAATTGTGCATTGTATTGTACTGTACTGTACTGTGCTGTACTGTGCTGTACTGTATTGTACTGTACTTTGCTGTACTGTACTGTACTGTGCTGTATGGTACTGTACTGTGCTGTACTGTATTATACTGTGCTGTACTGTATTGTACTGTGCTGTGCTGTACTGTATTGTGCAGTACTGTATTGTATTGTACTGTACTGTACTGTATTGTACTGTACTGTATTGTATTGTATTGAACTGTATTGTACTATATTGTATTGAATTGTACTGTACTGTATTGTACTGTACTGGACTGTATTGTACTGTACTGTAATATACTGTATTGTACTGTACTGTATTGTACTGTAATGTGCTGCATTGTACTGTACTGTGCTGTACTGTGTTGTACTGTACTGTATTGTGCTGTACTGCACTGGGCTTAACTGTACTGTACTGGGCTTAGCTGTACTGTGCTGTACTGTATTGTGCTGTGCTGTACTATACTGTACTGTACTGTATTGTGCTGTACTGTACTGTGCTGTACTTTATTGTCCTGTATTGTATTGTGCTGTACAGTACTGTACTGTGCTGTGCTGTACTGTATTGTGCTGTACTGTATTGTGCTGCACTGTACTGTATTGTACTATACTGTACAGAACTGTACTATACTGTATTGTGCTGTACTGTACTATACTGTACAGAACTGTACTCTACTGTATTGTACTGTACTGTACTGTATTTTGCTGTGCTGTACTGTGATGTACTGTACTGTACTGCACTGTACTGTATTGTACTATACTGTACAGAACTGTACTGTACTGTATTGTACTGTACTGTATTGTATTGTACTGTGCTGCACTATACTGTACTGTACTGTACTGTACTGTATTGTACTGTACTGTGCTGTACTGTATTGTCCTGTATTGTATTGTGCTGTACTGTACAGTTCGTCCCCGAATTACGTACATCCGAATTACGTACAAACGGCCGATACGTACATCGTTTCTGAAGTCTTTAATTGCAAAAATATTGTCTTAAAAGGGCGAGCAATTTTTAAATTTGGCGTGCGAGCCAGCCGCACCGCGCCGCCACTATCACTGACCATGCAGACGACACGCTAGACGCACCAAAACAACAAGTGTGGTCATTGTGCATACAGTACTTCTCCTGTGAATTTCTGCCCTATTTTGTACACTTTACTCTGTGTGCAATGACTGGTGTAAAGCGTAAGAGTGGTGAAGCCAGTGGGAGTGCTACGAAACGTCAAGCAATCTCACTAGAGGTAAAAATGGACATAATAAAACTGCTTGAAAGTGGTGAAAAGTTGACCAATGTTGCCCGCAAATTTAACCTGAGTCGGTCAACTGTTAATACAATTGATAAGGGCAAAGAAAAGATCAAGGAACATGTGAAATCTGCAGTGCCAATGCAATCTACGATTATAACTAAAAGAAGAGGGAAGGTTCTGGAAGAAATGGAAAAATATCTTGCGCTGTGGATCGAGGACTGCACACAAAAACGTAAGCCTCTGTGTCTCAGTATGATTCAGGAGAAAGCCCTAAGTCTTTTCAACGACCTAAAGAAAGATCACCCTGATGATACTGTGACATTCAATGCTAGCAATGGGTGGTTTAACCGATTCAAGGTGCGAAATAAGCTGCATAATGTTCGAGTGACTGGTGAGGCGGCGAGTGCTGATTGGAAAACAGCACAGGATTTTCCAAAGAAACTCGCGGAAATTATCGAGTTACGTACATTTCGAGTTAAGTACAACCTTTTGGTCCCCATTATGTACGTAACTTGGGGACTTACTGTACTGTGCTGTGCTGTACTGTATTGTGCTGTACTGTGTTGTGCTGCACTGTATCATGCTGTACTGTGCTGTATTGTGCTGTACAGTGGTCCCTCGGTTAACGAGCGCCTCAGTTAACGATTTACCTTCCATAAGATTCTTAACTTCGGTTAACGAGCAATCCCTCGATTAACGAGTTTTTTACGAGCCGACTTCAACATGTTTTCGCTTGCATTTCGCGGTCCACCAGCTGTAGTATTAGTCCGCCAATACAGTAATCGGTGTTAGGGCATAAATTCCTTACTATTTTAGTAAATATCAAGAAGTTTATACTATTCAATAATTTTAAAAGTTTAATATTAACTTTTTTAGTCATTTTAACAATTGTTGAACATAATTGAAGGTATAGAAACTAGTTTCTGGCGTGCCATCCAGCCTGTTAACACACCAGACAGGCGTTAGTCTCTCTCTGTTTTCAGTGGAGGTAACATCTTGCTTGAGACTCTCTTCAACTAAACACTTTTTTTCTGTGTTTCCAAGCAAATTATTGGTAATTTTGAAATATATTTTACATATTGACAATATATAATGCAGTGCAGTGTTGATTTAAAGAAAATAATCTTGAATTACACCAAGAGAGCTAAAATTTTTTGGGTGAAATGGTGCCATGAGGTGACTTCTCTTCCACCCCAATGCCTTCTCTTCTTCCTTCTCCTCCACCCCCATTCTAATTCCCATCATCATCATCATCATCCAGGAGCCTTCTACATAGACACCTCAAAGTAAGTGTATTTTTCTACCTTTTTTGTTGAATTTAGGCAATTTTCGGTGAGCCGGAACCAATTACCCAAAAACCCATTGAAACAATGGTTTCGGTTAACGAGTTTTCGGTTAACGAGCAACCTGCTGGAACGGATTGTGCTCGTTAACCGAGGGACCACTGTACTGTGTTGTACTGTACTATGCTGTACTGTACTATGCTGTACTGTACTGTGCTGTACTTCTATTGTGCGATACTCTACTGTGCTGTACTGTGCTGTGCTGTACTATACTGTGCTGTGCTGTACTGTGCTGTGCTGTGCTGTACTATACAGTACTGTACTGCGCATACTGTACTGTACTGTGCTGTACTATGCTGTACTGTAATGTACTGTGCTGTACTGTACTGAACTGTATTGTATTGTACTGTACTGTGCTGTACTATGCTGTACTGTAATGTACTGTGCTGTACTGTACTGAACTGTATTGTATTGTACTGTACTGTACTGTACCTATTCTATAATTTTTAAAATTACTAAAAATCTTACCTCAAAAGTTTCCATATAAACAGGATCATAATGAATGCCATCATACATAACGATCATTCTGTAATCATATTTCTTATCTTCACCAAATCTGAAAGAACAAATTACGGTTTAATTTTTATATGAAGATTTATCAAGTAGCTACTACAGTAGTCACACTAATTTCACATGTTCATGACAAAGCAGTTAAGTGAATTTTGTGGAACAGTAATTGTAACCCCATCGTACCATGCCATCAACCATCATAAAAGAGTTACATATGATATTTTATGTGCAAAATGATACAAACAAAATCTTCAGCTAATAAACCTTCAAAACTTTTCATTCGTGTACAAAATGAAAGATGAAAATTAAAAATACACAGTAGATAATGTTGGATGTGTTGTCATCTTTGACAAATATTTTTATCACAAATTACAGTAAATGTTTGTCCAAAAGGTGTAACTTGAGCCTGAGAAAGAAAGTCACAAGGTAGGACAAAATCATCAATCCTAACAAAACAACAGGTTAGCTTTTCGCTTAAGAAAATACAGTGGTCCCTCGGTTAATGAAATTTCGATTAACGAACTGCCTCCCATAAGATTCTTAAATTCGGTTAACGAACAAAAATTCGGTTTACGAATTTCTTACGAACCGACCTCAACATGTTTTCGCTTGCACTGGCCGGTCAACCAGCTTTAGTATTAGTCCGCCAATACATTAATCGGTTCTAGGGCTTAAATTCCTTACTATTTTAGTAAATATCAAGAAGTTTATACTATTCAATAATTTTAAAAGTTTAATATTCAATTTTTTAGTCATTTTAACAATTATTGAACATAATTGAAGGTAAAGTGACTACAGTATTACCCCGCCTAACGCGGTTTCACTTAACACGTTTTACTATATACGCGGTGCCTCGCCAGGGCTGAACTTTCACTTAACATGGATTTTTTCCACATATATGCGGTGAGTGTCCGGCTCGAGACGCTATTTTTAGATTTGCCCCACCCGCCACCCTGCCTGACTGCCTCTTTTAGCTCATAAAATTCATACAAATTACCCGGCCAGAATATAATTTACATTGCTGGAATTCTTATAATTTGGTGATCATTTTGAATATAAACACCATATATTTTGCATTAGACATACAAATTTTAGATAAAATGTTTTCTCTTGAGTAAATATGTTATCTTTTGTGCAAAATATATGACATTTATATTCAAAATATTCCTGGTCTTACAAGGAATCCAGCAATGTCAATTATATTATCCTAACTTTAGTTTGAGGTATTATTTATTACTAAAGTTAAATATTCTGGTTTCCCCACACATCTCCTTGGGACGGTTGGTGGGGGGTGGGGGGGTGGGGGGGAGGGAGGGACCGACCGACCATCTGTTACCCCGTGAAGAATATTTTTTTTTGTTATTAACTGAAGATATTTGTTTTAGCTCATAAAATTCATACAAATTACCCGGTCAGAATATAATTTACATTGCTGGAATTCTTATAATTTGATGATCATTTTGAATATAAACATCATATATTTTGCATTAGACATACAAATTTTAGATAAAATGTTTTCTCTAGTAAATATGTTCTCTTTTGTGCAAAATATATGACATTTATATTCAAAATATTCCTGGTCTTACAAGGAATCCAGCAATGTCAATTATATTATCCTAACTTTAATCTGAGGTATTATTTAATACAAAATGTTAAAATTTATTTTTTTCACCCAATCTTTCTCTTGGTGGGAGGTGGGGGGGAGGGTTGGGACTGACCGCGCGGTTGGAAGAGGGGGGGGGGGAGGCAAGGTGGGGTACTTTGATTGACAGATAGTGTCCTGAAAAATATTTTTTTTTTTATTAACTGAAGATATTTGTTTTAGCTCATAAAATTCATACAAATTACCCGGCCAGAATATAATTTACATTGCTGGAATTCTTACAATTTGGTGATCATTTTGAATATAAACATCATATATTTTGCATTAGACACACAAATTTTAGATAAAATGTTTTCTCTAAGTACATATGTTATCTTTTGTGCAAAATATATGACATTTAAATTCAAAATATTCCTGGTCTTACAAGGAATCCAGCAATGTCAATTGTATTATCCTAACTTTAGTTTGAGGTATTATTTATTAAAATTTAGTGGTTTTCCCCCAAAAATTTCTCAGAGAGGGAAGAGCCAGCAGTGTAGTGTGAGAAGAGGGGGAGGGAGTTGAGTCCATTATTTGAATGGACATTAACTTGGCGACTGTATTTCTCTATTTCTCTTAAGTATTAATTGTGTGCATGTATCATCATAAAATTAAGAAGTTACTTTTACTACAACATAGTTATGTGTCGTCAAAAAGTGGAGTTTGGGGGTCGGGCTGATTTCTATTGGAATTAATCCCATATGTTCTGTTGTTCACTTAACGCGGATTTCACTTAACACGGGACCCTCTGGGTTCTATTGACCGCGTTAAGTGGGGTACAACTGTAGTTTAATGCGCAGCATCCAGCCTCTTAACACAGCAAACAAGCGTTAGTCTCTCTCTGTTTTCACTGGAGGTAACATCTTGCCTGAGACTCTCTTCAACTAAACGCTTTTTTCTGTGTTTCCAAGCAAATTATTGGTCATTTTGAAATATATTTTACATATTGACAATATATAATGTAGTGCAGTGTTGATTTAAAGAAAATAATCTTGAAATACACCAAGAGAACTAAAATTTTATGGGAGAAATGGTGCCATGGGGTGACTTCTCTTCCACCCCAATGCCTTCTCTTCTTCCTTCTCCTCCACCCCCATTCTAATTCCCATCATCATCATCATCATCATCATCCAGGAGCCTTCTACATACACACCTCAAAGTAAGTGAACCTTTCTACCATTTTTGTTGAATTTAGGCAATTTTCGGTGAACTGGAATCAATTACCCAATAACCCGTTGAAACAATGGTTTCGGTTAACGAATTTTTCGGTTAACGAACAACCTGCTGGAACGGATTGTGGTCGTTAACCGAGGGACCACTGTACCAGTGATAATATCCCGAATAAAAAAAAAATTAAGATATGTTGCACTTACTAATGTACAGTATTACCTGCCTTAACCAATCAGAGCACTTACTGTAGAGTATTTCCTCATGCACTAAATAATTCATACTGTAAGTTCAGTAGCGGTTTTAAAAACCATCAAGGTTTCTGTAGGAGATCCAATAACAGTGGAGAATCATCTTGCTTTTATTGATGAGATGTCCTTACAGAGAGTGGCTTCTAATTCCCCCAAGCAATCGATCCTCGCTGGTCAGTCATGCACACGTCGCAGAATCACGCCAACCGCCTCCCACCCTGCCGGGACTTAGCCCACACTGTCATACAGCATCTGCTTCAGTCACGCCTACACATATGCATACATACAAACCCTACACCCAGCCACGAGATTTTAATAGCTGAATTTAACATTTTGTTAAAAGATCTCAGACCAATAGGAACCTATAGTGGGCAAGTTGTGACACAAGACAAAAAAACAACAAAAAAAAAATAAAGCAAAACTGTCCTAACATGCAACACAGTACATAAATATACGAATGCCCATGAAACAAAATAAGTCAGAATTCATTGTCCATAGCAGACACACCACAAACGTGGTCTTGAAGGTGTGATGGGTGTCTTCTCACACGACGGGGGCACTGGCACGTTGCAGATGCCCCAGTTGGGGGTGGGAGCGCAGTCGACACCACCAGGTCACCTGGCGAGTTTTTTCCTTGCCTCACGTGCGTTGTGGATGCGGGTACGGTGCGGAGGCACAGGTGATGGCGGTTTCACAGCGGCAGGCGGCAACTGCCACATGTCTAGTGAAATGCGTCTAGTGTGGCAGCATTATGTTAGTGTTAAGGTGCAAGCACTGCTTGCTCCCTCTCGCTTTCAGCTACCGCCGCTGGCTAGCCCTCGTGGCGAACAGGGAAGCAACTTGCTCAAGTCTTTCCTTGCCAGTACACTGCCTCCTCACCATCAAGACTCCTGCTGTGCCTCTCCGAGGCAACACACGGTAACTGGGTGCCTCATGAGCCCAGGCTAGACCAGCAAGACATCTCGGAGTAGCAGTGGGCCCCAGAGGGATGGCGCATAGGCTCACTGGCATGTGGACACATCCTGGCACCTACCAACCACCGCCTGCTGCCTTGCAGATTAACCTTGGCCGGTATAAGGCTACTGGGGTAAATCCCGAAAGAAAAAAATCTGCAGTGGAGCCCCACATCAGGCAGACATGCTTACAGAGCTCCAACAAGACCCCAACGGCGATGTAAGCGGAAAAGGTGACCACCATGGACAACCCAATGACTACACCAGCATATGAATGCAATGCCTGATGGACAGGTTACTAAGGCAAAATGCAACAAACTGGGCTATTGGCAGTCCATTGCAACTCTTCCTCTACCCAGTCATTGCAATACTTGCACCATTGGATCAGGAAAAAGGAGAACCAAGATGTGTGGTAGCAGCCTGCGCTCTGGCCTCACGCCTCCCCAAATATGTAACTGTATATTTTCAGCCTTCTGGCTGCCAAGCTCTTTCAATAAACCGTTAATTATTATTATTATTATTATTATTATTATTACATAAATCAACTCATGAGCAGCCATCACCCAGTTCATCATACCTCTCATCATCAACAAACCCCTTATACCCAGCCAAAAGTCCTATGGCGACGGATGAGTGGCGACGGGGAAAGGCAGAGATGAGTGCCGGGAGTCTCTAGTCATAACTCTGCACATGGGCGGCACAGATATGATGGTCATTTATGCACTGGGATCTAGGCAGCAGTGCAATCCAGTCCTGTTTGAGCGACTGAGCAGACCTTACAAGGAGCCACTCTGCTCACCCCACATGGGGAGGGGGCTAGAAGAGGTGCCCTAAACATAGCCTGACTAAAAACCAAACCTGACCCAGTAAGGTCATCCTTATGCAGTCGAAAACACAGTAAAAAATCACAGGTCCAAACAAAAACAAACCATACAACCTTTTATGGTTGCTGCATGGAATTTCAAGACTCTTCTGGATACTGGCACAAATGTGCGTCCTGAAAGAAGAAGTGCCTTTGTGGCAAAAGAGCTGGCTAGGTATAACATCAACATAGCAGCCATCATTGAGTCCCTGCTCCCAGATGAGGGCCAACTCACAGAACAGGGGTCTGGCTACACCTTCTTCTGGAAGGGTAAGCCTGCTGTGGAGAGAAACCGCATTTACGGAGTTGGCCTTGCCATCAGTCAACGCATCCTACGCAGGCTAACTTAAATGCCTACTGGAATCAACGAATGCCTCAAGAGGCTTAGAGTCCCACTGAATCCCTCGTCATGCCTTTTTCATCAGTGCATATGCCCCAACACTGGATGCAGAGGATGACATCAAGGAGGCCTTTTATGCCAACCACGACAGAGTGCTAACCTCTATCCCCAGAGAAGACAAGGTTGTGCTCTTTGGCGACTTCAATGCCAGAGTTGGCAGAGATGCTAATATTTGGCAAAGAACCATAGGGAGAAATGGACTAGGTAAGTGTAATCCCAATGGCATACTCCTTCTCAGCAACTGTGTTGCACATAACCTCACCAATACCTTGTTTAGGCAGGCAGACAAGTTCAAAAGTTCGTGGCAACACCCACGACCCAAACACTGGCATCTCATTGACTACATCATTGTCAGAGAAAGATATAGTCGAAATGTCCTCATTACCCGAGCAATGCGTGGCTCAGACCATTGTGACACTGATCATCGACTTATCAGAGCCAAGCTCTCACTTCACGTCGGCCCAAAACAGCGAAGGCAGCAATCCTCCATAAGAGATTTTAATGCTAAGCATCTGCAGGACCTAGCAGTAGCACATGCTTTCAGAGCAACTCGAACATAGGCATAAAAACAACCCAACAGCAAACAACGTGAATCCCAGTGCTGAATGAGATACTCTTAACACTGTTATGACAAAGACCAGCAGAGAGACCCTCAGCCAGTTCAAAAGAATACACCAGGATTGGTTTGATGAAAATGACCCGGCACTCAAAGTACTAATCAATGATAAACGTGCTGCTTTTACTGACTGGCAGTACAAACCTCAGTCTCGGACCAAAGCTGATAACTTCTGCAAGAAGAAAGCGGCGGCCCAGCGGGAACTTCACATCTAAAGAATGACTGGCTTACAAATAAAGCATGTGAAATACAAAAATCTGCAGATCAGCACAAGATGCTCAAATTTTTCATTTCCACTGAAAATTTTTATGGGTAAGTCACTCGTGGCGCAGCCCCCCTTCGCTCATTTGACAGTAACCACATAATTAAAGACGATAAAGGCCTCCTTCAGCGCTGGAAAGAGCACTACCATTCACTGCACAACCGAAACACCGATATGGATGTCCTGACTACCCAGCAGGTCCCTCAGCATCCAGAGATGACCCACCTCAGCTATCTTCCATCCCTGGATGAGGTAGTTACTGCCATCAAACAAATGAAAATTAACAAAGCCTCAGGGCCTAGTGGAATCCCAGCCGAGGTGTATAAAGCAGGAGGACCTCTATTTACCAGCCGTCTCCACTCTCTCCTGGAGAATATATGGGAAAAGGAGGAAATCCCCAATCTCTGAAAGATGCCTCCATTGTCAGTATTTATAAGAACAAGGGGGACCGGTCAGACTGTGGCAACTACCTTGGGATCTCGCTGCTCTCTGTAGCTGGCAAGATTATAGCCAGAGTCCTCCTAAACAGACTTCTTCCTGAGGCGGAAGACTTCCTCCCAGAATGTCAATGTGGCTTTAGACCATCACGTGGCACCACTGACATGATCTTTGCTGCCCGCCAGATACAGGAAAAGTGCAGAGAACAGCGACGTGACCTGTACATGGCTTTCATCGACTTAACAAAGGCCTTCAACTCGATCAACAAGGAAGCTCTCTGGTGGACCCACAGCCGTTTTGGCTGCCCACCAAAATTCATCGCCATTGTGAGGCAACTCCACAACGGCATGAACAGCAGTGTCCTGCACAACGGTACCCAGTCAGAGTTCTTCCCCATGCAAACAGGGGTTAAACAAGGGTGTGTACTGGCACCAACCCACATTTACATATTCTTGGCTACCTTCCTTACTCGTGCCAGTGCCAATTTAGCCAGCGGGGTGAACATCCAATACTTGGTGAAGGGTCTTTTCAACATAAGACGACTCCAGGCAAGAACAAAGGTGTCGGCAGCTTCCATTATTGAACTTCAGTATGCAGACGACCTCACCCTTGTTACTCACACTGAACACGACCTACAGGAGATCCTAAACACCTATGCAAATGCGTCTGCGCACTTTGCCTTGAGGTGAATGTACGTAAGACTCAGATTCTCTTTCAACTTGCCCCTGGTTCAGCCACACCTCCACTATCCATCCAGCTTAACGGTACTACACTCTCTAATGTATCCCACTTTTGGTATCTCAGCTCCCACCTGTCCACCACCGCAGACATCGATTTAGAGATTCAGCATCGGATCAGTTGTGCATCCCAAGCCTTTGGCGGACTCTGAAACCGTGTCTTCAGCTGAAGGGAGCTGAAATTATCCACAAAGCGGCATGTATATCGAGCAGTGGTCCTTCCCACCCTGCTATATAGCAGTGAGACATGGGTCACATACAGGAGGCACCTCAAGGCACTTGAAAACTTTCACCAGCGTAGTCTACGTTCCATCCTCCAAGTTCGCTGGGAAGACAAGAGAACAAATGCCAGCATTCTTGCTGACACCAACTGTAGAAGCATCGAGGCTACCAGTATCCATGAACAACTACGTTGGACTGGCCATGTTACCCGCATGGACGACAGTAGACTGCCAGAGCAGCTACTATACAGTCACCGAAAAAATAGTAAACGTAAAGCTGACGGGAATTGAAAAAGCATAAGGATAGCCTTAAGACAAACCTGAAAAGGTGTGAAATCGACCCCCTCACCTGGGAGTCGATTACTCCACATCGTAACGCTTGGAGGAGCATCACACGAGAAGGTGTCAATACTTTCGAGTTAGCCCGACTGCAAACTGAAGCAGATAGGCGCCAACGTTGGAAAGACGCTGCCACCGCCCCTCCCGCACTAGATGCAGCCCTCCACATGTGTAACGAATGTGGACGACGCTGCTGGTCCCGGATCAGCCTCTTTAGTCACCTCAAAACTCACCAACCTAGGTGACATCCCTAATAACTCATATCATTGTATCATAGCTGGATGATCGTCATACTCGATTCCGAGTGACAGCAAAGTAGGACTAGAGTGATTGTGAGGCCGTTCTCCTGGTGGACGCTTCAAATGCATTCAACATACCAAACCGCAAGGCCGCACTGCACAACATCAAGATCAAGTGTCCAAGCTTTACAATGTATGTTGAAAACTCCTATAGGAATCCATCAGACCTCTATATAGTACGCAACAAGGCTCTAAGACAGTGGTTCTCAACCTTGTTTGCCCCATGCACCCCTTTCACCATATGTCAGAATGTCGTTTCCCCCTCCTTTCCAAGATTGTCTGCCTCAAAAAGTGCATTCCAAATAATACGCATATAATACTGAAAATCCTTTATTTTGTCCATATTAGTATCAGTTTCCCCCCCCCCCACTGAAAACCTGAGGGGGGGAAATTCCCCCCCCCCCCCCGGTTGAGAACCCCTGCTCTAAGAGGTGATACCATCATACAGTCAACCAAGGGTACAACGCAGGGGGATCCTGTTGCAATGGCAATGAACACAATAGGCATATCCATGCTCCAACACACAATAAAATTTGAAACAACTGAGGTCAAGCAAGCTGACGACCTTACAGGAGCAGGAAAAGTGGAGGACATCAAATAGTGGTGGGACCTGGTAACATCACAAGGTCCACAAATAGGGTACCACCCAAATGCCAACAAGTCCTTCCTCATTGTGAAGCCAGAACATTATGAGCGGGCAATGAAGGTGTTCGGTGGAAGTGAGGTCAAAATAACAAAGGATGGCCAAAGACATCTAGGCGCAGTATCGGCACGACGGACTTCAAGACCGAGTACGTAATGGGAAAGGTGAATGAGTGGGTTAGGGAAATCCAAACTCTGTCTGAGATTGCTAACACAGAGCCACATCCGGCTTTTGCGGCATTCACCCAAGGAGTCAAGCATCGCTGGAACTACCGGATGCGCACTATCCCTGATATCGGACATCTCCTCCACCCTCTGGAAGAAGCTATCAGAGTTAATTTCATTCTCAAATTAGTGAAATAACCCCTCTTAGCACCAGCAGAAAGATCACTCCTTGCACTTCCATCAAGACTGGGAGGAATGGGACTAACCAATCCAGAAGAGAATGCTGCCAACGAATATCAAAATTCAGTTAAGCTCATGGCAGCCCTCACGGACCACATAATAGCTGAGAATGCAACAGGGGAGATGGATACCAGTGAAGTAAACAAGATTCGAAGGTCCATTACGACAGAACGACAGCACGGCCAAAATGATAAGCTGCAGCAACTGTTGCTGCAGGTACCAGAAAATTTGAAAAAAAAAGTAGCTCCAGCGCAGGAGGTGGGCGCCTCGAACTGGTTAACTACACTACCAATAAGGGCAAATGGTTTCAGTCTCAATAAACAAGAATTTACAGATGCCATTGCTCTAAGGTATGGTTGGCCAGTAGAAGGATTGCCCTCCCAATGCGTGTGTGGCTCTACCTATGACGTGGATCATGCCATGGTGTGCAAGAAAGGGGGCTTTATTTGCATGAGGCATGACAAAGTAAGGAATCTCACAGTATATATGTTGAAGGAAATATGCCTTGATGTCATGGTAGAACCGACCCTTCTTCCATTGGACGGTGAGACTTTCCAACATAGGACTTCAAACACATCCAATGAAGCCCATGTTGACGTCAGTGCTCGAGGATTCTGGAAGCGAGAACAGCGAGCCTTCTTCGACATTGGGATTTTTTATCCCATGGCCGCATGTCACTGTAACTCAGCTCTCGGTGCGGCACACAGTAGGAACGAGACGACAAGATAAGGGCATACGGTTGGGGAGAGAATTCAGAACGTTGATCAAGGCAGTTTCACTCTTCTAATGTTCACAACCTCTGGGGGGATGGGACCAAGTGCAAAATGTTTCTACGCCAGACTCGCGGAGGTGATCTCCGAACAGAAGCAGCAGCCCAGAAGCTACGTTACAGCCTGGATGAGATGCCGACTGTCTTTCTCTCTCCTTCGGTCGGCTTTGCTTTGCTTCAGGGGAACGAGAGTTTCTGCCCCAAAGCCGACAACAGCTGCAGATATTGACTATGAGGCTACAGTCACTGAATGCCGCACAGACCTGCGGCTCAACTAATTCAACACAGCCAGGATAGCTACTTATGTATTAGGATACTTAATATTACGGTAATAAAATGGTGGCGAAGGTGTGGCTATTGGGGGAGACTGGAGGCCACTGGGTGTCGTGGACCGTCCCTCCCTGATCTAAAGTGTTATTGATGGGGACATACTCCCTGTGTGGGAGCGGGAATTTGAGAATGTGTCCGAGAATATCGGATGTCACCCTAAACATTGCCACCCAAGGTTTCTTCTCATCCCTTACGGCATAAATTGTAAATATTCCGTGTGTTCACCGGCGTTCTCCAGGTGAGTGGTGACCTGTGCTGGGTCGGTGGGGGGATAATGAGGAGGCTCGCGCCAAGGTCAGTGTCGTTAGGCCTACTTTGACAGGGGTGGTCCCGAGACTATCGCCCCTATGGGGCCGCGAGTGCTGCCCATGCGGTCGCCCCCACCCCCACCATAGTAACAGACACTTAATGTAGGTTCTCGACGAACCAAGTGAGTATACATAACTGATATTACACCAGTGAGACCATATAAATAAAGGTTATTTGTGCCAAGGATATATAAACAAGTGCTTGGTGTGACAAACTCTTGTCCATAGTGTATCATTCTGATGTACGGATGGTCGCTATAAGAGGGGGTACCCTACACACCCACGAGCGCACGTATGCCCCTACTACCTGGACACAGCAGTCCAGCCTGTCATCTCTCCGCCCTTCCCTCATAAGAACCAGTATAATCTTGTGCCTGGGACTAAATCAGATGTCCGGAGGCGGACGTTACCGTCGCCCAAGGTGCTGTTCACTATGCCTGGTAACATTCCTTGCTGCGTCTGTGCTAGCCCGAACCAAAACTGCACAAATTGTGTTTGTGCGAGAAACAACCGACCATGTGTGGATTGCAGGAAGCTAGACCAGTGTCGGAACCCACGTCGCAGGGAGCCGACACAGGTGGCCACAGTGGATATCGCCGGGACCCAACTACCCGATGATATCCGAAATGATAGCAGTGAGTCTACTCAACCCGAAAATGTAGTACTAATAAATGCTGCTCCCTCAGTAGCAGGTGTCCACGAGGAGAATGAGAGACAGCCGCCTCAGTGGAATGGCATGTCGATGGAAAATGCAGACGTATGGGTCAAAGAAACCTACTCAGAAATTGTCAAGTGGTCGCCCGCTAACTTATTTGAACCACCCAAGTGTGCGGCCACCAAAGAAATGATTCGGGAGATGACTCGCTTCATGACTGATTACACTCAGGACCGCTTCTTCGCCCCCCTAGCTCTTCAAATACTGGCAATAATACCACATTTATTTTGTCAGAGGACACACACAAAGGCTAAGCACAAAGAAAATGTGGCAGCAATGAAGAGAAGTTTGACAATGTGGCAGACTGGGGCCCTAGATGATCTCCTATGGGAAGCAAGAACACTGCAGGAGAGACTAAAATTTACGGGTGACGGAAAGCAAAACACCGATGACCTGGCAAGAAAATTTGGAAACAAAATGCGTGTGGGAAAAGTGTCTCTCGCGGTAAGATCTCTCACACAGGAATCCTCCGGTGGGGTGATGCCAATAAACAGAGAGACATTAAAACTACTGAAAGAGAAACATCCCCCTGCAAGCGAAGATGAAGGCATCAGGTTCCAGGGTGACTATATCCCACCAAATGCTGTCCTGTTCGAGAAAATAACAGGAGAGATGGTGTGGAAAAAGGCCCTGAAGACTCGAGGAGGAGCCGGCCCTTCAGGTCTGGATGCAAACGGTTGGAGAGTCATCCTCAGCACAAACAAGTTTGGCCCTGTAGCAAGCGATCTCTGCACTGCCATTGCCGCCCTTGCAAGAAAGCTTGCATCCTCTTGCTGCCATCACCTCCAGGCCCTGACGGCCTGCCGCCTTATTCCTCTGGAAAAGAAACCAGGATGTAGACCTATAGGGGTGGGGGAAGTGCTGAGGCGGTTCATCGGAAAGTGCATAATGGAGGTGGTAAAGGACGATGTCAGGGCAGCAGCAGGGAACCTACAAGTGTGTGCTGGCCACCAGGCTGGTGGGGAGGCGGCCATTCACGCCATGAGATTGATATTTGAGCAGCGTGATTGCGAGGCCGTTCTCCTGGTGGATGCTTCAAACGCATTCAACATACTTAACCGCAAGGCTGCACTGCACAACATCAAGATCAAGTGTCCTAGCTTTGCGATGTATGTTGAAAATTCGTATAGGAATCCATCAGACCTCTACATAGTAAACAACAAGGCTCTACGAGGTGATACCATCCTACAGTCGACCGAGGGAACAACACAGGGGGACCCCGTTGCAATGGCAATGTATGCAATAGGCCTATCAGTGCTCCAACAAGAAATAAAGTTTGAAACAACTGGGGTCAAACAAGTGGCATATGCTGATGACCTCACAGGTGCAGGAAAAGTGGAGGACATCAAAAAGTGGTGGGACCTGGTAACATCGCGAGGTCCACAAACAGGGTACCACCCAAACGCCAGCAAATCCTTCCTCATCGTGAAGCCAGATCATTATGAGCGGGCTTTGGAGGTCTTCGGCGAAAGTGAGGTCAAAATAACTAAGGACAGCCAAAGACATCTAGGCGCAGTAATTGGCACTACGGACTTCAAGACCCAGTACGTAGCGGGAAAGGTGAATGAGTGGGTTAGCGAAATCCAAGCTCTATCGGAGATTGCTAACACAGAGCCACATGCGGCCTTTGCAGCATTCACCCATGGAGTCAAGCATCGTTGGAACTACCTGATGCGTACCATCCCTGAGATCGGACCCCTCCTCCACCCTTTGGAAGAAGCAATCAGTGTCAAGTTCATTCCCAAACTAGTGAAACATCCTGACTTAACCCAAGCAGAAAGAACACTTCTTGCACTTCCACCAAGACTGGGAGGGATGGGACTAACTAATCCAGAGGAGATTGCTGACTCTGAACATCAAAATTCACTTAAGCTCACGGCAGCCCTCACTGACCACATAATAGCCCAGAATGCAACAGGGGAAGTGGACACCAGCGAAGTTAATAAGATCCGTAGGTCCATTACAACAGATCGGCAGCACTGCCAAAATGACATGTTGCAGCAACTATTGCTGCAGGTTCCAGAAAATTTGACAAAAAAAGTAGCTATAGCGCAGGAGGTGGGCGCCTCGAACTGGTTAACTACGTTACCGATAAGGGCAAATGGTTTCAGCCTTAACAAACAAGAATTTACAGATGCCATTGCTCTAAGGTACGGTTGGCCAGTAGATGGTTTGCCCTCCCAATGCGTGTGTGGCTATTCCTATGATGGCGATCACGCCATGGTTTGCAAGAAGGGGGGCTTCATATGCATGAGGCATGACGAGGTAAGGGATCTCACAGCAAATATGTTGAAGGAAATCTGCCGGGACGTCATGGTAGAACCGACCCTCCTTCCACTGGATGGCGAGATCCTCCAACACAGGACTTCAAACACATCTAACGAAGCCCGTGTGGACGTCAGTGCTCGAGGATTCTGGACGCGGGGACAGCGAGCTTTCTTCGACATCAGGAATTTTGATCCCATGGCCGTTTGTCACCGTAACCTAGCTCTCGATGCTGCGCATAGGAGGATCGAGAACAACAAGAGAAGGGCATATGGGGAGAGAATTCAAAATGTTGATCAAGGCAGCTTCACTCCTCTAGTGTTCACAACCTCTGGTGGGATGGGCCCAAGTGCAAGATGTTTCTACGCCAGACTCGCGGAGCTGATCTCCGAACAGAAGCAGCAGCCCAGAAGTTACGTCACAGCCTGGATGAGATGTCGACTGTCCTTCTCTCTCCTTCGGTCGGCTTTGCTCTGCCTCAGGGGAACGAGAGCTTCTGCCCCTACTCCGACAACTGCTGCAGATATTGACTATGAGGCTACAGTCACTGAATGCCGCATGGATCTGCGGCTCAACTAATGTAACACAGATAGGATAGCTTCTTATGTATTAGGATATATAATATTAAGGTAAATAAATGGTGGCGAAGGTGTGGCTATTGGGTGAGGCTGGAGGCCACGTAAAAAAAAAAAAAGGTGGTAGTAGTAGTAGTAGTAGATATTGACTATGAGGCTACAGTCACTGAATGCCGCATGGATCTGCGGCTCAACTAATTTAACACAGATAGGATAGCTTCTTATGTATTAGGATATTTAATATTAAGGTAAATAAATGGTGGCGAAGGTGTGGCTATTGGGGGAGGCTGGAGGCCACGTTACTAAAAAAAAAAATAGTAGTAGTAGTAGTAGTAGTAGTAGTAAGGGATCTCACAGCAAATATGTTGAAGGAAATCTGCCGCGACGTCATGGTAGAACCGACCCTCCTTCCACTGGATGGTGAGATCTTCCAACACAGGACTTCAAACACATCTAATGAAGCCCGTGTGGACGTCAGTGCTCGAGGATTCTGGACGCGGGGACAGCGAGCTTTCTTCGACATCAGGATTTTCGATCCCATGGCCACTTGTCACCGTAACCTAGCTCTCGATGCTGCACATAGGAGGAACGAGAACGACAAGAGAAGGGCATATGGGGAGAGAATTCAAAACGTTGATCAAGGCAGCTTCACTCCTCTAGTGTTCACAACCTCTGGTGGGATGGGCCCAAGTGCAAGATGTTTCTACGCCAGACTCGCGGAGGTGATCTCCGAACAGAAGCAGCAGCCCAGAAGTTATGTTACAGCCTGGATGAGATGTCGACTGTCCTTCTCTCTCCTTCGGTCGGCTTTGCTCTGCCTCAGGGGAACGAGAGCTTCTGCCCCTACTTCGACAACTGCTGCAGATATTGACTATGAGGCTACAGTCACTGAATGCCGCATAGATCTGCGGCTCAACTAATTTAACACAGATAGGATAGCTTATTATGTATTAGGGTATTTAATATTATGGTAAATAAATGGTGGCGAAGGTGTGGCTATTGGGGGAGGCTGGAGGCCACTGCAAAAAAAAAAAAAAAAAAAAAAAAAAAAAAAAAAAAAAGTAGTAGTAGTAGTAGTAGTAGTAGTAGTAGTAGTAGTAGTAGTAGTACTACGTTACCGATAAGGGCAAATGGTTTCAGCCTTAACAAACAAGAATTTACAGATGCCATTGCTCTAAGGTACGGTTGGCTAGTAGATGGTTTGCCCTCCCAATGCGTGTGTGGCTCTTCCTATGACGGCGATCACGCCATGGTCTGCAAGAAGGGGGGCTTCATATGCATGAGGCATGACGAGGTAAGGGATCTCACAGCAAATATGTTGAAGGAAATCTGCCGGGACGTCATGGTAGAACCGACCCTCCTTCCACTGGATGGCGAGATCTTCCAACACAGGACTTCAAACACATCTAACGAAGCCCGTGTGGACGTCAGTGCTCGAGGATTCTGGACGCGGGGACAGCGAGCTTTCTTCGACATCAGGATTTTCGATCCCATGGCCACTTGTCACCGTAACCTAGCTCTCGATGCTGCACATAGGAGGAACGAGAACGACAAGAGAAGGGCATATGGGGAGAGAATTCAAAACGTTGATCAAGGCAGCTTCACTCCTCTAGTGTTCACAACCTCTGGTGGGATGGGCCCAAGTGCAAGATGTTTCTACGCCAGACTCGCGGAGGTGATCTCCGAACAGAAGCAGCAGCCCAGAAGTTATGTTACAGCCTGGATGAGATGTCGACTGTCCTTCTCTCTCCTTCGGTCGGCTTTGCTCTGCCTCAGGGGAACGAGAGCTTCTGCCCCTACTTCGACAACTGCTGCAGATATTGACTATGAGGCTACAGTCACTGAATGCCGCATAGATCTGCGGCTCAACTAATTTAACACAGATAGGATAGCTTATTATGTATTAGGATATTTAATATTAAGGTAAATAAATGGTGGCGAAGGTGTGGCTATTGGGGGAGGCTGGAGGCCACGTTTAAAAAAAAAAAAAAAAAAAAAAAAAAAAAAAAAAAAAAAAAAAAAAGTAGTAGTAGTAGTAGTAGTAGTAGTAGTAGTAGTAGTAGTAGTAGTAGTAGTAGTAGTAGGCTCCAGGGTGATTATATCCCACCAAATGCTGTCCTGTTCGAGAAAATAACAGGAGAGATGGTGTGGAAAAAGGCACTGAAGACTCGAGGAGGAGCCGGCCCTTCAGGTCTGGATGCAAACGGTTGGAGAGTCATCCTCAGCACAAACAAGTTTGGCCCTGTAGCAAGCGATCTCTGCACTGCCATTGCCGCCCTTGCAAGAAAGCTTGCATCCTCTCACTGCCATCACCTCCAGGCCCTGACGGCCTGCCGCCTTATTCCTCTGGAAAAGAAACCAGGATGTAGACCTATAGGGGTGGGGGAAGTGCTGAGGCGGATCATCGGTAAGTGCATAATGGAGGTGGTAAAGGACGATGTCAGGGCAGCTGCAGGGAACCTACAAGTGTGTGCTGGCCACCAGGCTGGTGGGGAGGCGGCCATTCACGCCATGAGATTGATATTTGAGCAGCGTGATTGTGAGGCCGTTCTCCTGGTGGATGCTTCAAACGCATTCAACATACTTAACCGCAAGGCTGCACTGCACAACATCAAGATCAAGTGTCCTAGCTTTGCGATGTATGTTGAAAATTCGTATAGGAATCCCTCAGACCTCTACGTAGTAAACAACAAGGCTCTACGAGGTGATACCATCCTACAGTCGACCGAGGGAACAACACAGGGGGACCCCGTAGCAATGGCAATGTATGCAATTGGACTATCAGTGCTCCAACAAGAAATAAAATTTGAAACAACCGGGGTCAAACAAGTTGCATATGCTGATGACCTTACAGGAGCAGGAAAAGTGGAGGACATCAAAAAGTGGTGGGACCTGGTAACATCGCGAGGTCCACAAATGGGGTACCACCCAAACGCTAGCAAGTCCTTCCTCATCGTGAAGCCAGAACATTATGAACGGGCTTTGGAGGCTTTTGGCGGAAGTGAGGTCAAAGTAACTAAGGACGGCCAAAGACATCTAGGCGCAGTAATTGGCACTACGGACTTCAAGACCGAGTACGTAGCTGGAAAGGTGAATGAGTGGGTTAGCGAAATCCAAGCTCTATCTGAGATTGCTAACACAGAGCCACATGCGGCCTTTGCAGCATTCACCCATGGAGTCAAGCATCGCTGGAACTACCTGATGCGTACCATCCCTGAGATCGGACCCCTCCTCCACCCTCTGGAAGAAGCCATCAGTGTCAAGTTCATTCCCAAACTAGTGAAACACCCTGACTTAACCCCAGCAGAAAGAACACTTCTTGCACTTCCACCAAGACTGGGAGGGATGGGACTAACTAATCCAGAGGAGATTGCTGACACTGAACATCAAAATTCACTTAAGCTCACGGCAGCCCTCACTGACCACATAATAGCCCAGAATGCAACAGGGGAAGTGGACACCAGGGAAGTAAATAAGATCCGTAGGGCCATTACAACAGATCGGCAGCACTGCCAAAATGACATGTTGCAGCAACTATTGCTGCAGGTTCCAGAAAATTTGACAAAAAAAGTAGCTATAGCGCAGGAGGTGGGCGCCTCGAACTGGTTAACTACGTTACCGATAAGGGCAAATGGTTTCAGCCTTAACAAACAAGAATTTACAGATGCCATTGCTCTAAGGTACGGTTGGCCAGTAGATGGTTTGCCCTCCCAATGCGTGTGTGGCTCTTCCTATGACGGCGATCACGCCATGGTCTGCAAGAAGGGGGGCTTCATATGCATGCGGCATGACGAGGTAAGGGATCTCACAGCAAATATGTTGAAGGAAATCTGCCGGGACGTCATGGTAGAACCGACCCTCCTTCCACTGGATGGTGAGATCTTCCAACACAGGACTTCAAACACATCTAACGAAGCCCGTGTGGACGTCAGTGCTCGAGGATTCTGGACGCGGGGACAGCGAGCTTTCTTCGACATCAGGATTTTCGATCCCATGGCCACTTGTCACCGTAACCTAGCTCTCGATGCTGCACATAGGAGGAACGAGAACGACAAGAGAAGGGCATATGGGGAGAGAATTCAAAACGTTGATCAAGGCAGCTTCACTCCTCTAGTGTTCACAACCTCTGGTGGGATGGGCCCAAGTGCAAGATGTTTCTACGCCAGACTCGCGGAGGTGATCTCCGAACAGAAGCAGCAGCCCAGAAGTTATGTTACAGCCTGGATGAGATGTCGACTGTCCTTCTCTCTCCTTCGGTCGGCTTTGCTCTGCCTCAGGGGAACGAGAGCTTCTGCCCCTACTTCGACAACTGCTGCAGATATTGACTATGAGGCTACAGTCACTGAATGCCGCATAGATCTGCGGCTCAACTAATTTAACACAGATAGGATAGCTTATTATGTATTAGGGTATTTAATATTAAGGTAAATAAATGGTGGCGAAGGTGTGGCTATTGGGGGAGGCTGGAGGCCACGTTTATATTAAAAAAAAAAAAAAGTAGTAGTAGTAGTAGTAGTAGTAGTAGTAGTAGTAGGCGGCCAGCGCGGCGTGGGTGTCGTGGACCATCCCTCCTGATCGAAAGTGTTATTGGTGGGGACATACTCGCTGTGTGGGAGCGGGAATTTGACAATGTGTCCGTGAATATCTGATGTCACCCTAAGCATTGCCATCCAAGGTTTCTTCTCATCCCTTACGGCATAAATTGGAAATATTCCGTGTGTTCACCGGCGTTCACCAAGTGAGTGGTGACCTGTGCTGGGTCGGTGGGGGGATAATGAGAAGGCTCGGCGCCAAGGTCAGCGTCGTTAGGCCTACGGTGACAGGGGTGGTCCCGAGACTATCGCCCCTATGGGGCCGAGAGTGCTGCCCATGCGGTCGCCCCCACCCCCCCCCCCCCCCCACCATAGTAACGGACTCTTAATGTAGGGTCTCGACGAACCTAGTGAGTATACATAACTGATATTACACCAGTGAGACCATATAAATGGTGGTTATTTGTGCCAAGGATATAGAAACTAGTGCTTGGTGTGACAAACTCTTGTCCATAGTGTATCATTCTGATGTATGGATGGTCGCTATTAGGGGGGGTAGCCTACACACCCACGCGCGCACGTATGCCCCTACTACCTGGACACAGCAGTCCAGCCTGTCACCTCTCCGCCCTTCCCTCATAAGAACCAGTATAATCTTGTGCCTCGGACTAAATCAGATGTCCGGAGGCGGACGCTACCGTCGCCCAAGGTGCTGTTCACTATGCCTGGTAACATTCCTTGGTGCGTCTGTGCTAGCCCGAACCAAAACTGCACAAATTGTGTTTGTGCCAGAAACAACCGACCATGTGTGGATTGCAGGAAGCTAGACCAGTGTCGGAACCCACGTCGCAGGGAGCCGACACAGGTGGCCACAGTGGATATCGCCGGGACCCAACTACCCGATGATATCCGAAATGATAGCAGTGAGTCTACTCAACCCGAAAATGTAGTACTAATAAATGCTGCTCCCTCAGTAGCAGGTGTCCACGAGGAGAATGAGAGACAGCCGCCTCAGTGGAATGGCATGTCGATGGAAAATGCAGACGTATGGGTCAAAGAAACCTACTCAGAAATTGTCAAGTGGTCGCCCGCTAACTTATTTGAACCACCCAAGTGTGCGGCCACCAAAGAAATGATTCGGGAGATGACTCGCTTCATGACTGATTACACTCAGGACCGCTTCCTCGCCCCCCTAGCTCTTCAAATACTGGCAATAATACCACATCTATTTTGTCAGAGGACACACACAAAGGCTAAGCACAAAGAAAATGTGGCGGCAATGAAGAGAAGATTGACAATGTGGCAGACTGGGGCCTTAGATGATCTCCTATGTGAAGCAAGAACACTGCAGGAGAGACTAAAATTCACGGGTGACGGAAAGCAAAACACCGATGACGTGGCAAGAAAATTTGGAAACAAAATGCGTGTGGGAAAAGTGTCTCTCGCGGTAAGATCTCTCACACAGGAATCCTCCGGTGGGGTGATGCCAATAAACAGAGAGACATTAAAACTATTGAAAGAGAAACATCCCCCTGCAAGCGAAGATGAAGGCATCAGGCTCCAGGGTGACTATATCCCACCAAATGCTGTCCTGTTCGAGAAAATAACAGGAGAGATGGTGTGGAAAAAGGCACTGAAGACTCGAGGAGGAGCCGGCCCTTCAGGTCTGGATGCAAACGGTTGGAGAGTCATCCTCAGCACAAACAAGTTTGGCCCTGCAGCAAGCGATCTCTGCACTGCCATTGCCGCCCTTGCAAGAAAGCTTGCATCCTCTCACTGCCATCACCTCCAGGCCCTGACGGCCTGCCGCCTTATTCCTCTGGAAAAGAAACCAGGATGTAGACCTATAGGGGTGGGGGAAGTGCTGAGGCGGATCATCGGTAAGTGCATAATGGAGGTGGTAAAGGACGATGTCAGGGCAGCAGCAGGGAACCTACAAGTGTGTGCTGGCCACCAGGCTGGTGGGGAGGCGGCCATTCACGCCATGAGATTGATATTTGAGCAGCGTGATTGTGAGGCCGTTCTCCTGGTGGATGCTTCAAACGCATTCAACATACTTAACCGCAAGGCTGCACTGCACAACATCAAGATCAAGTGTCCTAGCTTTGCGATGTATGTTGAAAATTCGTATAGGAATCCCTCAGACCTCTACGTAGTAAACAACAAGGCTCTACGAGGTGATACCATCCTACAGTCGACCGAGGGAACAACACAGGGGGACCCCGTAGCAATGGCAATGTATGCAATTGGACTATCAGTGCTCCAACAAGAAATAAAATTTGAAACAACCGGGGTCAAACAAGTAGCATATGCTGATGACCTCACAGGAGCAGGAAAAGTGGAGGACATCAAAAAGTGGTGGGACCTGGTAACATCGCGAGGTCCACAAATAGGGTACCACCCAAACGCTAGCAAGTCCTTCCTCATCGTGAAGCCAGAACATTATGAACGGGCTTTGGAGGCTTTTGGCGGAAGTGAGGTCAAAGTAACTAAGGACGGCCAAAGACATCTAGGCGCAGTAATTGGCACTACGGACTTCAAGACCGAGTACGTAGCTGGAAAGGTGAATGAGTGGGTTAGCGAAATCCAAGCTCTATCTGAGATTGCTAACACAGAGCCACATGCGGCCTTTGCAGCATTCACCCATGGAGTCAAGCATCGCTGGAACTACCTGATGCGTACCATCCCTGAGATCGGACCCCTCCTCCACCCTCTGGAAGAAGCCATCAGTGTCAAGTTCATTCCCAAACTAGTGAAACACCCTGACTTAACCCCAGCAGAAAGAACACTTCTTGCACTTCCACCAAGACTGGGAGGGATGGGACTAACTAATCCAGAGGAGATTGCTGACACTGAACATCAAAATTCACTTAAGCTCACGGCAGCCCTCACTGACCACATAATAGCCCAGAATGCAACAGGGGAAGTGGACACCAGGGAAGTAAATAAGATCCGTAGGGCCATTACAACAGATCGGCAGCACTGCCAAAATGACATGTTGCAGCAACTATTGCTGCAGGTTCCAGAAAATTTGACAAAAAAAGTAGCTATAGCGCAGGAGGTGGGCGCCTCGAACTGGTTAACTACGTTACCGATAAGGGCAAATGGTTTCAGCCTTAACAAACAAGAATTTACAGATGCCATTGCTCTAAGGTACGGTTGGCCAGTAGATGGTTTGCCCTCCCAATGCGTGTGTGGCTCTTCCTATGACGGCGATCACGCCATGGTCTGCAAGAAGGGGGGCTTCATATGCATGAGGCATGACGAGGTAAGGGATCTCACAGCAAATATGTTGAAGGAAATCTGCCGGGACGTCATGGTAGAACCGACCCTCCTTCCACTGGATGGTGAGATCTTCCAACACAGGACTTCAAACACATCTAACGAAGCCCGTGTGGACGTCAGTGCTCGAGGATTCTGGACGCGGGGACAGCGAGCTTTCTTCGACATCAGGATTTTCGATCCCATGGCCACTTGTCACCGTAACCTAGCTCTCGATGCTGCACATAGGAGGAACGAGAACGACAAGAGAAGGGCATATGGGGAGAGAATTCAAAACGTTGATCAAGGCAGCTTCACTCCTCTAGTGTTCACAACCTCTGGTGGGATGGGCCCAAGTGCAAGATGTTTCTACGCCAGACTCGCGGAGGTGATCTCCGAACAGAAGCAGCAGCCCAGAAGTTATGTTACAGCCTGGATGAGATGTCGACTGTCCTTCTCTCTCCTTCGGTCGGCTTTGCTCTGCCTCAGGGGAACGAGAGCTTCTGCCCCTACTTCGACAACTGCTGCAGATATTGACTATGAGGCTACAGTCACTGAATGCCGCATAGATCTGCGGCTCAACTAATTTAACACAGATAGGATAGCTTATTATGTATTAGGATATTTAATATTAAGGTAAATAAATGGTGGCGAAGGTGTGGCTATTGGGGGAGGCTGGAGGCCACGTTTAAAAAAAAAAAAAAAAAAAAAAAAAAAAAAAAAAAAAAAAAAAGTAGTAGTAGTAGTAGTAGTAGTAGTAGTAGTAGTAGTGTGTGTTTATAATCAAATGTACTAAGTTTATTTTATTACCAAAATTATTATGTCTGGTGCAAAGTAAGGGATGTTTATACTCATATTAATCGCTATCTTACAACAATTTCAGTCATGTGAGTTATATTATCTTAAATCAAGTCAGTCACATTTTATGAGGGAAAAATTAACATCCTTCATTTAAAATCCTTGAGCAAGTGTTAATCTCCCCTCCTGGGAGAAGGGTCCAATGGGAGTGTCTACTGTATATTTGTTTTTCATTAATTAGTAGAAATACGTTACTGTAATAATCTGTGCTTATTAATACTTGCACCCTCTATATACAATACAGTATAGTACAGTACTATGTGTATACCTCAGGTAAAAAATTTCATTCAAGACATCTTCAGGTAATAAGATCCACCAATTCCCCTATGTGTGTGTGTGTGTGTGTATCAGTATTGTTCCAGTACGAGTGCTGCCCTCTTGTGGTCTGCATACAAATGAGTTGCGAATGAAATAGTCTCATGCTTCAATGTACTATAATGAATAAGACAGTTTCCATTCCTTATATGTATTATAGTAGTTGACTTGTTTCTTAAATAATATACAATAGTCATTCTGAATCCTGCCGTCACCTGTACAAGTTCCTCAACAAAGCACTTCTTCAAGTACGTATTTACTTAACCCACCATGAGCGAAGAGAAACCAAACACATGTGTGAATGCATGGTCACTTCTACTGTACATACACTACAAAACATCAAATAAAAGCTACATACAGTATTCTTTACATTAATTTTACTACAGTGAAACATCGCTTTACGCGGTCAATTGAACCCACGGAGGCATGTGTAAAGCGGGGAAATGAGTAAAGTGAACAACAGAACATATGGGATTAATTGAAATAGAGACTGGGCTGACCCCCAAACTCCACTTTTTCAGACACAATACCTACGTTGTAGTAAAAATAACTTCTTAATTTTATGATGGTATGCACACAATTAATAATTAAGAGAAATATCAATAATATTATTTTTTTTAACACTTACATTAGTAGAAAAGGTGGCTGGACACACGGGGATGGGGGGTTGGTTCAGAGGCAGAGAGCCTCTATGTCAAACCCCTTAAAGTACATATTAGTCCATATCCTCACTATCATTATCACTATCACTGACTTGGGCCGGCTGTGGTGGGTGGCGGGTGAAGAACTCGGTAATGTTTTGATGACTGGGCGACCTTGTGCGCACCCGCGCCGCTCTCCGCGTAAAAGAGTACATGGACCGCATAAAGTGCGCATTCCGGGTCTGGCAGGGTACAGCGTAAACACCGAAACGCGTAAAAGAAACCGCATAAAGTGGGGTAATACTGTACATCTACAACCATTGATAATCAAGACTTTCATGTACACAAAATCAATACAATAAGCTCTAATATCCGCTCATTTCATCCCAAATATTAATGGATAATTGCTTTGGAAAAATCCCTAAATGCCAACTGGAAGCTGACGGTAATCACACATGTAAGTGTGTACGTAGTTCATGAAACACAAGTCAACTTGTGTCATGATGGATGACTCAATAATGAGTAATAGAGTATAAAATCAAGAGAGTTTCAGATAATCTTTTTGAAAACAGGTAGTTCTGCTATAACGAGATAATTGTGTTCTTGTAAAATATCGTGTTATAGAAAATCGTGTAATAGAAATAACAGGGCTTATGGAGAAAATAGGGTTAGGTGCAGATTACTCGAAATCGAAAAAATTTAGTAGTTAGCCTAACATAAAGGATAGCACGGTCTAAATAAATGTTACATTCATATCTAATAATGAAATCATACAGTAAATGTAACACTTTACTTGATGGGGGAGAAGGGTGATTTTGAGGTTGATAAAATCGAGCTTCTCTTCAAGTGTTATATCCTTTCTTTTACGATCATCACCGGGAATTCTATCACCAGAACGCTTCTTGTTGATATTCTTCTTTACTATATTCACAGTTAATACAGTGGGGTATGCTATAACGAACGGATTCTACTATGAATATTCCTATAACGAACGGTTTTACCTATAAAATTGAGAATGCTATAACGAACGAAATTCCTACAACGAACATTATTTAATTATTTTTTTTTTTCTAATTTATTGTTTTTTTATTACAAATATCAATGATATTCTTTATTTCAGGGGGTTTAGATGCATCTTTAGGCACTTTTTTACAATTTTACAATTTTATATTATATTTTTCAGTGTTAAGTGGTTGTATTTGGGGGCCTGGAACGGATTAATCCTATAACGAACGAATGCTATAACGAACAAGGTTCTAGAACCAATTAGATTCGTTATAGCATACCCCACTGTACCACAAAATTGGAGAAATAGTAAGCAAAAATCGCGTTATAGCAAACAAGCGTTCGCGTTATACAAATATCGTTCCTAATTCATAAATCGCGTTAGAGCAAATACGCGTTATCAAAACACGCGTTATAGCAGAATTCACTGTATATGTACGTATACAGTATTTATGAAAAAATAAAAATAAAAATAATGATGGACCATCCAACATTTTGTAGTTAATAAATCTATTAATTACTAATTTCCATTCATTTTCATTAATGTATTTTATAAATTTCGAGAAAAGGTCCCTAGTTATTAATACCAATACAGCAAAACGCATCCTCCAACATTTATTATATCATATATTCTCGTATGATCAGCCACTTCTGGTGTATGTTTTATCATCGATAATATAAAATATTAAATACTGTGCTATATCATCTTGATAAAATCACAAAGAAAAAGGGGAAACAACGGAGCACCTTATCTTTCATCATTATTCAAGACATCTTCAGAGGCAACTGAATTACAAGGATTGAGACTGAGAAAGGCTTATGTACACAGGGTGACCTTACAAAATATGAGGTCAGGTAAAACACATGACATCCACTAATTCACACACCACCACCATCGCAAACATAGGAGGAGCTTATAAGAATGGGCGACGTAACTAGTCATGTCAAGTCAGGGAAAAAATAAGAGACCCACTAATCATCTACAGTATTCTACATCTACCTCAAATGCTTCCAAAGCATTTTTAACCTTGGGCTATTGACAAATAAATTTATGTAACATATTATCAGTTTTGTACTGACCATCACTAACGTTTATAGAATTCATTTCCCAAATCAAACTTGCTTCAACCAGAAGTCTTTCTGTGACGCATGATGGTTTATACACTTCTAAACTGTTTTCCCAATCTCTTGGATGATTATTATTCCTCATTATGAATTGTGCCATAACATATAGAAAAAATATGAAATATTGCATCATGCTCCAGGATCCTCTTGTGTTGGTGGTTTGGGGAGAGAGGGAGGGAACTGATTGTACACCCCCCAAAAAAAGGTTCATGCCTCTCTGTCCCTCGGTTAACGAAATTTCAGTTAACGAATTACTTTCCATAAGAATCTTCAATTCGGTTAACGAAATTCTTACGAAAACATGGCAACATGTTTTCACTTGCTCATCGGGATTAGTCCGCCAATCCAGTAATCAGTTCTAAGGCTTAAATTCTTTCCCATTTGAGTAAATACCAAGGTTGTGCTATTAAATATTTTTCCAAGTTTTATATTTAAATTATTAGTCATTTTAACACTTATTTAACATAATTGTAGTACAGTGAACCCTTGCTTTATGCAGTCAATTGAACCCATGGAGGCCTGCGTAAAGCGAGAAACGCGTTAAGTGAAGAACATAACATATGGGATTAATTGAAATAGAGACCGGGCCGACCCCTAAACTCCACTTTTTCCGACACAATACCTATGTTGTAGTAAAAATAACATTTTAATTTTATGATGGTATGAACACACAATTAATATTTAAGAGAAATACAGTCGCCAGGTTAATGTCCATTCAAACAATGGACTCAACTCCCACCCCCCTCTTCCCAGCTCACTGGCTCCTACCTCTCTGAGAAATGTTTGGGTGAAAACACTAGATTTTAAGGTATAGTAATAAATAATACCTCAGACTAAAGTTAGGATAATATAATTGAAATTTCTGGATTCCTTGCAGATCAGGAAATATCTTGAATATAAACTTCATATATTTTGCACAAAAGATAAAATATTTGCTTTGTGTAAACCAAATTATTACATTAGATCTAAAATTTGTATGTCTAATGCAAAATCCATGATGTTTATATTCAAAATGATCAACATATTGTAAGAATTCCAGCAATGTAAATTATATTCTGGACGGGTAATTTTTATGAATTTTACGAGCTAAATAAAAAATTATACTTCACCCGCGTATATGAGTATGTGCACCGCGTAAAATGAAATTCCGATTCTGGCTAGGTACCGCGTAAATGTAGAATCGCGTAAAGTGAAACCGCGTATATCGGGCTATTACTGTACAGGGAACTAGTGTTTGGTGAGCCCATCAGCTACTTCACTCACCCACCAAGGCGTCAGTTTGTGTCTCTGTTCAGTGGAGGAAACGTCTTGCTTGTGGGTCTCTTGAACACAGAGTAATTTTACGTTTTTACAGTACAATTATAGGTCATTCTGAAAGTTATTTAACATATTGAAAATGTATAGTGCAGTAGTGTTGATTTAAAGAAAATAGTCTTGAATTACACCTAGTGAACTTAAAATTTTATTGGTGATGACGGCATCAAGCATGGGGTGATTTCTCTTCCATCCCCACTTCCTTCTCTTCTCCCTTCTCCTCCACCCCCACTTCTAATTCCTATCATCATCATCAACCAGGAGTCTTCTACATACACACCTCAAAGTAAGTGTACAGTGGTCCCTCGGTTAACGAACACAATCCGTTCCAGCAGGTTGTTCGTTAACCGAAAAATTCGTTAACCGAAACCATTGTTTCAATGGGTTTTTGGGTAATTGGTTCCAGGTCACCAAAAATTGCCTAAATTCAATAAAAATGGTAGAAAAGTTCATTTACTTTGAGGTGTGTATGTAGAAGGCCCCTGGATGATGATGATGGGAATTAGAATGGGGGTGAAGGAGAAGGAAGAAGAGAAGGCATTGGGGTGGAAGAGAAGTCACCCCATGGCACCATTTCACCCATAAAATTTTAGTAACTATGTAAAATATATTTCAAAATGACAAATAATTTGCTTGGAAACACAGAAAAAAAGCATTTAGTTGAAGAGAGTCTAAAGCAAGATGTTACCTCCAGTGAAAACAGAGAGAGACTAACGCCTGTTTGCTGTGTTAAGAGGCTGGATGCCGCGCATTAAACTAGTCACTTTACCTTCAATTATGTTCAATAATTGTTAAAATGACTAAAAAATTTAATATTAAACTTTTAAATTATTGAATAGTATAAACTTCTTGATATTTACGAAAATAGTAAGGAATTTAAGCCCTAGAACCGATTAATGTATTGGCGGACTAATACTAAAGCTGGTTGACCGGCCAGTGCAAGCGAAAACATGTTGAGGTCAGTTCGTAAGAAATTCGTTAACCGAATTTAAGAATCTTATGGGAGGCAGTTCGTTAACCGAAATTTCGTTAACTGAGGCGTTCGTTAACCGAGGGACCACTGTACTTTACTGCATTTTTTTTTTACTTTGTATGTACTTTTCTGTGAGCTGGAACCAATTTCCCAATGTCCCATTGAAACAATGGATTCGGTTAACGAAATTTTAGGTTAATGAACGACCTTCTGGAACGAATTGTGTTCGTTAACCGAGGGACCACTGTATATACTGTTAATGAACATGATGTATTTCTTTGTGTATGAACCTCTGTCCTGTGAGAAGTGATACCACCCTCAGTGTCAAGACCTGACAGAATTACTCAGAATAGGCAAACTGTACTCCAAGCTTTGTCAATAAATTTGTTAAACTAAAACACTCTCCCCAACTCCTCCTTTGCCTTCCATTCCTGAATGTTTTACTTTTTTTGTATGTATTAATTAATAGAAATATGTTTACTGTAATAATTTGTGCTTAATGTGTTAAATATTTTATGTTAACCATGGTAAAATATACACCATAAGGGGCTGATCATATGAGAATATATAATAATAAATGTTGGAGAGTGTGTGTATTGCCTCCCCCCTTGCCTCCCTGCCAGCACCTTGCCTCACCACCTGCCTCCTTTCACCTCACAGTATCTCGCACAAAAGATTGTATATATGATATGGTGTTTGGGTATTAATGAAAGAATAATAAACAATATTGTATTGTTAATGACAGTACAGTAGCTTGATGAATAGTAGTGACAATTGTAGTACGCTGCTATTCTTCAAACGACTGTCAGTGATGATGCTATATTACTTATTTATTAATTAATACCTCAACATTACAACCAGACACCCAAACACCTGGACTGGTCATGGGGACACCGGGTGGTGTGGTGTTCACGTGGTGTAGTAACTCGTCCTCGGGTGTTGATATGAAGGACCTAACGTGGTCATGGGGACACCGGGTGGTGTGGTGTTCACGTGGTGTAGTAACTCGTCCTCGGGTGTTGATATGAAGGACCTAACGTGGTCATGGGGACACCGGGTGGTGTGGTGTTCACGTGGTGTAGTAACTTGTCCTCGGGTGGTGATATGAAGGACCTAACATGGTCATGGGGACACCAGGTGGTGTGGTGTTCACGTGGTGCAGTAATTCGTCCACTGGTGTTGATATGAAGGACCTCACGTGGTCATGAGACACCGGGTGGTGTGGTGTTTACGTGGTGCAGTAACTCGTCCTCGGGTGTTGATATGAAGGACCTCACATAGTCATGGGGACACTGGGTGGTGTGGTGTTCACGTGGTGCAGTAACTCGTCCTTGCGTGTTGATATGAAGGACCTCACGTAGTCATGGGGACACCGGGTGGTGTGGTGTTCACGTGGTGCAGTAACTCGTCCTCGGGTGTTGATATGAAGGACCTCACGTAGTCATGGGGACATCGGGTGGTGTGGTGTTCACGTGGTGCAGTAACTCATCCTTGCGTGTTGATATGAAGGATCTCACTTGGTCATGGGGACACCGGGTGGTGTGGTGTTCACGTGGTGCAGTAACTCGTCCTCGGGTGTTCATATGAAGGACCTCACGTGGTCATGGGGACACCGGGTGGTGTGGTGTTCACGTGGTGCAGTAACTCATCCTTGCGTGCTGATATGAAGGATCTCACTTGGTCATGGGGACACCGGGTGGTGTGGTGTTCACGTGGTGCAGTAACTCGTCCTCGGGTGTTCATATGAAGGACCTCACGTGGTCATGGGGACACCGGGTGGTGTGGTGATCACTTGGTGCAGTAACTCGTCCTCGGGTGTTGGTATGAAGGACCTCACGTGGTCATGGGGACACAGGGTGGTGTGGGATGGTGTCACAGTAACCCACCCAACTGGGTGGAGTTGTGTTATTTTCAAAATCACGTTTGAAGCCGACCCACTTTTGTTCCCAGGGTGGACTGATTAGCACCTCCTTGTCAGAAGATGGCGGTCAGCTCCCAGGAGTGCTTAACTCATTGACTTCAACACTGTTCATCACTGTTCAACACTGGTCCCACTCCTTTCCTAAACGAAATTGTCACTTTCGATTATGTTGATATCCCGGTGGTGAGGATGGGTCGGGGAGAGGGATTTGGGGAATGGGCCGAACATTGGCCAACTGGGGCCACTGCTCAGCGGGAGCAGCGCCTGAATAGGCCTTGACCCTACGGTGGTCAGGGATGTAGTGTGTAATAATAATAATAAACGGTTTATTAATAGAGTTGCAGCCGGTGGCTGAAAATATACAAACTTACATTTGATTTAGACATAATGATATAATATGCGTTGAATACATTTACAGGGCTGTACAGTACACAAATCAGGAGTTGTTTATTATTTTAACAATAGATGGGATGGTGCTGTTCTTATATCTATCACTGCGGGCTCTCATGGGCTGAATTTTGTTGTAGTGGCGGACTGCGCGAGGTGGGTGGGGGGCTGCCGGTGGCAGGAGGTGGCGATGACGAGGGTGGTGCAGTAGTCCACTGCCAAACCTTGCTAGTGCTTGGTGGTGGAGGTCACTGAGGGATGGCATTTCCAGGGTGGAGAGAGCGTTGGTGTAGCCGGAGTAAACTGCGCCGAGCATGATTCTGCAGGCCTTTTTCTGTACCTTCTCTAGCCGACGTTGTTGGGTGGAGTTGAGAGAAGACGACCAGGCTGGTGACGCATACATTAGTTTGCGGAGAATAAAGGCGTTGTAGACAGTCCTCAGCTCTGGCGTGGGTGTCCTAAGTGACCTAAGTCGTCGTGGCATGTAGAGACGGTACGAGGCTGCATTGACAGTGATATTTACATGGGCCTTCCAGTCAAGTTTGTTGTCTATAGTTACACTCAGGAGTTTGGCAGACTGCACCAGCTGGAGAAGATGGACACCCACTGTGACTGCTGGGGCTTGCACTGGAGTGGTGGTGGTATTGATGTGCAGGACTACGGTTTTGGTGTGGTTGATGGTGACCTTGTCCTCCGTAGTCCATGCCTGTAGCCTGTCCAGGGTGCATTGTAGCGATGAGTAGTCTGGTGAGGTGTTGTCCACTGAAGCCCCCACAGTGCAGTCATTGACGTACTTCCACCTGTGAGTAGTGTCTGATAGAGCATCGTTGATCAGGATGAGGAAGCACAGTGGTCCCATCTTGGTGTGTGTGTGGATAATAATAATAAACGGTTTATTAATAGAGTTGCAGCCGGTGGCGGAAAATAAACAGACTTACATTTGATTTAGACATAATATATAATATGCGTTGAATACATTTACAGGGCTGTACAGTACATAAATCAGGAGTTGTTTATTATTTTAACAATAGCTGGGATGGTGCTATTCTTATATCTATCGGTACGGGCTCTTATGGGCTGCATTTTGTTGTAGTGGCGGACTGCGCAAGGTGGGTGGGGGGCTGCTGGTGGCAGGAGGTGGCGATGACGAGGGTGGTGCAGTAGTCCACTGCCAAACCTTGCTAGCGCTTGGTGGTGGAGGCCACTGAGGGATGGCATTTCTAGGGTGGAAAGAGCGTTGAAGTAGGCGGAGTAATCTGCGCCGAGCATGATTCTGCAGGCCCTTTTCTGTACCTTCTCTAGCCGACATTGTTGGGTGGAGTTGAGAGAAGACGACCATGCTGGTGACACATACGTTAGTTTGGGGAGAATAAAGGTGTTGTATGTGGGAGACTCAGATGATGCTTCCAATCAGGGATAAAGGAAACACACTGGTGTCAAGTTCGTAAATTCTATTTCTGGGACAAACACACAAAAGGAGTTAAGACAGGGTAAACAGCGTCCTGCCTTGGAATCTCTCTGGGTATCTCTATCTGCGCATGCGCGTACAGCGCGCATGTGCTCAAAGTCTGAACTACACTCAGTGACAAAAGAGGGTATGATTATAATATATAATACAGAGACCTGAATCAATAATGGTAAATAGTACAGTTACATATTACAGCATATTCGTCTCATATATCTACACCTCCCTCCCCCTCACGCTCGTAGTGCAATCTCGAGCGGACTCCTTTTCCAGGAGCCTTTGAGAGCGACGTGGGAAAACTGGGGGGTCACTGAATGAGGACTTACTTTTCTCGTCCAAGCAAGGGTTCACAGGGATGTGGGGGAGGGGGTTCACCACTAGGGGACGGGACTGAACGAAGGAAGCGGCGATTCCACCACCATACCCGACCACTAGGGAGACGGACCTCGTAATCCCTGGTCTTGCCGCAGCCCATGACAACCCCGACCTTGTCCCAGCGGTGAGACGTCGGGTCTTGAATCCGAACTGTTTGCCCGATACTCAACCTGGGAAGGGGTCGGGCGTGCTGATCGTACTGTGCCTTTATCTGGTCAGCACGGGCGGCTGCACGACGATCGAAGTCCTCGGTCTTGGCCTGCCACTCCCTCGAGAAGGACTCAGGATGGGCAGGGACACATGACCGTAGTGGGTGGCCGTATAACATCTGTGCTGGGGAGCGACCTGTGACGTTGGGGGTATTCCGCAATTTCAATAAACCCCGGTCAAACTTCTCACAGTCAATGTTTCCTGAGGGTGCCGTCTTGAGAATCAGATGCTTGACGGACTTTACGGCAGCCTCGGCATGTCCATTGGACTGGGGATAATGTGGCGAGGACACCACATGATGAACTCCCCATCGCTCCATGCAGTCCCGGAAGTCGTTGCTGGTGAACTGGGGCCCGCCGTCAGTCCTCAGGCGGAGAGGGACACCAACTTCCCGGAAGTAGCGGCAGAACATACGTACTGTATGAAAGGCAGTAGTGTTGCCTCCGCAGGGAACGACAACAGGCCACCCTGAGAGCCGGTCGGCGATGACGAGAAAGGACTTTCCCGCCACAACGAAGAAATCCGCAGAGACGGACTCAAAGGGCCTTGTAGGGTTGTTGTTGTTCATGAGGGGTTCCTGCTGCTGACTGCTGAGTGGAGCCGTCTTGAGGTCCTCCTTGGGAACCAGCACGTCCTTGGATTGCAGTAGGAAGAACTCCCTGGCTGCAGAAGGTGACGTATTGGTTGGGAGGGGCAGCTCCTTGCACCTGTTGACATGTTTAATTTCCGGAATTGGCTTGGGGAAGTCTGGAGATATTATGGCCAACTCTTGACAGTGGCCATAAGACAGTAGTGGCATCTGAACACCTTTGTGGACCTGAATCCTGGCAGAACATGACTGCTTACCTAGGGTGAGGGTAGCCTGAAATGTACCCAGAGCAGGTGCCATTGTAGAACCGTCTGCAGTGAGCGTTTTAGAAGTTGACGGTGGTTGCAAGCTGCTCCTAGGGATCCCCAGAATGTCGAGGTGTCTTGTGCCGATGACTGTGACGTCCGCACCTGTGTCAGGAAGCATCTGGATACGGGAAGTAATGTCGCCGTATGACAGGTGAACACAGATGGGCTGAGGTGTCTTGCTGACAGGAGAAGAGGATCCCACGCGACAACAGATCTTGTTCTTCGCCGCCTGAGACTTGCAAGTAGTATCCTTTTTCTTCCGTGACTGACAGCATTTGTCGAAATGTCCAATGCGGCTACAGGAGCGGCACTGAACGTTGTTGGCAGGGCACTTCAGTGTCCTAGCCCAATGGCCACGACGGCCACAGTTATTGCAGGTGCTGTCAGCGGCAGGGCATTCAGAACCATGCCGACGAGCACAATACTGGCAGGAGTGACCTGGCGTCGAAGTCTGAAGTGATGCTGAAGAGTGATGCGAAGCTGAAGTCGGATGTGAAGCTGAAGTCGGATGTGAGGCTGAAGTCCCGTCACGTCCTTTGTTCTTCTTATATGCGGAGATGGCACACAGCTGGTTAGATGGAGCACGAATAGCAGAAGTCGCACTTCTGGTGGCTTCGTAAGAGCGGCAGGTGGTGACAACATCCTGTAGAGAGGAGGCAGTGTTGAGGGAGATAAGCTTCTGAATAAGCTCTTCGTCCCGCACACCCATGAGGATAATCATCTTCAGCTGTGTTTCCTCACAAGTCGACGAGTTCCCAGGACAAACGTCAACCTCCTCAGCGATGCGTCTGAGTCGTACGTAAAAATCTGCAAATGACTCACCCTCCAGCTGCTTACAACTGAGAAGCTCTCTCCTACGCAGAGCTTCGTTGCGGAGACCCTTGATATGCGTCTGTAAAGCATCCAAGACGTCCTCCACAGTCTTGTCTGTGTTGTGGGGGATTCGCAGGGTGTGCTCCAGGATACGTTGCGTCTCTAGGGTGAGACACATCCTCATCTGGATCAGCTGTTTCTCCCTAGGCAACCTCGATAAGTCGACCATCATCGAATAATCGTCCCATCTCCGACGCCATTCACGGAATACCTGGAACGAGGCATCAGCTTGGAGTGGCGGTGGACTCTGAGCGAGTGCTTTCTGTGGGGGGGGCAAAGAAGTTGGAGAGGACCCTTCGGGCGCGCCTGTAGACGAAGGGGCAGGTGTGGCAGCTGCTCGAAGGTTCGCAGGTGTCAACAACTCGATCATGGCACTGAATCTGTCATTTTCTTGTTGACGCCTGTGATCCTCTTCCTGTTGCCTCCTGATGTCGTCTTGTCGTCGGTTTTCTTCCAAAAACTGAATTAAACGAAGGAAGTCGCCGCCTGTGGCAGGTTCCGGACGTGTGTAGTGGGGGCTAAGGGTGGGTGGGGCCGCTTGATCCACTTCCCGCTCCACTTGGAGTCCACTTACTGCACCGACATCAGTCTGATGTTGGGCTTGTTGGGTATCTGGAGAAAACCCAATAAATTCTTGATCTTCCATAAGGCCTGGTTTGTTTCTCTCACAATTACTGTAATTAATAAGTGAGCAGAAAGCAATCGTCTTTAAATGGAAGATATCTGCGAGCGTCTGTGAGTGAGTGAGTGTGTGTGCGTTCGTTCGTGCGTGTGCTCGGAGTAGGCTGGCCAGAGAGCGGGTGGCTGGGTATAGCAACTCCTCACGCCAGTGCTAGCCGAGTCATGAGCGGGGAAGGATGTCAAAACTTGAGCTCTCCCCTAGGTCTTAAATGGGCTTCCCTCTTTTGTAAAAAGTGCAGGAACACGGGGAAACACTTTAAAGACACTAAAGGGCACACACAACACTGAAAAAGCACTTCACAACACTGCACTGTAAATCCAGGAATATCTTGAGAGGTACGCGCCGATATTCACTGGGCAGGAGGAGTTGACAAGATGGCGGCTCCGAGAGAGATTCTGCGTCCACTCCAATTCTGAATAATGTGATGTCCCAGCTAATCACCGCGCCATGTGGGAGACTCAGATGATGCTTCCAATCAGGGATAAAGGAAACACACTGGTGTCAAGTTCGTAAGTTCTATTTCTGGGACAAACACACAAAAGGAGTTAAGACAGGGTAAACAGCGTCCTGCCTTGGAATCTCTCTGGGTATCTCTATCTGCGCATGCGCGTACAGCGCGCATGTGCTCAAAGTCTGAACTACACTCAGTGACAAAAGAGGGTATGATTATAATATATAATACAGAGACCTGAATCAATAATGGTAAATAGTACAGTTACATATTACAGCATATTCGTCTCATATATCTACATTGTAGATGGTCCTCAGCTCTGGCGTGGGTGTCCCAAGTGACCTAAGTTGTAGTAGCATGTAGAGACGGTACGAGGCTGCCTTGATTGTGATATTTACATGGGCCTTCCAGTCCAGTTTGTTATCTATAGTAACACCCTTGTGTGCGTGTGTGTGTGGTGAAATGCATCTAGTGTGGCAGCATTATGTTAGTGTTTAGGTGCAAGCACTGCTTGCTCCCTCTCGCTTTCAGCTACTGTCACTGGCTAGCCCTCATGACGAACAGGGAAGCAACTTGCTCAAGTCTTTCCTTGCCAGTACACAGCCTCTTCGCCATCAAGACTCCTGCTGTGCCTCTCCGAGGCAACACACGGTAACTGGGTGCCTCGTGAGCCCAGGCTAGACCAGCAGGACATCTCAGAGCAGCAGTGGGTCCCAGAGGGATGGCGCATAGGCTCACTCGCATGTGGACACATCCTGGCGCCTACCAACCACCGCCTGCTGCCTTGCAGATTAACCTTGGCAGGTATAAGGCTACGGGAGTAAACCCCGAAAGAAAAAAATCTGCAGTGGAGCCCTACATCAGGCAGACATGCTTACAGAGCTCCAACAAGACCCCAACAGGCGATGTAGGCGGAAAAGGTGACCACCATGGACAACCCAACGACTACACCAGCAGACGAAGGCAATGCCTGACGGACATACAGGCTACTAAAGCGAAACCCAAAAAACCGGGCTATCGGCAGTCCATTGCAACTCTCCCTCGCCCCAGTTGATGCAACACTTGCACCACTGGAGCAGGAAAAGGGAGAGCCAAGATGTGTGGTTGCAGCCTGTGCCTCTGCCTCACCACAAAAATCAACTCAAGCGCAGCCATCATCCAGCTCATCATACCTCTCATTATCATCAAAACCCCTATATCCCCAAAAGTCCTATGGCAGTGGATGAGTGGCAATGGGGACAGGCAGAGATGACTGCTGGGAGTCTATAGCCACAACTCTTCACATGGGCGGCACAGATAAGATGGGCTTATAAACAAACCAACAGCAAAAACTGCATATCCCAGTGCCAAAAGGGATACTCTCAATACTGTTTTGATAAAAACCTACAGAGAGACCCTAAGCCAGATCAAGAGAATACACCAGGACTGATTGATGAAAATGACCCAGCATTCAAAGTACTCATCAATGGTAAACATGCTGCTTTTACTGACTAGCAGAACAACCCTCAGTCTCGGACCAAAGTTGATACCTTCTGCAAGAAGAACGTGGTAGCCCAGCGGGAACTTCGTATTCTAAAGAATGACTGGCTTAAAAATATAGCATGTGAAATACAAAAACATACAGATCAGCACAAGATGTGCAAATTTTTCAATTCCATTAAAACATTTTATGGGACAACAACTTGTGGCACATCCCCCCCTCCGCTCATCCGATGGTAACTCCATAAATAAAGACGATGAAGGCCTCCCTCAGCACTGGAAAGAGTACTACCATTTACTGCTCAACCGAAACACCGATGTGGATGTCCTGACTACCCAGCAGGTCCCTCAGCATCCAGAGCTGTTCGACCTCAGCTATCTTCCATCCCTGGATGAGGTAGTTACTGCCATCAAACAGATGAAAAATAACAAAGCCTCAGGCCCTGATGGAATCCCAGCCGAGATGTATAAAGCAGGAGGACCTGTGCTTACCAGCCGTTTCCACTCTCTCCTGGAGAATATATGGGAAAAGGAGGAAATCCCCAATCTCTTAAAGATGCCTCCATTGTTAATATTTATAAGAACAACGGGGACAGGTCAGACTGTGGCAACTACCTTGGGATCTCGCTGCTCTCCATAGCTGGCACGATTATCGCCAGAGTCCATCTAAACAGACTACTTATTGAGGCGGAAAACTTCCTCCCCGAATCTCAATGTGGCTTTAGTTTATTATTATTTTATTTTGCCGCTTGCAGCGGCTACTTTATTGTGCACCCCACACTCATCCTGTGAGCGGTAGCGCAAAAGGATTACAGAGTAGGGTTTACAAAGGGTCATAATAATTAACCCCGGTTGTCAGGATATTATGGCACTGAAAGTTACACAGTATTTCATTTACATTATTTGTTTAGTTCTATACATAAAGGGTAACTTATTCACAAATGCGTGAGAACAGGCGTGTGAGGCAGTATGTCTGGCCTCACACTTTGTTATTCACATTTACGTGGGAGGTATTCAAGCACATTGCGTATTTGGTTCTGTACATGAGAACTGACATAGATACTAAGTGCAAAAAAGTGGATACAATCTTAATATGTCGGCTATCTTGCCATTAGAGATGAAGTGTTGTGCCATTTCACACACAGTGTGCTTGGACCTGTCCCTAAAAGGTTCTATCTTCACACAGTCGAGGACGTAGTGTTCAAGTGTGTGGCCATATGTATGGCCACACACTTTACATTTAGTTTTGTTTACATCTGCTTGAGGAACATACTGCCAAAGGTACTTATATCCTAACCTTAATCTAGCTGTTACAACATCTTGTAATCTAGTGATCTTGTTACTTGCTCCATAAACATGTTTCACTTGATACATCTCATCATGGTAAACTATGGATTGACTAGTGCCTGTTTGCACTTGTCTACTTGCGTCAAACTCATCAATAAGTTCTTTCCTAATTACAGTTTTAAGGGTTCTTTTTGACAGACCCAAATTGTATTCAACGGTGTCTTTGTTAGACGCGAGTTTGGCGAGGGCATCAACTCTGTCATGTTTTATGAGGCCTATGTGAGAGGGGATCCACAACAGTTTGACCCTGACACCCCGGTCAACAAGGCACGCATATTTGTGTCTGGCTTCAGAGACAAGAGCGTGACAACCTGAGTCGAGGGTACCAAGGGCAAGTAGTGAGGATAGAGAGTCAGTGATGATGAGACTGTCAGTAACAGTGGTTTCAATGAATTTAATAGCTGTGAGTATGGCAACTAATTCAGTTTGTAGAGTGGATGCCCAGTTGTTAATTCTAACTCCTTTCTCAATTATATTACCGTCAGGTTGAGTCACAACAATAGCACTTCCAGCCCTCCCACAGGCGGTGTTTAGAGACCCATCAGTGTAGATGGTCTGTGTGATATTATCATCAGTCTGTAGAGTGTGTATGTGTTCAAGAGCTCTCAATTTGGCAGTGTGTTGGAGATAAATGCTTTGTATAATTAATTTTTTAGGCGGATACGTCGGTATTGTGATATCGAAGGGAACTGTCCGCCAAGGTGGCAGGAAGCGCTGTTGTGTCTCAACTTTGTACAGGTGGTCTAGTCCAAATATCTTCATATGTGTAGCTGTAGTTTGGATCCATTTAGACTCAGTAGTCCCATGGTTCATACATTCTAGCAATTTTAAGGAAACAATGTTATCAGGATCACCACGCAGAAGCCTCAGGGCTATCATGAGGTTGACTTCAATTATTCTATCTTTAACACTGGGTATACCTAGTTCTTTCCTCATATTAAGTACTTTAGTGCTCATGGGACATCCTAGGATATTTCTGAGGGCTTTATTTTGCATTTTCTCGAGCTTGTCAACGCCTTTCCCGTCACGAATGACCAGGGCTGGTGCGTGGTAATCTATCAGAGATCTTATATAGCCTAGGTACATTGTTTTAACAATTCTAATATTAGCACCATAGTGCGGGCTGTACCCCGCTACACTTCTAAGAGGTCTCAGTCTGTCAGTACATTGGCGGGTTAGCTGTTGTATGGCAGGTAGGGTACAAGGGACGGAAACACCAAGATATTTAAAAGAAGAAACATAGTCAATAGTGTTGTTACCTATCTTGAACTTGGCGGGGCCGCGTTTGCGGTTCCCAGCTTGTTTGTTGAACACCTTAGTTTTGTCAGTGGAGATAATAAGACCGAGGTGTTCACAGGCTGCGTATACATGGTTCAGGGTGGTTTGCATTTCACGATGAGTTTTAGTATGTATAAGAATATCGTCAGCGTAGCTGATTGAGATATTGCTGGGGTTGTCTGGTATTAAATCTAATAATGCATTCATAAGAACATTGAACAAAGTGGGGCTAAGTACTCCACCTTGAGGGGTACCAAGTTGCATATCTTTAACTTCACTTTTGTATCCCTGAAACAGTGCAGCAGCCCTTCTGTTGGTTAGGTAACCACTTATCCAGTGTAACAGCCTACCTCCTATATCCATTTTGGCTAGTTCGTACAATATCAGTTGCCTATTGGCAATATCAAATGCAGCTTTTAGGTCAAGAAATGTGGTGTATCTGTGCCTTTCATCACCATGCACAGTTAGGAATGTGGTGATGCAATTATGTACACCTTTACCATGGGTGAAGCCATTTATGTTAGGAGACATGTGTTCTCTGATTCTATATAAGAGTCTGCCAAGAACCATCCTCTCAAAGGTTTTACACAGGCAGCTGGTTAGTGATATGGGACGAAAGGCATCAGGCTGTCCTGGTTTCGGTATTGGTACAACAATACTGCTGGTCCATGATGTGGGTAGTTGGCCCTCGGCATGACTCATATTGTACAATATCAACAATGGATTGCCTGGCACGCGCCTTAGTAGTCTAATGATGTTGTAGGTGACCCCGTCCTCTCCAGGGGAAGTAGACCTACCCCTGGCGAGGGCGGCGTCAAGCTCCCACTCAGTATATGGAACATCACACTCATCGTGCTGTTTGCCCAGCATAAAGCTAATAAGATTACTTCTCTCTACAGACTTCGCATCAAGGAGTCCCCGAGTCCTAGCTGGTAACATGTCATAGCTCGACACATGAGCCCACTTTGTTATTAGCTCATTCGACTTTTGCAGAGGGTTTGGATGGGAGACGTGTCTTCTGTTTTTACCTCTGATTATGTTTATGTCTTTCCAGGCTTTGCTGAGGGATGTGTGTTGGTTCAGGCTGTTGACATATGTCTCCCATGGCTTTAGTTTAGACCATCATGTAGGACCACTGACATGAGCTTTACTACCTGCCAGATACAGGCAAAGTGCAGAGAACAACGGTGTGACTTGTACATGGCTTTCATCAACGTAACCAAGGCCTTCGACTTGGTCAACAGGGATGCCCTCTGGTGGACCCTCAGCCGTTTTGGCTGACAACCAAATTTCATCGCCATTGTGAGGCACCTGTACAATGGCATGAACAGCAGTGTCCTACACAATGACACCCAGTCCAAATTCTTCAGAATCCCAACAGGGGTTAAACAAGGGTCTGTACTGGCACCAACTCTCTTTTCCATCTACTTGGCTGCCTTCCTTACTTGTGCCAGTGACAATTTAGCCGGCGGGGTGGACATCGAGTACCGGGTGAAGGGTCCTTTCAACATAAGACGACTCCAGGCAAGAACAAAGGTGTCAGCAGCTTCCATTATTGAACTTCAGTATGCAGACGACCTCACCCTTGTTGTTCACAATGAACACGACGTACAGAAGATTCTAAACACCTACGCAGAGCATATGCACACTTCGGCATTGAGGTGAATGTGCCTATGACTCAGATTCTCTTTCAACCTGCCCCAGGTTCAGCCACACCTCCACCATCCATCCAGCTTAACGGTACTACACTCTCTTATGTTACCCACTTTCAGTATTTCAGCTCTCACCTGTCCACCACCACAGGCATCGATGAAGAGATACAGCACCGGATCAGATGTACATCTCAAACCTTTGGCGGACTCCGAAAACTTGTCTTCAGCTGTAGGGAGCTGAAATTATCTACAAAGTTACACGTACAGTATATCGAGCAGTGGTCCTCCCCACCCTGCTATATGGCAGTGAGACTTTGGGTAACATATAGGAGGCACCTCAAAGCACTTCAAAACTTTCACCAACGTAGGCTACGTTCCATCCTCCGAATTAGCTGGGAAGACAGCAGAACAAATGCCAGTATTCTTGCTGACACCAATGTAGAAGCATCGAGGCTACCATTGTCCATGAACAACTATGTTGAACTGGTCATGTTACCTGCATGGACGACAGTAGACTGCTAAAGCAGCTACTATACAGCCACCTAACGAAAAGCAAAGGTAACGGTGGCGGGCAATTGAAAAGGTACAGTAGAACGTCGATATAACACGACATCCTTGACCACCGACGGGTCAAGACGGGTCAGACGCACCTGGCGCTGCTCAGCAGCAGCCACGTCAACTATTATGTTGGCCCATACCAACTCCCTCCCCTGAACCCTCCTCCCCACCGGAATATCAACAAGTTCTCGCCAGAAGTTACTATTTCATTTGGGAAAGGAATGGAACCAGTGTTGAATAGGGGTGACCAGTGCTTAAGTCAGTGAAAAACAACTCGGCAGTTACAGTTGAGTCTTATCCAAGCAAACCTTCACACAGTGAGGTCCCAGGAAGCCAGTGATAATTCCCCTGAGACTCCACGATAGAGAGGCCTGGGACCACACCTCAAACCACGTGGTGTCCCCATGATGCTACGACACCACGTAATGAATGAGTTGCTACAGCATCGTGTGAAGCTCCTCATAACACCATCTATGAGGGAATTACTACACCACGTGATGCCCCTCATACACCATCTGTGAGGGAATTACTACACCACATCAGGCCCCTCATAACACCATTGGTGAGGGAATTACTACATCATCAGGCCCCTCATACACCATCTGTGAGGGAACTACTACATCATCAGGCCCCTAGTAACACCATCTGTGAGGGAATTACTACACCACGTCAAGCCCCTCATAACACCACCTGTGAGGGAACTAGTACTCCACGTGATGCCCCTCATAACACCATCTGTGAGGGAGTTACTACACTACGTGTCTGCTGTTCAACACCTCAGCTCACATGATCTAAGTGTGTAAACATTGATCTGTATGTTCACTGTATGTTCCTTCACCTTTCTCTAATGAAGGCTTTTGTTAAACCACCAATGTATGCAATAAGTCATTTATGTCCGATGTATATTTTCAGCCTTCGGGCTGCAAACTTTTTCAATAAACCGTTTATTATTATTATTATTATTATTATTAGATATGTTCCAAGAGAGGTCGCTTTAAACCGAATTCGCACTAAATCAAAGTGTTGCTTCAATGAATAATTTAGTTTGGTACTTGAGAGAAACACAAATTACTAAAACAGCTGAGAGTCTACCCAGATGCACCTCAGCCCATCTCCTAGAATAAACAAAACATTGTTTTTTGAAGTATAATGGTATAACAAACACTCATAAATCAACACAGCTAAAATTATGGGACGTGAAATACAGGTTGACAATCCCTTATCCGAAATCCTTGGGGCCAGACATATTTCGGTTTTGGGAATGGTTAGGTTGCTAGGTTAGGTTAGTTTCAGTTCAGTTCAGTTAGGTTTGGCATAAATGAAGTTGTGGGATAAATATAGTCCATAAATACTCTAGTACAGTTTATTTGTAAGAAAAACATTCAGTAAAACTTCAAACAGATACAGTAAAGGTACATTACAGCTGGCTTGATTATCATGAAGAAGACACATCAGTGTTGTCATCATCAAGTAGGAGTCGGACATCTGAAGATGGGCCAGGAACAGGACTCTCAAGTGATGACTCACACTAGGACAGATCGCCTTTTTAAAGGCTTCTTCCAGTGTCATTTGTCTTATTAACAGTGGTTTCTGTCTAAGCAGTCTCTCTTTAATTGAATAAACTGCCATAATATCATGCTCACTGATAAATGCACGTTGTTCAAGGGCAGTAATTAACTGATCACAGGTTTTCACCACATCGTCTATGGAGACTTTTTCACCTGTGTTCACAATTTCATCATCATCATCATCTACTATCCCCATGCTTATCTTTATTTAGCACCATTTCAGCTATTTCCCCATCACTCAATGAATGCACAACAGGTGCATCATTGTCAATGTTCAGGACTTCTTCAATGTCGGCTTCCTCCAACTTATTTACACTTTCGGAAGATAAAGCTTTGGTGTAAGTAAGGAGGTTTGCTACCATCATCTTCTCTTTAGTGACACAAAATCCTTCAAAGTCTTCATCTGCATTTTCATTTACTTCAAACATCGTTGTAGACCAAAGTTTGTGCCAAGCATTTGTTAATGTTGGTTTATCAACAGCATTCCAAGCATTAGGAACTGAATAAATGGCATCCTTAACATTGAACTCTTTTGTGAAGCTTTGGATTTCTACGCCTCTGTTGACTGCATCAAGCATACAGTTCAGAAAAACATCTTTATATTTGCTCTTCATGGAGCGTAAAATTCCTTGGTCACAAGGCTGTATTAAAGACGTCACATTGGGGGAAAGTAAATGCCAAACACATTACTTTTAACAAGAAGTTCAGCAGGGGGATGTGCAGAGCAATTGTCAAGGAACAAAAGAATTTTACAGTTTGCATTCCAGTCCAGCTTCCCTGCAATGAGCTCGTGCTGCTGGTACAAAGTGGTTATTGAACCAGTCAGAAAATATTTCTCTGGTTACCCATGCTTTCTTGTTGGCACAATAATGCACAGGTAAATTGTGTACACCTTTCAGACATGTTGGTCGTCGACTTTTTCCAATCACTGCTAACTTTAACTAGTGTGTGCCTGCAGCATTGGCACACCCAAGAACAGTCAACCTGTCCTTAGCATCCTTAACACCTATTGGTGCTCTCTCATCAGCCGTTGTTAACGTTTTTCTAGGAACCTAGCGCCAGTACAGAGCTGTTTCATGAGCATTGTAAATTTGTTCAGGGCTAAGGTTTTCATCAGATATAATTTTGGCAAATTCATCAATGTAATGTTCAGCTGCTTCATGATCAGCAGAAGCTTTTTCACCACAGATATTTAATTCCATGACTCTTCTTAAATTTCTGCAGCCAACCTTCTAAATATTAACACTCACCATCAATGTTCAGTTCTTCATGGTATATTTGAGCTTGTTTCATGACCATCAAACCAGTCAATGGCATACGTTCACTTCTTCGTTGTCGAATCCACTCAATCAGCACACGGTCAAGATCTTCATTTTTTAGCCCTATGCAATGTTTTTCTGTTTTTCATTATTTTTAGGTCATCACTGTCAGTGTAAAACTTCAACAACTTGTCATTCTGTTTCTTTAAGTCATATACGGTGGTAGTTCCCACACCATATTTTTCAGTAAGATGCCGCACAGGTACACCACGATCAAGCTTCTGTAACAACTCCACTTTCTGTGCTATCGATAATGAAAGACGCTTCCTTTTCTTCTCACTATTACCCATAGGGGTATCTGAAGCTCTTTTTGGCATTTTCAGTGAAATTAAACAAAATTACATAAAAATATAAGAGCAGCAGATGCAAATGTGTGACTAGTAGCAACACTGAGACACAAGTGACACCTCACTCACACTCGCTGCCCGGCGTGGGTCAAGCGCCCGGTAGCGTCAGGTCCAAGTCATGTTCGATTTCACACAGTGATGCAACATGAAAAAACTTTCGGTTTTCAGAGCTTTTCGGTTTTTGGAATGCCGGATAAAGGATTGTCAACCTGTAGTTTGTTTACTAGCGATCAGCTGATGGGAAGATTGGGGGAGGGGGGGGGGGAGTGAGATGATATGTTTGACAGTTGATGCCAAGGTCTAGTGCTTATTTATTTATCTGTCCTTAAGAGTGACTTTAAGTTTTTCTCTTATAAAATGTCATTGAACTGACATGGGAGAATATAATTAACATTGCTGGAATTCTTATAAGATAGTGATTAGCTTGAATATATAAATGCTATAGTTCACATTAGACATACAAATTTTAGTTCTAATTTTTATTACAAAGGGCTAAAAATTTTATCTCTTGTGCAAAATATATGCCGTTTATATTCAAATTATTCGCTGTCTTGCAAGGATTCTATCAATGCAAATTATATTCTCCTAACTTTAGTCTGTGATATTATATAAGATAAAAACTTAAAGCCTATAACCACTAAACCCTGGCTGGGAAGATAGGTGGGGGGGAGGGGTGACAGTGACACGTTTGACAGTTGGGGCTGAAGGTCTAGTGAAGTATTTATTTGTTTATTTATGTCCTTTAGATTGAATTCTTGTTTTTTGTTTATAAAATGTCACAGAAGTGACCGGGGAGAATATAATTTACATTGATGGAATTCTTATAAGATAGTGGTTAATTTAAATATAATCATGCTATAGTTTGCACCAAACTAAAATTTTAGTAATCATTTAGTACATTATTTTGAGTACATGTACAAACGTACAGCTTTGCCCTTAGGACAGTGTAGCGTGCTCATAGAAACATTAGGCGCGAATTATAAAATATGATGCGCCAGATTGACTTGCCCAAAATAGGAAAGATTCGATTTAAATTAAAACATTGTCCTTAATTGTGGGTGTCGCTTTAAAATATTATAGAGGGTATAGATAGGAGGTGGTAAGTAGAGGAGAGAGGGGTAGAGGCAAGGTGTGGTAAGGGGAGGGAGGGCTGATATAGTCACCCCCTTACAGACAGGGCGACCCAAGACGGGACCTGGGGGGCAGAAAAAATAAATAAAAAAATAGAGGAGAATAAGATTATACACCTACCTATTCAAAATGCCAGTCTTGGCATCTAAGGCAACAATTTCCATCTCATAATATTGGCTAAAGATGGAAAGTTCAATTGCTCCACCCCATGATGTATCCTTCAAGATCCATTCACAGTATTTAGTGTTGGACTGTTCCAATACTGCCTCATCATAACGTTCAGGGTGACTTTTAACCATAGTAGCCACAAGCTGGCGCATTTCTCGCACTTGTTTTCCTTCTATTGTTTCACCACCTGAAAAAAGTAAATAAATACTGATAAACAAAATAGGGCAATTCTTCTCATATATCTAAACAGTAAACCCTTACCCAACGCAGGGGTTAGGTTCCTCGAAAATGGTGTCTTGGGCAAAATCGAGTTGGGCAAACTTAGCATCTTATGGGAAAAATGGGGTGGTGGGATCATGGCCGCGTATATCTTTATCATGTGAAATGAATACCTTTTGAACATTTCCAGAATGCATAAATATGATAATAATAAAGCTAACATACTATTAACAATAAAAAATATTAATAATAAGCATTATAAAACCATATTACTTACTCAACGATCTATGGTTAGATGATTGTAGCATAACTTTGATGACGATCAGTGGCAGACTGATCCATCACTTTGGAAATAACGGAAAAAAATAAAAAAAATATGAGGTTTATGAGATACAGGTTGTACCTCTCTAGTCCGGCAACCTCGGGACCTGACCGGTGCCAGACCATGGAAATTGCCGGACCATGGAAATTCACCCTTTTCCTGGATAGATAGTGACTTGTGCTTATGCTTGGAAGCACTAGCACCACTTTCTCTGCATCATGGTCTCTTTGAAGACATATTGAAGGGTTAAATGTCGTATAGTTGCTTCTCAAATTTCGCGAGTTTTTAATTCAAAGTATTTTATTGGAACACACACAAAAAAATAAATAAATAAAATTTTGACGGCGGAAACTTGAATTTTGACGGCGGAAACTTGAATTTCGACGGGTTTGAACGGCCCGCCAACGTGCAGACGACGTGCATAATTGTGTAAACAGCGTCATTTCTCTTATGTACAAAAGATTCATTATTGTTTATTACTGAATGTCTTTTTTATTGAATTCATGTTTATGTGTGCAAAATGAGCAATACAATTCATTAATAATACGTAGAATATTAAAACACACGAAGAAATGACACAGCATTGTTTTCGTTGATTACAAAACCAGTGACTGACTGGTTCTACATATAAAACTGAAGAAAATAAGACCTTGGTTGTAGGTGTATTAAAATTAATATGGTTGTTTTAAGTAATGTTGTTTAATGTTAATAAATGGAACAATAGAAGTAGCTAATGATAATGGTAAAGAAAAAAGGGAGATCGCGTATGTAAGTGCGCACACGTGAAAACATATCGTCATTACTCTACATAAGAAGATGAAAGCAACACTTATTTACTGTTCATATATATTGAAGGGTTAAATGTTGTACTCTGTATAGACAAGCACGCACACACACAGAGAGAGAGAGAGAGAGAGAGAGAGAGCAGCCGAACTGCCGGTGTCATGGCCACGTTGATTGCTGATCTATTTAACTAATGATTCTTATTAAACTCCACGCCCGCAAAATATGAGTAAGTTAGCGACCCCTGAGAAGACGTGTTTTTTCCCCATAGACGCTACACTTGTGTTCCCTCCCAGAGTCCCGCCTTTGTGAAGACAGTTATCAATGCTTGGTTTATTCCACTTTCTCCTGGGAAGCTCAATCTTGAATTAGTCTGTGTAAATCAACTCAAGTAATTCGCCAGGCCTTTGTCAACTGAGGGTCATCTTTGAATGAGTAACAGTTAGTTTGTTTGTAATTACAGTACTCCCTCTTTATCGACGGGGGTTACGTTCTGTAGACGGCCGTCGATAAAGAAACCGTCGATACCGTCGATACCGTGATGGTTACATAATTTTTCTAACTATTATTAGCATATGTTGAATAAATGTACCTTTAAGCATTAATGCGTTTCCTTTACACATAACCTTAAATAATAGTGTATTTATAATAATATAATAAGTGGACAAAAATACTAGCAAACTTACGATTTCATTTATTAAAGTGAACATCAGTCCTTACAGTAAACAATACAGTGTACAGTATATACAAGTGTGATGATTGAGGCTTATTAAAAGCCTGACCAGTCAGATGAGTATGATGAGTCAAGGTCTGCATCTTCTTGAGGGGTGTGGGCTAGTCACGCCACTAGTGCCGCCTAGCGGTGAAAGTACAAACAAGGCCCGCAGAGTTCAAATAAAGCCAAAATAAAAATCCGTCGATAATCGAAACCGTCGATAAAAAATCCGTCGATAAAGAGGGAGTACTGTACAGTACTGTCATTGCGTGAGTAGCGATCACTGGCAACTCAGGGGTATTTATACCAGTGCACATCGCAGGGAAAGCCTTCCCTAATGCTGCTTCAATGTTTCTCCAGGTATGTTTTTGTGTAGCCATTCAGCTAATTCAGTCAATTGTAGTGAATATCAGTGTTCACCAGTGTTCATGATTTAACAGTTGAATTGTCATTCACCCAGTGTAGAAGTAATATAACGTAAATACGTCTGTCATCTAGACAAGAGAGTTGTTTGTGTTGTCATGCTTCCCAGTCCTTCCCTGACGCTGCTTCAATGTTTCTCCAGATCCCATTGTGATTCTTGCATCGCTCAACCACTCAACAACGGCCCCGGATGTAGTAGATAACCAGCCGGGACCATATATGAAACGATGGCACCGATGCAGCCTGATTAATGTGCCCCACGGCTTCGTTGGGCCAGACCCCAGACTCGCCATGTGTCTGGCTACCCCACAATAACAACGGTCGTGAGCCCTAGTGTTCTACCCTGGGTTACTCCTTGGAAGTATATGTCCACAGAGAGTGTGGTAACATGTATGTTAGGGATAATTAGTTGGAAATAATTATCCCATGTTGGGTAGTGGACCCCTGTATATGCTAGTGTCAGTATTAACGTATATGTTGAGTAAAGTAATCTGCAATGAGTGCCATGTAATGTAACACCAGTAATGTTGTAAGAGTAAGAATGTAGGAACTGAGTCTGCAATAAGCCCAGGAGTTGAGCCTGGTAGTTATATGATTAATACTATGTCTTTTCCCCTTTGATTTCATATTAATAAACTTGTTTTTAGTGTACTTTAGGTGTATTCCTTTCTCCCACAGTATTTTACCTTTATTTCCATCCAAGTGACTTGATACCAGAATTACCATACCCATGTGCCGAGACCCTCGACCATGCTACCAAAAGAATAGGTGACGGAACTGAGTAAGAGTAAGACTAAGAGAAGTAAGTAAGATGAGGGTGGTGTAGATACAGTGGGAACGCGCGCCCTCACACCGGATGTAAACAAACCTTAATTTCCCGCGGCTTTGTTGTTTTTTTTTTTTACGGGGATTAGCCCACCCAGGCATAGGTCACCGACCCACATTGGGGTTTGAGGGGCAAAAATTTAATACTCCTGTAATAATAATAATAATAATTCAGATAAGTAAAAAAAAAAAAATAATAATAAAAAAATAAAAATAAAATAAAATAAAAAAGCTGCCTATCTACCTATTGGTCAAACTAAAATCGTTCCGGACCACAGAATGCCGGACTAGAGAGGTACAACCTGTATTAACTTAATCCGCCCTAATGCAACCGAATGCGACATTACTATGTCCGTACCTTAACATAAATATATCCAACAATATTGAATAGCTGTAACATTTTATTTGCTTAAAACCTTTACTTTTATTTGATTCCTCTGACTATGTTTTGGGATTAAGTGGGCCCTTTTGGACCCTTTTGAGTGGGCCCTTTTACAAGTTTTCCCGGTAGAAATTTTTGACCCAGTCCACCACTGATGACGATGATATAGTAGATGTTGTGACGCCTTCTGATGACGGTGATTGATGAAGAAGACTTCAATGATGATGAAACTGGAATGAGTTTATTTCTTAAGCTGATGAATCATTAGGATCATTGGCTTCAGGCTCCAGATCACCAGATGATGTTGATGTTGAAGTTCATAGAGTTCTGGTTAGGCAGATGATGTTGATGGTCGGGGTGACCATGGCTTCGGGAAGAAGTCTCTTATTTTCTGTTGTTTGCCTTTTCGATGCAAATCTTTCAAAATTTCTCTGTATGGCATACAAAGATCATCAGGGGCCCTTTTGAACTTTTAACCTCTCTCCATTATTGGATCTATGTTGAAACACACGCCACCAAAATCATTTGCTTTCAGGAAGAATTCAGAGGTCAACTAAATTGTTAATTTAGGTTTTAAAGTTCCACTTCAGCATCATCATCATCACTTTTACTGTCATCTGTTGTAAGCTCTTCAAGCTCCTCACTTATTGGTTCTTGAAAATGCAATTCCAACAGTACATTCACCTCACCTTTCTGCATGTCATCAAAACCCTCACCTTCAATTTCCTTTGCAAGTTTCTCTATTTTTGCAATTTCCTTGTCAACTGTCAGAAATACTCTGAAATCATGAACAATTTCAGGACAAAGTTGGTGCCAGCAAGCATTCATGGTGGAAGGCTTCACTTCATCCCAAGACAATTTTATAATGTTAAGGCAGTCTTTGATGTTAAATACCTTCCAGAATTCCATCAGTGTTTCATATGCAAAATCATCCACTGCTTCAGTTGCGCGCCTATAGACATTTCTCGTATAATATGACTTAAATGCCTTGATAACACCTTGATCCATTGGTTGCAGAATTGAAGTGATATTGGAGGTCAAGAACATAACTTCCACATAGGGATGCAAGAACTGAAGCATTTCTGCATCTGCATCATGGCCTGGGGCATTATCTAACAATAGCAACACCTTTGAGTCAAAATTCTTCTTATGAGATATTCCTTGACCTCATGCACAGAATGATGCTGCAACCAATCATTAAAGAGCACCCTAGTCACCCAGGTCTTTTTATTGAACTTCCAAACAACAGGCAAATGAAGATTATTTTTATCTTTTAACGCCCGGGAATTTTCCGAACTGTACACTAGCATGGATTTGTGCTTAAAATCACCAGCTGTATTACTATAAAATAACAATTTAAGCCTGTCTTTGAAATCTTTAAACCCTGGAGCAGCTTTTTGGGTCTGTATAATGTAGGTTCATTATTTGCACGTTTATAAGAGGTCAGTCTCATCAGTGTTAAACACTTGCTCTGGGTCATATCCTTTGTCCTTGATCAATTCAAGCAACATGGGCTTGAAGTGCTCTGCAGCCTCTTTGTCTGCTGATCCAGCTCTCTCCCTGAAGCTTCACATTATGTAAAGCAAAGCAGCATTTAAAATTTTCAAGCCAACCTTTGTTTGCTTGGAAATCAGTCACAGTCGCAGCATCACCCCCTACCCACCCAGTTTTCACAACATGAGCATACAAGCTACGTGCTTTCTCACGTATTGCTACGCTATCGACAACAGATCCTTTCTTATTCACTTGTCCACTGACCCTAACGTTTAATAGTTTTCCATTTTTTCTAAGTACAGTAGGATCTTAAGTTTAGCAAGTTGTAGATTCGCGATTCATATGTTTTGCGTCACTTTTAAAAATTTCCAGCCTCTCAAGAATAGCGATTTTCATTACCAGTTTCGCGAGTCATTTTGCTATCCGTTAACCCGAGTGTTTTTTGTTTACGACGTAACGACAGTTAGTTTGAATGAGCGAGCGATGCAGTGACTTTGGATTATATAACCCACTGAGCTTACGTTTCGTGAGATCCTTGTTTAACTATTAACGATTCTTATGTCGGGAGTGGTTCTGGTGGCAATGATGACCGTAAAGAAGGTCAACAAGGAATGCCCCAAGCCAAGCGTGACTACCGTAAGGGAGTCAAGAAGAGGAAATACACCCCTGAAACAAAAAGAGAGATGCTTGAATAGATCAAAAGTGGTGCTCATACCTGTGAAATCATGCATAGGTTCAACTGCTCCGAATCAACCATACGTTCCAATAAGAAGAACAAGGAAGCCTTAACTGCTTCTGTGAATGTCTTCTCAAGATTTTCCAGTAGCGGGACATTCTCCGATACTTCACAACGAAACCTACTGCTTGTTATCACAGAACATTACCTTCACAAGTGGATGGAAAGAAGAAACCGTGAGCAAGGCGACCTGTCTGAGCCACAGATAAGGCATCAGGCACGTGTTTATTATGTTGCAGTTGAACAGAAGAAACACGTTAACTCTCCACCACCGTTCAATGCTTCTGTTGGTTGGTAAGTCAAGTTTACCCACTACCATGGGGAGAATGCATCGGCTAATGTCATAGCATCAGAAAAATATCCACCTGTCTTTCAAGCTCTTGTGAAAGAGAGTGGTTAATGCCGAGACCAAATCTTCAATTGTAATGACACTAGCATTTTCTGGAAGTGCTCACCTAAGACCACTTTTATTGCCAAGGATAAGAAACAGGCAAGGGGTGTAAAGACTTCAAAAGACAGGATTACAGTTTTATTCACAGCTAATGAAAGTGGAGATTTCTTGATAAAACCCCTGGTTGTTAACCGTTGTCTGTCCTAGAGCCTCCCGTCATGCCAATATGTCGTAGCTCAATGTTTATTGGACGTCTAATAAGAAAGCTTGGGTTACAACGTCTTTATGCACCGATTGGTTTGACGAGCACTTTGTTCCTGATGCCCAACAGTACTGCCGGAGGAAGAACATTGCCTTCAAAGTGATCCTGGTGATGGATAATGCTCCTGGACAGTATAAATTTCTAATTGTATGCCACCCTAATGCACAAATTATCTTCCTTCTTCCTAACACCACATAACTTCTGCAGCCACTTGACCACGAATTCATCAGTAATGTTAAACTGTCACTCTTCACTTGACCACGAATTCATGCAGTGGACAGAATTGTTGAGGCATGGCATAAGATTAATGGTGCAACAGTGCTACATGCATGGAAGCCTTTGTTTGCCAACTCTGAGATAAGTGGGGCAGAACAGACCGCGGCCAGGGGGGAGAGCCAGTCCATGGCGGCAACACTAATGGACACAGTGGAGGCAGCGCGCTCAGTCCCAGCACCGGGATTTTCAGATGTTCAAGTTGAAGATTTGCAAGAGAACGTTGGTCAACATCAGCAGCAACCAACAATTGAAGAAATGTTGGAGGAGGATGAAGAACAAGAACAGCAACCAATACAAGAGGATGATGTTAAGCCTGGTGAATCTACAACACAGCAGCTGACCGAGTTGCTCACAAACATCGCACGTCTCAGTGAACAGCTAGAGCACAATACCAGGCCTCATCCTCAGAACCTTATGTGCTCTGCCCTTGATAAGGGTATGGAGGAAAATAAGGCCTTGTACATGTCCCGTGTTAATACACGTCAGCAGGCCCTTATTACTCAGTACCTGTGCAAAGCCCAGCCTGTTAATACCTTGGCAAACATTACTTTAAGAGATGATGATGGCACCACCGATGATGATATATTGAAGTGTTGAGCGACTTACTGGTGGAAGAGCTGCTTTAAGAATTTGAGCGATTTGATGCTGAGGTTAGAGGAGGTGTGGAGAAGGTAGCAGGGAGGAAGCAGCAACCAGCCCTCCCTGCCTCGGAACCCGTCAACCAGCCCCGTCGAGCATTTCACTGACTCCATAAAGGTACGTTATTCTACAGTATGACTGTATATAAATATTGTTAGTAACAATATGTACAATAAAATATATATGAATACATTACAGTAATGTCATTTTCTTGGTGGGTTGTATGTCATTATAGGGGGGTTTGGGTGACACCACAGAACTGATTAGGCTTATTTACATGTATTTCAATGTCACTCGTTTCGCAATTTTAACTTTCGAGATGCTAAAACCGGTACCAATTAGTCACGAAACATGAAATCCTACTGTATTGATTCATCCTTGGTACTTGAACTACCTTAGCACTAAGAGATGTAGATGTTTTCACACTTGCACGTATTCTGTCCTCACAGCTACGAATTGTGAGTATGGTGGATTCATTTACAGAGTTCTCGCATGCAAGCGTTGCTATGTGTGCACCATCACATAGCCGATCTAAAATCTTTATTTTCTTGGCAAATGTCATCACTTTTCTACTTTTCTTGGGTGTGCTACCATCACTAGCATCACCTTTAAGTTTGGGGCCATACTGCAAGGGCAAAAGACAAAGCAATGCAAAAACACAAAAAGTTCCAAGACCGCTTTAGTACAATGTTGGTGATACGAAAGTGAAAGTGAGACTGAGAGATGAGAAGCAGCTGCTTGGTGGGCTTCTCCAACTCTTGTATGGCAGAGGTGGAGTGGAGGGAGGAAGTGGCGCATTGTGAACCCACTTATATATAAATTTTCTGTGTTGGGCAAAATGTTGGTCATACATATTTAAACGTATATAGTTATAAGTGCGTTGAACAAACCAGCGTTGGATGAGGGTTCACTGTATTTGATATAATACAGTACATAATTTCTTATCTTTACAGTTGGTCCCTAAATACCGTAATAACCCTTACATAAATCAGTGGGTATGTGCCACTTTCTCTTTAGAAAATTGAAGTCCATTACAAGCTGCTGAAGAAATATATCACTGAGTTCAGCACAGTAGACCCTACCCAACCATGCTTCCCTCAAACCAGGAAATCTCCAAAGGCCGGAATTGAAATTTGCTCGGAAAATCATTCCCAAAGCTGGAACTTTCCAAAAATTTTCTGAGGTTGAAAATCAAGAGAATTTTTTGAAAATGTTTTGAATAAAGACGAAAGTTAAAAGTATTTTTGGGGGGGACCTGACCTGACCTGCCTCAGCATCAGGTGGAGGTTGGGTGGGGGATTAGTGACATCATATTACTGACCTTCTGATGGAATGTCAGGTCGCCCTTTCTTGGTGGGGGATATGTGGGACTCATGACCTGAAGATGTTTTGAATAAACACAAAAACTAAAGTATATTTAGGGTGATAGAGATAAATATAAGTATAAATGAGTAAAGTTGTATCCCTTCAACATTACATTATATAACATTTAAAATATGGGGTGAGAAAGCAGAAAGGCGTGGGTGATTAGAGAGATGGAGTGGAAAGGAGAGTAACATGCACCAGTGTTGCAAAGCAGTAAGTTCCTCAACAGCTGATCTTTTAATTCACCCCCATGCAGTCACACAACAAGACCCTTACTGAATAGTGTGTGTGTGTGTGTGGTGTGTGAGAGAGAGAGAGAGAGAGAGAGAGAGAGAGAGAGAGAGAGAGAGAGAGAGAGAGAGAGAGAGAGAGAGAGAGAGAGAGAGAGAGAGGCACACACCTTTGAACTTCCCTCCCTCCCTCCCTTTGCTGCATTTGGGTCCACTGAAATTGTGGGGTTTTTAACTTGCAGCCTTACAGATCTCAGACCACTTCTTTATCCTTGTACTACAACTCCACTTAAATTTAATTGCTTCTCAACACACAAACCCCTTAGTTGTATATTACAGTCAAGATATAATTTCAAATTTAATGATGTTTTAGTATGCATGCGATTGTGCTGAGAGAAATCTTGGCTTGAGGGGGTCCACTGACACACTATATCAGCCAGATAATGGGAACTTCCTGAAAGTTGAGCTTATAGCTAAATCTGATCCTATTTTGAAACACATTGAAAGAATTGAGAGTGGAGTAGGAAGACATGTCACCTATCTTGTAAAATAATTCAAAATGAGCTCATCGAGTCAATCAGTGGCAAAATCCTGGAGAAAATCTTAACCGGATTGCACACCTGATATCAGCCATCAAGAGCAAATGTCAGTCATCTTGGGGACTGTAACGCTAGAAGACACCCCGGAGGTCAAAGAGCATTTTATTGGCTTTTTAGAAGCAACAGAGACAACAGGTCAAGGCAGACCTCATTTGGAGAAACTCAAGAACTTGAACATAATGTTTGCTGATTGTAGGGGTCAGTCCTATGATAATGGATCAAACATGAAAGGGAAAAACAAGGGAGTGCAAGCACAGTTTTTGGCGATAAATCCCTGTGCAATCTTTGTGTCTCTGTGCTGCACATACCCTGAACTAAAAGTTCCCAAGATGCATTAGGGTACTTAGAACTTCTTCAGAAGCTGTTTACAATGTTTTCAGCTGCAACACATCAATGGGCAATACTGAAAAACAGGGTAGACATCTCCCTGAAATCATGGTCAGATACAAGGTGGGAAAGCCATATCAAAGCTATAGAGGCTGTGAGTTATCAAACTAAACTCAGACCCTGTGACAAGGATAGAGGCCCAGTCACTGGTGGAGGAAGTTGGGCCTTACTGGGTTTTTTTTATAGGCACCGTGGTATGGTATGAAATTCTGCAACATATACAAGTGACCAAACTCTTGCTGTCTACTACCATGCAGCTTGATGTGGCTATGAGTTTACTCAAGAACACTAAAGCCTCCTTGGTGAGCTACCGTGAGAATGGATTTGTCTCAGCACAAGCATCAGCTAAGGACATGTGAGAGGAAATGAATGTGGAGGCTGTATTAAAGGAAAAGAGACTTCGAACGACGAAGAGACACGTTGGATACGAATCTCCACATGAGCCAATTTCTGATACTTTGAAGGGTCTTTTTTCAATATGGTGGTAGACTCTGCCATCACATCACTCAATGAAAGGTTCCAGAGCCTGGGAGAAGTTAGAGACGAATTTGGAGTTCACTTTCACTTTAAAGAACTGTCCACTGATTCACTCACAACACAATGTGAGGAGCTGAGTGACACCCTGAGCTATGGTGGAGAGTCAGATATTGATGGGAAAGAACTGGACTTTGGGATGAGAAATCTTCCAGACTTTCCCTCAGATAATATGACAGCATTGGAACCTCTTAAATATATACATGAAAAGCAGATTAAAGAGCTTTATCCAAACATGTGGACAGCCCTGAGGATAGAAGTCACTCTGCCTGTAACTGCAGCTTCAACAGAGAGGAGCTCCTCAAAAAGCTTATCAAAACATACCTACGGTATACGATGGCTCAGGAAAGGTTTACTGGGCATGCTTTCATTAGCATAAATAATGCTGTCAGGAAACATGTGTCATGATGACATTATAGACAATTTTGCTTCAAAGAAAATCAGGAAGCAAAAACTTTAGATCCTAGATTTTATAAATATTAATGATACGAAAATTACTGAAGTAATAATAAATTGCAGCAACAACAAATTGTTAGCACTGATTTGCTTTCCTTTTGAGGAGGGGAGGCCGGGAGGGGTAGGATGGGATGAGATAAGGGGGGCGGGGGGGCAAATCATGTCTCGCCTAGGTGCCCCTAAAAGCCTAGAGCCGGCTCTGAAATTATCTCATACTTGCCAAATGCAAGGGCAGATCCGGGGGGGGGGGGGGGGGCGGGGGAAGAGTTCATGGAGGTTCACAGAACACCCCCCCCCCCCCACCTTTTTCATCAGAAAATTCCAATCCTTTTTCTTAAATGCAGTATTGAACTCCTGCAATTTTGTATCACAAAATAATCTATATTTTTTCCTAAATATATATTTACTGCAGTTCATAATATAAAATCTTCTATACAGTAGTACCCCGCTTAACGCGGTCAATTGAACCCACAGGGTACCGCGTTAAGTGAACAAGAGAACATATGGGATTAATTCCAATAGAGACTGGCCCGACCCCCGAACTCCACTTTTTGACGACACACAACTATGTTGTAGTAAAAATATTATCTTAACTTTATGATGGTATGCACACACAATTAATAATTAAGAGAAATATCAATAATATTAGGTTTTTTAACACATTAGTAGAAAAGATGGCTGGGCACACGGGGATGGGGGGTTGGTTCCGAGGCAGAGGGCAGATTATTGGCCCTCACCTGTATCACTTGTATCAATTGTATCACTGTCCACCACAACTATCCACCACAGAGGCTTGCAGGGCCTCTTTGTCAAACCCCTCAAAGTCCATATCCTCACTATAATTATCACTATCACTGACTTGGGCCGGCTGTGGTGGGTGGCGGGTGAAGAACTCGGTAAAGTTTTGATGACTGGGCGACCTTGTGCGCATCATGCCCGCGCCGCTTCCCGCATATATGAGTAGATGAACCGCGTTAAGTGAAAGTTCGGTTCTGGCGAGGCACCGCGTATATGAGAAATCGCGTTAAGTGAAACCACGTTAAGTGGGATACAACTGTATGTATATTATTGCTGTATTAATTTTACACTAACTTTCCTTTACAAAAACAAAATAAATAAATAATTACCCCTGTATAATAATTAATACTGTATACAGTATCCCGTGTTTTTCGCTTTTATTTCTATCGCGGTTTTAACCATTCGCGACTTTTTTTACTAAAAAATTATATATACAGTAAAACCCAGCTTTACGCGGTTTCACTTTACGATTTTCCACGTTTAAGCGGTACCCTGCCGAACATGGAATGCTCACTTTACGCGGTGCGTGTACCCTTTTACGTGGAGAGCGACTGGCGGTCCTCTTGCGTCGTGCCATTTTTGGATTCAAACCTCCCGCCATCTCTCCCGCAATCCCGCCATGTTGGGTAAGCGGCGCGAGTAGGTTGCGCAGTGTATGTCTTTGTTGTGTTATCGGTGATGTTATATGACGTATCGGACTGTGATTGGGCCAAGCATCCTTACCTCCCTCCCCCGCAAGCTGTGATTGGTTTAATGTACTATGAAGTGCCCCGCCGCGGGAGTGTTCAAGCCCCTTGACCTACCTGCGTCAGTTACACCCCTCCCGGCTACATCGTGTATATCGGTATCCATTATTCCATAAGAATGGCTTCCACCGGACCACCACCACCACCACCACAAAGAAACCTTCCATTATCTGGACCCAGCCGCCCTAAGCCAAAGAAGATACGACGTTCCCTAAGCTACGAAATTAAATACAAGATCATCCAAGAGTTGGAGAAAGGAACAAGACAGGTTGATCTCACGCGCCAGGATGGTGTTAACGAATCTACGATTCAGACAATTAAGAAGGATGCAGCCAAGATAAAGGAGCACATGAACATCACAAAGTCTACAGGTGCTTCTATGATCAAGCCCAAGCCAGTGATAGTGACAGAGACAGTGATGGTGACTTTGAGGGATTTGTCAGGGAGGTACTAATAAGTGTGTATGACAGTGATGAAGACTCACCTGAGGGCCAGTAGCCTGCCCTCTGCCTCGGAACCAGCCTCCATTCCCGTACACCGACCCATCTCTTCTACTAACCTTGTTTGTTCTAACCTAACCTACAGTATATTATTCTCTTATTGATTGTTCCCTTCTATATTATGTGTGTGTGCATACCACCATAAAGTTAAGATGTTATTTTTACGTATTGTGTCGCGAAAAAGTGGAGTTTGGGGGTCGGCCCGGTCTCTATTTCAATTAATCCCATATATTATGTTGTTCACTTTACGCGTTTCTCGCTTTACGCGGGCCGCCGTGGATTCAATTGACCGCGTAAAGTGAGGGTTCACTGTACAGTGTGCAGTATATAAAATATCCTATAAAAACAAATATTTTAAATTTGTCACCCGTACAGTGCGGCAAACAGACGCTACCCTTTCCCACCTCAGACACCCGCTGCTCCGAGAAGCCTCAGTCCACACGTGCCTACCATACTGTGAACACTACTGTGATTGCCTCTTCTGTTTGTCCTCCCACGTGCATTCCACATGGCTCCGGGAAGTAAGCCAGCCTCATCAAAGGCAAATATTACTAGCAAAGACTCTAAAGTGACTAAGAGATCAAGAATAGTGATGACCTTAACGGAAAAAAACAGTTTATTGGACAAGCTCAGAGGTGGTATGAGCTATGGCTCGAGATGTGGTGAAGACTGACAATTCATTTGTGTCTTTTATCAGAATATAAGTCTTTAAGTGGAGGAATGTGGGTGGAAGAGGACTGGCTGGCTGGCGTGACTGCATGAGGGCGGGCAGACGCTGGGACAGCAGGGTAAGGCTGACAATGCGGGTGTTGCCGACCTCAGCAAAATATAAATTTTTTTATTTACTTGTAAATAATTTTTTTTGTATATAACTGTGTTTACGCTTTTCCATTAGTATACTGTACTACAATATGATTAGTTTCAAATTATGAAGTTAGTAAATGTTGGTACAGTGCATCAGTGATCAGTGTGACCACTGAGCCGTGAATGGAGAGCATGGTGTGGTTAAGTGCACGACCTACCTGAGCTGCTTGGTGGCCACAGGTACAGTGATTCCTAAAGGAGTATTCGTGGTTTTGGCTTTTCGTGGGGCTTCCAGAACGTAATTCCCGTGAAAAACACAGGATTACTGTATACAGTTGTACCCCGCCTAACGCGGTTTCACTTAGTGCGTTTTCCCGTATACGCGGTGCCTCGCCAGAGCTGAACTTTCACTTAACGCGGATTTTTTCCACATACACGCGGTGAGTGTCCGGCTCTAGACGCTATTTTTAGATTTGCCCCACGCGCCACCCGCCCGCCTGTGCTCGCCTCTCCCTCCTCCTCCCTCCGCTTGGGCAAGCCGCGCGGTAACGTTGCGCAGTGTGTGTCTTTGTTGCATTATCACTGACGTCATATGACGTATCGGACTGTGATTGGCCATGCATCCCTACCCCCCTCTGCTGCTAGCTGTAATTGGCTTAAAGTATTATGACGTGCCCACCCGGGGGAGGGAGGGAGGGAGGGAGGAAAGACGACGCTTGACCTAGCCGCGGCAGTTTCATCCCTCCAGGCCACACCGTGTAAACGCGCATCCATTGTTCCGTAAAATGGCTTCCGCCGGACCACCACCGCCACCAGAGAGAGACCTTTCCTTACCTGGACCCAGCGGCACTAAGCCAAAGAAGACACGACGTTCCTTAAGCTACGAGGTGAAGTACCAGATCATTCAAGATTTGGAGAAAGGAACACGGCAAGTTGATCTCGCGCGCCAGCATGGCGTCAACGAATCTACGATTCGCACGATCAAGAAGGATGCAGCCAAGATCAAAGAGCACATGAAAATCACAAAGTCTGCAGGTCCTTCATTGATCAGGTATTGCCAGAACAGGGTGCTGGCATAAGTGGAAAATTTGCTGGTGAGTTATTTGATTCGTCAGGCAAGACACAACATGGCGGTGGACACGCGCTCAGTGCAGGAGTACGCACGTGAGCTATACGCAGTAGTGTCACGTAAGCTGGGAATTGCAGAGCCCAAACCCTTCAATGCTTCCTCTGGTTGGCTGCATAGGTTTAAGAAGAGGAACAAGATCGCCAACATCATCATTGGTGGTGAGGAAGCGAGTGCTGACCGTGTGGCGGCTCGAGATTTTCCTCCGTTCTTACGTGAGAATATGGAGGAAGGACAGTACACCGACGACCAGGTGTTTAACATGGATGAATCTGGTCTTTTCTGGAAGAAGCTACCGTCCAAGACCTTTGTTGTAAAGAATGCAGTAAGATTCGGGGCCGGAAGATGCAGAAGGAACGCATCACCGTCCTGTTTACCACCAATGCCTCCGGTACCTGTAAACCAAAGTTGTCGGTGATTCACACAGCCCGCAAGCCGCACGCCTACAAGAATATGGACATGAACAAGCTTAATGTCCACTGGCTAACCGCATGTAAGGCGTGGATGTCCTCTTCTCTGTCCCTCTTCTGGTTTGACAACTGTTTTGTTCCTGAAGTGAAGAAATTCTGCGAGCAACAGAATGCTCCATTCAATATTTTGTTGCTCCTTGACAACGCACCTGGACACTCGCCCCTACTTATGGATCGTCACCCAAACGTAAAAGTGGTCTTCCTTCCTCCCAACACTACGTCATTAATCCAGCCCATGGACCAGGAGTTGATTTGCAATGTGAAAGCTGCGTACTCTGCAAAGTTCAAGCTCCTGAACGACTGTACCAACACCAAGGATGAGTTGCGTATGCTGGGTGACACCGATAGCGAGAGTAAAAGCGACGAGGGCAAGGAACAAGAGGTGGCGGCTCAAGAACTTCTCGTCAAACAATTTTGGAAGAAGTTTAACGTCAAACAAGCAGAAGACTTCTTGGTGGAGGCATGGGATCTGCTGACTATTGCTACGATTCGTCACGCATGGAGACATGTGTTGCATGGCATACCAGCTGAGAAGAGGAGTGAACCTGTGACTGATGAGGTTCAGACTGTTGCAGTAGCAGTGGACCTTGCCAGAGAAGCTGCACTCAATATTACAGCTGAAGGCTTCTCCGAGACCACCAACGAAGACATCCTGGAGGTGATTAGAGATCCTGAAGTGACTGCCGACGAGATGTTGGAAGAAGATCACGTCAGTGAAGAGGAGGAAGAAGGTGCGTCATTCTCCGAAGAACACAGTTTAAGTCATAGTGATATTAAGTGTGCCATAGAGTGTGCAGAGAAAATGAAGTCCTTCCTTTCCCGCGACAATGACGATGACCGCTATGAAGTCTTCCATACCCGGCTGGTGCAAGCTATGGAGCCGTACATCACGGTGTATCACGACAACATAAACACCAGCCGTCAAAAAAGCATAACCGAGTTCTTCACCCGCAACCCACCACAGCCAGCCCAAGCCAGTGATAGTGACAGAGGTAGAGACAGTGAAGATGACTTTGAGGGATTTGTCAGGGAGGCCATAACAACTGTGGGTGACAGTGATAGTGACTCACCTGAGGGCCAGTAGCCTGCCCTCTGCCTCGGAACCAGCCTCCATCCCCGTACGCCGACCCATCTCTTCTACTACCGTAAGTGTTCCACTTAAGTTTTAGTTTTCTAACCTAACCTTTATTTTTCCTATGTTAACCTTTATTTTTCCTAACCTAACCTCTTCTATATTACTTGTTTTTTTCATACCATCATAAAGTTAAGATAAAAATTTTACTACAACATAGTTATGTGTCGTCAAAAAGTGGAGTTTGGGGGTCGGGCCGGTTTCTATTGGAATTAATCCCATATGTTCTGTTGTTCACTTAACGCGGTTTTCACTTAACACGGTACCCTCTGGGTTTTATTGACCGCGTTAAGTGGGGTACAACTGTACTGTAATTTTGTTATATCACCTACACACTTATGTTAGGTCACGACAGTTTACCCTTCACAAGGTGTACCTCGACAGTTGGCGCCATGATAAGTGACCTGACCCGGTAGTTTGCCACACCGGTTGACCTTGGATTATCAGCCTTTACCTAACAGCTTCCGGGCTTGCAATAGTTTGCCACACCGCAATAGCTCACAGGAGAGGTGTTAATTGATGTGAAACATCTGAGACTTTATTTCTGTTCACCGGTCGGTCACATGCACTGTGGATCCTGAATGTATCTGAAACTGCTCCAGTGTTGGTCAAGTCTGGTCTTGAAATAGCTTACACTCGGTGCCATCACAACACTCTCTGGCTGGTTGTTCCAAGATTTACATTGATTTACTTTACAAAAATGATTGCTTTATGATATATCGATTTCATTTGTTTATTGTTACTGAACACTTTATGTCAGAGATTAACATGGCCACCATCTAGGTCAGGTAATTGGATGGGGCCGCATGTGTGTTTAGGTGAGGTCACAGACTAATAAGCAAATGCCAGTCATGGTAAGGGGGCAAAGAAGCTGAGTTTACTCCAAAAGTTCAATGAAAGTGAAGACAAATGCAGCAGCAAGTAACACTTCTCAAGTATCTTCGTACACCAGAATCAGTACAGCCAAAACCCTGCTCTGATGAAATTACGTTATGTGAACCTATTACAGTGTCGTATCCTACCCCTGAAAAGAGCATGCAAGAGTCACACTATCAAATTCTTGACAATGATTCACAGAGCACTTTGCAGAACGCATACAAAGAATATGATGTAGGAAATATTGTAAGCGGTAAAGTCAAACTTAACTCTCTTTCTAATGATGACAAAGTTAAGTACCTGAAGATGCATTTCAGGCCATACTGTATGCCAGCTATAAGTACATGAATGAAACTGTAGTAAAGGGAAAAAATGCTTCCGTGAAAACACTGACATTTCAATCATCTTGGCTTGTATACAGTGATGCTACGCTAGGTGGATTCTGCGAGTATTGCGTTATCACTCCTCCCAAAGATTCCCGCATAAATAAAACAGGAACATTGTTAACCAAGCCATTCACCAACCTAAGTAAGGCCACTGGGAAAGATGACTTCCTAGAAAGGCACCAACAGTTGCCATAAAGATGCTGTTGAAGCTGGAGCAACACTATGTCAGCTTCACCAGGACCCAACAAAAACAGTGACATACATGGTATCATCTCAGAAAAAAGAGCCATTTAAGAAGAATCTACACATACTGAGACTGATAATCAAGGCTATAGTGGTTTTTGGAAGGTAAACTATTCCTTTGCAAGGCCACAGGGATGATTCATCGTCAAAATCTATAAACAATGGGAACTTCTTGGGAGTGCTAGATCTCCTAGCTGAGAGCGATAAAACACTGCAGGATCACTTCCTAAAAGCACGAAAAAATACCTAATGTACCTCAAAGACAGTGTAAAATGAAATTATCAAAATCAACGGAGATCACATTGTTTCTGTGCTTATAAGACTTCTCATGGAAGATGCTGCAGCACTTTCTATCATTGCAGATGAAGTTACAGATAAATTTGCCAATCAAGAAGTGCTGGCAGTTTGATGAAGTTGGTGGACCAAATAAAAACAGAAATCAAGAAAATATTCACTTATCTAATAATAATAATAATAATAATAATAATAATAATAATAATAATTATAATAATTAACGGTATATTGTAAAAGTTCTGCAGCCTTCGGGCTGCAGAACATTTATGTCCAATATACATTGGACATAAATGACTTATTGCATACATTGGTGGTTTAAAAATGGTTTCATTAGAGAAAGGTAAAGGAACAAACAGTGAACATACAGATTAATATTTACAGTGGAGGTCATGTAGGTTATGTGCGCTGAGGTGTTGAACAGCAGACACGTAGTGTAGCAACTCCCTCACAGATGGTGTTATGAGGGGCCTGAAGTGGTGTACAGTAAAGCCTCCGATAACAACGGTTCGACCAACAACTTTTCATATTTAAAACCCTAGTTAATTTAGGACCCAATTCAATTTACGTCCTTATTCATTCGTATTTACGACCAAAATATAATAAAAATAAAATAAAATTACATTTTCATATAAATAATAACTAAATCCAGATATGAATTTAAAAAAAAAAAAAAAATACTGTAAAAAAAATGACGAGCACTTTGCGCAAAGAAGCTGCCTGGCTAATGAGTGGTAAACAACAGTCGGAGCTTGGTGGTCCTTACGTTTTCACGCATCTGGAACAGAAACAGGAGAAAAACTTTCTCAGATTTCTTACAATATTTTTGCATCCCTATTCAACATGAGCAAGAGAGCAAGTGATGGTAGGGTTGGTTCAAAAGCTAATAGAAAGTGTATAAGCTTAGCCGAGAAACTAGATGTGTTAAAACGATATGAAAAAGGTGAGAAGTCTGTGGATATTATATGAAGCAAGCAAATGACCTCTACATAAGGATGTATAATGAGAAAAGAAGGCAGCTATAGCTTCAGCCAGAGCTAAACCTACAGCTTCAGCCAGAGTTGAACCTGATGACTTTGTAATCTGAGTAAAAACTCACACAATATTCATTGGCTGTCCTTATGTTTTAGACTTTACCACCATTGATGAGTAGAATTTTCTTTTTACATTCGTAAATATTATTTAAAACACATATGAACAGTAAATAAGTGTTGCTTTCATATTCATATGTAGAGAAATGACGATATGTTTTCACATGTACACACTTACTATTCATACATTGGCGTTCCCAATCGTCTCGCTTTATTTCTTTACCATTAGTGGTTAGCTAGTTCTAGTGTTCCATTTATTAACATTAAATAACATTACTTAAAACATACATAAAAGTATTCAATTTTTTAAAATTAAGTTCACTACAGCTACAACCAGGGTCTTATTTTCTTCAGTTTCTTATGTACAACCATCGTCACTCACGAAAACAATGCTGTCTTGTCTCCTCTTGTGTGTTTTAATATTCTACGTTTTTTAATGAATTGTATTGTTCATTTCACATATATAAACATTAATTCAATCACATACATATTCAGTAATAAACAATAATGAATCTTTTGTACATATTCTTAAGATAAATGACTATGTTTCCGTAAGTGCGCACGTATACATTGGCATTCCACTATCAGTCACACTTTTTCTTCAATATCAGTGGTTACTTCTACTGTACATTAAATAACATTAATTAAAACATTACATATTTTTTACATTAATTTTACTACAACAACAACCAGGGTCTTATTTTCTTCAGTTTCAGGTGGACAACTGACATTATGGGTGTAAACACTGACAACAATGTTGTCTCTTATCCTCTTGTGTGTTTTAATATTCTACGTATTATTAGTGAATTGTATTTTTCATTTTGCATATACAGGTTGTACCTCTCCAGTCCGGAATTCTGTGGTCCGGAAACTCCCGTGGTCCGGAACGATTTTAGTTTGCCCAATAGGTAGATAGGCAGCTTTCGAATTATTATTATTATTATTATTACAGAAGTATTAAATTTTTGCCCCTCAGGTCCCAATGTGGGTCAGTGACCTATGCCCGGGTGGGCTAATCCCCGTTAAAAAAAACAACAAAGCCGCAGGAAATTAAGGTTTGTTTACATCCGGCAGTTCGGCTGCTCTCTCTCTCTCTGCTTGTCTATACAGAGTACAACATTTAACCCTTCAATATATATGAGCAGTAAATAAGTGTTGCTTTCATATTCTTATGTAGAGTAATGACGATATGTTTTCACATGTGCGCACATACATACGCGCAGTCTCACTTTTTTTTTTTACCATTAATGGTTAGCTACTTATATTGTTCCATTTATTAACATTAAATAACATTACTTCAAACAACCATATTAATTTTTTTAACATTAATTTTACTACAGCTACAACCAAGGTCCTATTTTCTTCAGCTTTAGATGTAGAACCAATCAGTCAGTGGTTTTGTAAGCTTTAACAAAAACAATGCCAGCAGCCGTCTCGTCTCCTCGTGTGTTTTAATATTCCACATATTATTAATAAATTGTATTGTTCATTTTACACACACAAACATTAATTCATTACTTAAAACAACCATATTAATTTTACTACAGCTACAACCAAGGTCTTATTTTCTTCAGTTTTATATGTAGAACCAGTCAGTCACTGGCTTTGTAATCAACGAAAACAATGCTGTCTCATTTCCTCATGTTTAAATATTCTACATATTATTAATGAATTGTACTGCTCATTTTGCACACACAAACATTAATTCAATCAAAAAGACTTTCAGTAATAAACAATAATGAATCCTTTGTACATAAGAGAAATGACGCTGTTTACACGATTGTGCACGTCGTCTGAAATTTGGTGGGCAGTTCAAACCCGTCGAAATTTGAGTTTCCGCCGTCAAAATTTTTAATTGTGTTTTTTTTTTTTTGTTCAAATAGAAAACGTCAAATTAAAAACTCGCGAAATTTGAGAAGCTACTGTACGACATTTAACCCTTCAATATGTCTTCAAAGAGACCATGAAGCAGAGAAAGTGGTGCTAGTGTTTCCAAGCGTAAGCACAAATCACTATCTATCCAGGAAAAGGGTGAATTTCCATGGTCCGGAAATTTCCATGGTCCGGCACCGGTCAGGTCCTGAGGTTGCCGGACTAGAGAGGTACAACCTGTATAAAGATTAATTCAATCCTTTATTTGCCATTAGTGGTTAGCTACTTCTATTGTTCCATTTATTAACATTAAATAACATTACTGGTACTTAAAACATATAATATTCATTTTTTACATTAATTTTACTACAGCTACAATCAGGGTCTTATTTTCTTCATTTTCTCCTGTAGAACTATCGTCCCGGACTCCCGGCTGTAAACACAAAAGAAAACAATGGCGTCCCATCTCCTCTTGTGTGACCATATTATCCATTTATATTGTATAAGGTGCATTCAGAAACATTATTTAAAGACTATACTGTAGTTTGCAATTTTCATTAATTGTATTGTTTTTTTGGGGAAAAGAGGGTAAAAAGTCACACAAAAGATATGAAAAGGTCACTCTTGGGAACACATCTCATTATTATTGCTTTATTTTAATGGCAATTAATGATTCGCGATAAGACGATTCACCTTACACTGCAATATTGGAGGACACATTAACGTCGTTATTCAAGACTTTACTGTAGTAATTCCCTCACAGATGGTGTTATGAGGGGCTTGACGTGGTGTGGTAATTCCCTCACAGATGGCGTTATGAGGGACCTCACGTGGTGTAGTAATTCCCTCACAGGTGGTGTTCTGAGGGGCATCACGTGGTGTAGTAACTACCTCACAGGTGGTGTTATGAGGGGCCTGATGTGGTGTAGTAATTCCCTCACAGATGGTGTTATGAGGGATCTCACGTGGCGTAGTAATTCCCTCACAGATGGTGTTATGAGGGATCTCACGTGGTGTAGTAATTCGCTCACAGATGGTGTTATGAGGAACCTCACATGATGCTGTAGCAACTCATTCACTACATGGTGTCGTAGCCTCATGGGGACACCACGTGGTCTGGTGTCACAGGACCTCACTCAGTCAAGTGAGTGAAGTGTGGTCCCAGGCCTCCCTATCGTGGATGGATTAACACATAGCTGGTGTTGTTGAGTCTCAGGGGCATAACTAGAAGTTATATCTCTGTTAGCCAGAATCCTTCAAAGATGGAAATCTCCTATAGCCAGAATTGAAATTTGCTCGGAAAATTATTCCCAAAGCCGGAATTTTAAAAAAAATTCTGGCTGTAAGAGTAGATTTTCAGAGGTTGAAAATTGAGAGAATTTTCTGAAAATGTCTTGAATAAAGATGAAAGTTAAAGTATTTTGGGGGGGAGGTACCTGACCTGGCCTGACTCAGCATCCGGTGGAGGTAGGGTGGGGGATTAGTGGTCTCATATTATTGATCTGATGGAATGTCAGGTCACCCTTTCTTAGGTAGGGGATTAGTGGGTCTCATGACCTGAATATGTCTTGAATAAACACAAAAGCTGAAGTGTATTTAGGGTGATTGAGATAAGTATAAGTACTGTATAAATGAGCAAAGTTGTATCCCTTCAACATTACATTATATAGCATTTAAAATATGGAGTGAGAAAGCAGAAAGGTGTAGGTGATTAGAGAGATGGAGTGGAAAGGAGTGTAACATGCACCAGTGTTGCAAGGCAGTAAGTTCCTCAACAGCTGATCTTTTAATTCACTTCCATGCAGTCACACAACAAGACCCTTACTGGATGCTTGTTGTCTAAATTCACGTATGTGTGTGTGTGTAAATAATAAAAAAAATAATAATTAACGGTTTATTGAAAAAGTTCTGCGGCCCGAAGGCTGAAAATATACATTGGACATAAATGACTTATTACATACATTGGTTGTTTAACAAAAGCCTTCATTAGAGAAGGGTAAAGGAACATACAGTGAACATACAGATTAATGTAGGTGTTGAACAGCAAACACGTAATGTAGTAACTACCTCCCAGATGGTGTTAGGAGGGACCTCACGTGATGTAGTAATTACCTCACAGATGGTGTTATGAGGGGCCTGACGTGGTGTAGTAATTCCCTCAGATGGTGTTATGAGGGACCTGACGTGGTGTAGTAATTCCCTCACAGATGGTGTTATGAGGGACCACGTGGTGTAGTAATTCACTCACAGATGGTGTTATGAGGGACCTCACGTGGTGTAGTAATTACCTCACAGATGGTGTTATGAGGGACCTCACGTGGCATAGTAACTACCTCACAGATGGTGTTATATGAGTGAGGTGTGGTTCCAGGCTTTCGTATCGTAGACGGATTAACACATTGCTGGTTGTTGTTGGGTCTCATGGGCCGTTATCACTGGGTACCTGGGACCTCACTGTGTGAAGGTTAACTTGGGTACGACTGTTACTGTTGAGGTGTTCTCACGACTAAAGCACTGTTCACCACTATTCACCTCTGTTCAACACTGGTTCCATTCCTTTCCTAAATGAAATTGTAATTTCTGGCGAGAACCTGTTGATATTCCGGTGGGGAGGAGGGTTCAGGGGAGGGGGTTGGTATGGGCCAACTTAACAGTTGACCTGGCTGCTCTGAGAGGAGCGCCAGGTACGTCTTGACCCTTCGGTGGTCAAGGATGTGTGTGTGTGTGTGTGTGTGTGTGTGTGTGTGTGTGCGTGTGCATGTGTGTGTGTGTGTTTTGAGCTTGCCAAGCACAATGTAGGATTTGAAGAAGTTGATGAAGAGCTTGTTCAGGAGTTAGGTGGTGAGGTGACATGCCAAGACACTTACACAGCACACACATAAACAGCACTACTAAACCATTGTCTTAAAACATTTTACATTATAATTTCTATTTTAAAATTAATTGCTACAAGATGGCTCAACAGGGCTACTTTTGCACTTAGACAACTGATCCATGAATAAACCAGTGCATATGGAGACTCATTATACATTAGTGATGTCAAAAAACTTTGAAACTGCAACCACATAAATTATCACAACCTGTACTCAAATCTACGAAGTTAATTACTAAAATTATTATGTCCGGTGCAAACTCTGGGATGTTTATACTCAAATTAATCACTATCTTGCAATAATTCCAGCAATGCAAGTTATATTCCCTAAGTCAAGTCAGTGACTTGTGTAGTGATGGGTTGTCAGACCACAGCTTACATCTCAGAAACAGTCCAGACCTGACCTGACATTAGGGGGGTCAAGTGTAAGGGTACCCCTCGCGGCCGCTCAAGGGGGTTACAAATCAACCAGCACCCCTCCCTTGTCACACGGCCCCAACAAATATGTAAGAGACACCCAGTCAGAAGAAGCCACCTGCCTCCAATATATACAACAACTTTAGTCTCAAAAAAAGTCCAGACCTGACCCTACATTAGCGAGGTCAAATGTAAGGAGACCCTTCGCCGCCCCCCTGATCAGCTCAACCTGACGGCTCGTCTCCCAATATATAGGACGTCATAGCCCTCCCTCAGGGGAGTCAGAGAGAGAGTCGACGGAGCAGAGTCGAGGCAGTCAGGCAGAGAGAGCAGGAGGCAAGCCCTCCCCTCCTCTGGTCGGGAGCGAGACTTCCCTGCCGACACACCGGTGCCCAGCTAAGCAGTCTCCCATAGAGACAACCCAGGACCACCTGCTAGGCCTCCCCCAGGTCACATGAGTTTTTGTCAGAGCTTTCCATGGGATGAGTTACTTATGTGGGAAATGTATTCATTTCATGTTGTATCCGAGAATCAGTGTCTAGTAACGTAATATGATGTCCTAGTAACGTAAATATAATGTCCTAGTAACTTCGATAGAAGGTGTTATTAATGTGTCCATGCCATTGTTGTAATTAATGAATAGTTGTAATGAAGCCGTGTTTGAGAAGTCATCCTTAAGAACGAAATAGATGTGTGTTGAAGTATAAGATAAAATAAATGTATTGACAGAGTAAATAACTAACATGGCCACGCTACCAAATTCTTCCTCTCTTTTACTCTCTTACTAAACATTCTCTCTATACTTCCTACTTTAAAACCCTTCATTACAATGGTGGCAGTGAACTATACGTAAACCCATGCCCTCCTCGCTTAGTCATTATAGGTGACAGCGAACTATACGTTAACCCACTCCCTCCTTGCTTAGGCATTACAATGGTGGCAGTGAACTTAACGTAAACTCAAGCCTTCCCTAGGTTAGCCATAACACCTGGCTCGTCTCATCCTTCATTTAATTCAGTTTGAGTATTGTTTAAAAGTGTGAAATAAGGAATTCCTGTGTCGTAGCGTGAATAGTGTCCTAGTGCGTCATCTTTTCAACTCAAGTCAATGTCTCTCGTCGTGATATACGCGAATTGTTACTAGCAAAACACTCACAGAATATGTTCAGTGCTTAATATGATTTCTCAGTGTCCCCCGCTTTGTGTGAAGTTCTCAGTATCCCAAGTGCATTTTAATTGTCGGTCGGTGTTAAATGTACCCATTGTGTTTTAGTGATAGAAGCTGTGTCTATACTAACTGTTATAACCTAACATGTCTTACAACCTATATCCTCTTCCCTGTCCTAATCTTCACCTCACCTTCCGTACCCGTCCGTTCCCGCCCCGCCCCGGTTACGCCACGCTACACCTCACCCCACCCCACCCCACCAAGCGCGCATCATGCCCGCGTATTTTTCGCCCCACCTCGCCCTGTGTCACCACCAATCCCCCGTATGTTTCATCCAGTGAGTTATGCTTCGAAATTGATGGTTAGTGTCACTTAATATTGCGATAATTGCAGAGCTTCACTCAGTGTGTTTTTATGCTTGTATGATTTGTAATGTACTCTTTGACGCGTAGTGATCAATAATATTCAGTGTAGTGAGCAGAGCTTCACTCCCCGACCCAGCCTAATGAGAATATTGTCGTGGCGGAAACCATAGTTGCCAAACATTAACGTAACGTATAAAGTAAATATTTTTCTTTACGGATACATTTCCAACTAATCCATCATCCTTTTCGGATTGTTTCTGTAAAATGTCACACACAGTACCGCCCCATGGCTAGCCGGAATACAACCACAGCACATATAAGCAGAGGAGAAGCAGCGTGATGAATGCAGCACCACACCCACCACACACCACTCCACTTCTCTCAAGTCCTCCCTGGTCTAGGATTAAGAAGATTTTATATTTTTCTACTTTAGAAAGTTAAGGAGTGTGGAATGCAGCGCCACACATCAAAACCCTGGCAAGCCAAACCAGGGAGGGGATTTCCGCTGTGGGGGCATGGGACAGGACAGTCAAGGATCCAGCCGATACTCGTGTACAGAGGGCGAAACCAGGACTACAGAGACTGCCCCACACGTCGTCCTGAGCGATGGCATCCCCCCAGTGTGACCGGCTACCCCCGGCTGGACTGGCGGAAAGATAAGTTGCAGAGAAGAAAGGCAGATGGAACAGAAAAATCGTTTTGAATATGAAAATGAAGATGTATAAAGAAACACACATGAACAGAAACATCACCTGGAATATGGAAATGGAACTAGAAAAACTCATCTGGAATATGTTGGAAAATGCTCTAAACGTAGAGGAAGCGCAGATGAACAGAAAAATCATCTGGAATATGATAGAAACCAGGACGAAGTGAGAAGAAGTCAGAAGGTGTGGTGACACGACCTACAAGGTGCGGTATTGAAGAAAGAAAAACGTGCTATGTGAAGAAAGAAGACAGAAGACGTGCTGTGCTGACATCAGAAGAAAGTCGAAGATGAAGAGGTGGATCATCAGAAGGACCAACCGCCTACCGCTGTTGTGCTGCCGGCATCCCCTATCTTCGATACCAGCTGGACGGAGGACGTGAGCCATGCTGGACCACACTAATGTACTGATGTTGTTGATGCTATTGATGTACAATAAAAAGATATAATACCCTAACATGTGAAATAGGAGTATTTTTTGTGTATTTTGAAGTATTTCATTCTCTGATTTTTGTTAACTTGTACTACAAAAAATGAGTTCATTTGATCAATGTTTTGTATTACCAAATGCAAGGTTGTAGACATACTACTGAGTGGGACGAATTATTATTTTGACAAGGCCTGGTTAGGCAATGTAACACCTGTTATTGTTTGTAGAATGTGATTTGCAAGTTTGCCTCGGACACTATGCTAGATGTGAAGGATCTTTAGCTCACTCTATGTTCACTTACTGTGTAAATGTTTTATTTTTTTTCTCCTGGCATAGAAGCTTTAATCTTGGCGGGAGGTATAGTAAGCTTTGGCAGATCAAACTATGCCAGTAGAAAAGCATACATCTCTAAGGTTATTGTTTGTAAAATGTGAGGATGCATTATTGCCTCAGGGACTATATTAGATACTGCACATGATGTTACTGTCTACTTTAAATGTGTCATCAGTTCTCTGAGCATGAAAGTTTTGGTCTTGGCGGGAGGTGTAGTGATGGGTTGTCAGACCACAGCTTACATCCAGACCTGACCCGACATTAGGGGGGTCAAGTGTAAGGGTACCCCTCATGGCCGCTCAAGGGGGGTTACAAATCAACCAGCACCCCTCCCTTGTCACACGGCCCCAACAAATATGTAAGAGACACCCAGTCAGAAGAAGCCACCTGCCTCCAATATATACAACAACTTTATTCTCAGAAAAAGTCCAGACCTGACCCTACATTAGCGAGGTCAAATGTAAGGAGACCCTTCGCCGCCCCCCCCCCCCCCCCCTCCCGATCAGCTCAACCTGACGGCTCGTCTCCCAATATATAGGACGTCATAGCCCTCCCTCAGGGGAGTCAGAGAGAGAGTCGATGGAGCAGAGTCGAGGCAGTCAGACAGAGAGAGCTGGAGGCAAGCCCTCCCCTCCTCTGGTCGGGAGCGAGACTTCCCTGCCGACACACTGGCGCCCAGCTAAGCAGTCTCCCATAGAGACAACCCAGGACCACCTGCTAGGCCTCCCCTAGGTCACATGAGTTTTTGTCAGAGCTATCCATGGGATGAGTTACTTATGTGGGAAATGTATTCATTTCATGTTGTATCCGAGAATCAGTGTCTAGTAACGTAATATGATGTCCTAGTAACGTAAATATAATGTCCTAGTAACTTCAATAGAAGGTGTTATTAATGTGTCCATGCCATTGTCGTAATTAATAAATAGTTGAAACGTTGTAACGAAGCGGTGTTTGAGAAGTCGTCCTTAAGAACGTAATAGATGTGTGTTGACGTATAAGATAAGATAAGTGTATTGACAGAGTAAATATCTAACATGGCCACGCTACCAAATTCTTCCTCTCTTTTACTCTCTTACTAAATATTCTCTCTATACTTCCTACTTTAAAATCCTTCATTACACTTCTATCATAAAAAATAAAACCCTTTGCCTTTCATAATCCTTGAGTATACGTTAATCTCCCCTCCTTGCTGTCGACAACCCACCTCCCGCCCTCCTTCCAGCCACAGGGAAGGGTCCATTGGGGGTAAATGTGACCGTGACACCCCTCTCAAAGGGTCGTCTCACTGTGTCTACTGTACTGATGCATTCATGATACAATATTGTTTGTTTTTCATTAACCCTTAGGCCCTGGGTGATGTTCCAGAACGCGCGCCTTTTCCCGCCATTGTTTAAATGCCCAATGCCGGTTATCAGGTTCCCTTGTGACTGCAGGTGCTCCTCTACTTATGAACGAGTTACGTTCCTGAGGCTTGTTTGGAAGTCCAATTGTTTGTAAGTCTACTTTACTCTTGTAGATTCCAAATATATTGTAAAAAATGAAAAGATTATGGATATTTTAGTACAGCTATACCCTTTAATACAGCCTTAAAACCTGGCTCACTCTTCTCCTCTTAGGCAATGTTTGTTTTATGTGGAATTTTCTTCAAAATAATCCAGTCCATCCGCAATAAACACCTATTCTGGCAGGTAACTTCCTCTCAGTGATGATGTTTGTATCTCTGAAAGTTTGTAAGTTGAACGTTAAGTAGAGGAGCACCTGTATTTGCCTGTCATGCCACACCTCGGCCACAAGGAAGCTTCCGGAACGTAATTACCTTCTTTTGTTTGCTTATTTTTCATTGTTTGTCCTTTTTATCATGTTTTATCAAAGTAATATGACTAAAAGTAGTGTAGTTGTATTTTAGTTTAGTATTACCTGATCATAATGCTATGGTTTTGTTATAAATTTATTTATTTGTGGAATTATTATTCCGATAATTATCAGGTACCAGCATGACTATTTTTCTCTCTGGAACAAGGAGGGGGGTGTGGGTAGGCCTACGGCGGTCAGTAACCATCAACTTCTCGTGTCCCCCCCCCACCCCCCACCCCCCAGCATCTTCCACCCCAAACAAGCGTCATCACCGGTTGGATGATTGTGAAATAAGGACAGAACTATTTCATTTGAGTGCTGCATTGGTTGATTCTGGTGAAAGTGGTGATGAAGGCAGTGATTATCAGCCTGGTGACCAAGAGGATTGTAGGCTATGCATCTAAGCTACTGTGCCGAGTAGCAACCCTGTACATAAGCTACTGTGCCGAGTAGCAACCCTGTACATAAGCTACTGTGCCGGATAGCAACCCTGTACATAAGCTACTGTGCCGAGTAGCAACCCTGTACATAAGCTACTGTGCCGAGTAGCATTTATATATATAATCACGTGGCAACACTGCACGTGTTATGTGGCAACATTGCCCCGAGGCTGCCATATGGCAAGGCAGCCTCAGTCTGACTGTGTGAGCCGTGCATGGCACACGCGAGTCACCACTTGTATTTATCTCATCCATAATAAACGGACTTCAGTGTTACCCAGTGTTTCCCTACCCATCACTGCATTCCTCAGGGAACACTAGTAACCACCATGGCGCAGTGGCTAGGATCTGTGGACTTACAAAGTGTGTGAACTATGCCGAAACAGTTACGTCTGCCGGTGATGCGCGTCGACTCAGTGTGTTGTGTTGTGTTGCGCTGTGTTTCGCCGCGATGTGCAGTGTTGGGCCGTCACAGTGCTTTTTAGTGACGGTGGCAGTGCTAGTGTCAGTGTATTAGTGTGTGTCCAGAGCTGAGAGTTGAGCATTGGCCTGTTTTTTGTGGTACCCACGGAGCACCCCGGCGTACACCCTTCTCGTGTGACATCCCAGGAGAACTGACGGTCTCACCCCCACCCCCAGCGGCTCTAGCCACCGGCCTTAAGGCCACCACACTCCGCTCTCTCAGACACACACACACACACACACACACACACACACACGCACTCGCTCACGGACAGAACAGTGGACTATATGCGTTATTCCTGCGCTGTTTATGTCATATATATGTGGTTCGAGCTGTTGAGGCGCTACTTTATATACTAAACAGTGCAGTCCACGCACACACTAAGATGGGAGGTAAGAAGGGACAACGTCAAGATGGGAGACACGACTCCCCACCACCTTCCCCTCCACCGGGCGCAGACTCTCATCCTCCACCTCCTGTGACGGACATTGCCACAATTCTGAGGTGGATGGACGACCAGGACGAGAGACGCAGAGAGATGGAACTTCAGAGGGAGGAGACACGAAGAGAGGAGGAAAAGCTGCGTTTTGAGGCACTATTGGCGACCCTGGCGCTAACCCACCCTCCCTCACTTGCAGGTAGCGCGCATGAAGGCGCCAATGTCCTCCCTCCTCCATCACACCAGCGTCCTCCAGGTACTCTTGCCTCCAAACAAACAGCTCCCAAGGCATCTGTTCAACCCCCACCCGCCCTCTCATCAGACGTCACGTTTCAGCTTTTTCGTGAGTGGAGGCGGCGCTGGACAGATTACTCCACGATGGTGGACCTGGACAGCATGCCTCCAAATAAACAGCTCATCCAACTGCGGATGTGTTTGTCGCTGGAGACCCAGAGAGTTTTGGAGTACACGTTGCAAGTGCCTCCTGATTCTACCTCTTCAGTGACGGATGTGCTCGACCTTTTACAGGAGCATGTTAAGGGTCGGAACAACGAGGCTTTGGGCGCCGTGCCTTCACCAGCTGCAAGCAGGCGGAGAACGAATCCTTTGACGACTTTTTTGTACGCTTGAAGAGTTTGTCAGAGGAGATCGATGTCTGCAAGGCGCACAGCCGGGAATGTGAGGAAGCCTGGATCAAGCACGGGATCTTGACAGGTGTCAGGCACGAAGAGTTGATGCAGCGACTCATCCCCCTGGACGCTTCCTCCACACTCCAGGTGGTAGTGACTGAATGTCGGTCATACGAGGCCACCAAGTCCGCCACCTCTGCCTTACGGGCCCCACCTGCTGTGAGAGCTATCTCACAATACAAGAAGGATAAGAAGGCGGCCAACAACGCGAAGGCTGCCACACGTTCTTCCACACCTCCGCCTAGTGCTTCGTGTGGCAGCTGTGGAAAGCAGCACAGCCCCAAGACTTGCCCGGCCGCCAACGCACTGTGTCGTGGATGTGACCTTAAGGGCCACTGGTCTAACACAGATAGGTGCCCTGCATGGGGCCGCAAGTGTCAGGCCTGTGGTCGCTATGGACACTACGACAAGTGCTGCCGCCAACCCAAGCCCAAAAGCCCGAGACGAGGAGGAAAGCAGCGCACTTCCCTCGGGGTGGTTCACACGCAGCCCCCTCCAGATGACCCACGCAGCCCCAAGCAGCAGCGGAGTCACATCAGGAGGGTGGAATCGACCACACGCCCCAGGGCTACCCCTTCCCCTACCATCCGCGTTGCCGTCACACACGGTGATGTGTCGGGTCACATCGAGGTGATACCGGACACCGGCGCCGATACTATGGTGATTGGGTTGAAGCACCTCAGGAAACTGGGCCTCACCAAACGCGGCCTGGACCACCGCCGCAGCTGCAGTACTACAATGCGGACGGTTCCCAGATGCCGGACGCTGTGGGCTCCTTTCAAGCCGAGATCACTTACGGCGACAGGCCGTGTCAAGGATGGATCGATGTGCAGCCTACTCTCACTACACCCTTGTTGTCATGGGAGCACTGCAAGGAGTTAGGCGTGGTGCCCAGAGACTTTCCTGAGCAGATCCCAGCTGCTTGTTACACCGCCAGCAGGGTGCGTGAGTCGACGAGCGACGCGCCTGGCGCTGCCACACGGAGCTGCCCAGAACCCGCGTCCACTCCCACCCACACAGGACGCTCCCCTGCCCAGATCCTGTATGGTCACCCTCTCCGCTCTTGCGTTCCTACACACGCCAAGGCCTTTGAGAAGGACTGGCAGACCAAAGCCGAGAGCTGCTACCGCCGCGCCGCTTCACGTGCCCAGGACGCCAAGGCTCGGTATGACGACCGTGCCCGCCCTCTTCAGCCGCTGGAGATTGGTGCTCTTGTCCGCGTCCAGGACCCGACGACGACACATCGGCACAAGGTTGGCATAGTGATGGGCGTCGGCCGGTTGCGGGACTACAAGGTCAGGATGCCGAGCGGCCGTGTCTGGTGGAGAAACCGCCGCTTCCTCCGGCCAGTCCCACCCCATGCTGCTGGCCCCCTGACCGAGGACGAGTCCCCTACATCTCACGAGGATCCGCCCCACAGTGCACCTCGACGCTTGGAGCGACTTAGGACTAAGAAGTCCACTCAAGACAAAGACTATGAGCGTGAGGGGTGAGGGAGATGTAGGTTATGTATCTAAGCTACTGTGCCGAGTAGCAACCCTGTACATAAGCTACTGTGCCGAGTAGCATTTATATATATAATCACGTGGCAACACTGCACGTGTTATGTGGCAACATTGCCCCGAGGCTGCCATATGGCAAGGCAGCCTCAGTCTGACTGTGTGAGCCGTGCATGGCACACGCGAGTCACCACTTGTATTTCTCTCATCCATAATAAACGGACTTCAGTGTTACCCAGTGTTTCCCTACCCATCACTGCATTCCTCAGGGAACACTAGTAACCACCAAGGATAGCATCGAGTTGGACGATGTTGTGTCAACCAGTGATGAAGAGGAGGACGCGGGCAGTGAGGCCCAGCCAGAACGGTGTATCCCCGCCACGTGCTCAAGATCCAGACAAGGGACAATGGATGCCTTTGATTGGTCTGATGGCAGTAATTTTCAGCCTGATATCCCTGATTTCAAACGATCATTAGGTGGAATTACTCCTGATTTTCCTTGTACAGAGGAATCACGTAAGATGGACTATTTTTGTGTGTTCTTTGATGGTGCAATCATGGACTTACTGTGTGACGAGACAAATAAATTTAATCAGTAAACGTGTGATGTTGACCCCAGCTCTGGCCCCTCGCCGCACGTGTGTCGATGGAGTGATGTTGGTGTTTCCGAACTGTTTGTGTTTTTTTGCATCACTGATGCTGATGGCACATGCGAGAAAACACGCACAGTACTTCAGGAGTACTGAATATCTCCTGGTAACATCACAACAACTCCATTGTTTGAAAAATTCATGTCCAGAGACCGGTTTGTCTCCATCCTACATTATCTACACTTCATAGATAACAACATTCCTGTGGCTGGTGACAGACTATGGAAAATAAGAGAATTTTTACTTTGCTGAAGGAGCGGTTTATGAAGTTCTTCAGACCCTTCCAAAATGTAGTGGTGGACGAGTCTCTGGCGCTTTTCAGAGGACGTGTTGTTTTTAGACAATACATTCCCTCCAAACGACATCGCTTTGGGATCAAGTTCTTTGTGCTGTGTGACTGCGATACTGGGTATGTCTTAGGTCTCGTTGTTTACACAGCAAGTGACGTAGACATACCCAAGGACGACCCACATGGTTTCTCCGGCGCTGTTGTCAAGAAACCTATGGACCATTACTTTGGAGGGAATCACGTCCTCTACACAGACAATTATTATACCTCTCCTGCCCTGGCCAAGTTCCTAATGAACATGACACCTGTTCTTGTGGGACTGTACGTAGGAACAGGAAACACTGGTCTGTGTTTACTGGTAAGCCTGCATGAGGAGAGATCCAGCTGAAGCAAGCAGACAAGATGCTTGCAATACGCTGGCAAGATAAGAGTTCTGTACAGATGCTGTCAACAGTGCATAAGGGTGAAATGGTTTACAGTGGAAAAAAGGGACTTGACGTCAGGAGAGGCCATGAAAAAATATGACGCTGTCGTGGACTACAATGTCAACAGGCGCCTCGTGGATAAGAGTGACATGCAGGTTGGCACAATTGAGTGTGTAAGGAAATATCTCAAGTGGTACAAGAAGATGTTCCTACACCTCTTGGACATCACCATCCTGAATGCATACAACTTGCACCTAGTAAAAATCGGGAAAAAACCCTCTCTCAGGGTTTTTCAGAAGCAATTGATAATGCAACTCCTGGAGAAATATGGCACCATCGTGGCAGCTGTACCATGACAAAACAGCCAAGCAGGCCTACCTGACAGACTGCTTGCATGTGACTGGGTTAATAATAATAATAATTAACGGTTTATTGAGAAAATTCTGCGGCCCGAAGGCTGAAAATATACATTGGACATAAATGACCTATTACATATATTGGTGGTTTAACAAAAGCCTTCATTAGAGAAAGGTAAAGGAACATTCAGTGAACATACAGATTAATGTAGGTGTTGAACAGCAAACTCGTAGTGTAGTAACTCCCTCCCATATGGTGTTAGGAGGAACTCACGTGGTGTAGTAATTCCCTCGCAGATGGTGTTATGAGGGACCTCACGTGGTGTAGTAATTACCTCACAGATGGTGTTATGAGAGACCTCACGTGGTGTAGTAATTACCTCACAGATGGTGTTATGAGGGGCCTCACGTGGTGTAGTAACTCCCTCACAGATGGTGTTATGAGGGGCATCACGTAGTGTAGTAATTCCCTCACAGTTGGTGTGATGAGGGACTTGACGTGGTGTAGTAATTCCCTCACAGATGGTGTGATGAGGGCCCTCACATATGGTATTATGAGGGACATGTGGTGTAGTAATTCCCTCACATATGGTGTTATGAGGGACATGTGGTGTAGTAATTCCCTCACAGATGGTGTTATATGAGTGAGGTTTGGTCTTAGTCCTTCCTATCGTAGACGGATTAACACATCCCTGGTTGTTGTTGGGTCTCACGGGCCGTTATCACTGGGTACCTGGGACCTCACTGTGTGAAGGTTAACTTGGGTACGACTGTTACTGTTGAGCTGTTCCCACTGACTTAAGCACTGTTCACCACTGTTCACCTCTGTTTAACACTGGTTCCGTTCCTTTCCTAAATGAAATTGTAACTTCTGGCGAGAACTTGTTGATATTCTGGTGGGGAGGAGGGTTCAGGGGAGGGGGTTGGTATGGGCCAACTTAACAGTTGACCTGGCTGCTCCGAGAGGAGCGCCAGGTACGTCTTGACCCTTCGGTGGTCAAGGATGTCCAGGTGGTCGTAAGGGGCAAAGGCGGTGTTACGTCTGTGCTGACACCACAAAGTGCGCAGCTAAGCATAAGGACGTGACGACGTGGTGGAAAGAGTGTGACGTTGGTCTCTGTCCACCTTGCTTCGTGGGGTACCATTCAAAGAAAACATTCTAAAACAATGTGACACGTGCTTGTAAATAGTGTAAATAGTAGGATAAGTGTATTTATAAGGAACAAAGTGACGTATTTGTGGAAAAGGTACACAGTTGTATGCATTTACTCGGGCACTAACAGACAGCTAGCTAGGCGTCAGGGTGGCACCAACACCACCTCACCTCCTACGCACGGTCGGAGGAAAGCTTCTTGGTAAGTACCATCTTTTGTTTGTTTATTTACCAATGTTTGTCCTTTTTATCATGTTGTATCAAAGTAATACAGGTATTACTAAAAGTAGTGTAATTGTATTGTAGTGTAGTATTACGAGATGATAATGGTATGATTATGTTATGAATGTATTTATTTGTGGAATTATTATTCCGATAATTATTTATGGCTTACTTGCTCTACCAAACACAAAGACAACCAGACAGTCTGGTGACAGACCGGGTGTGTGTTGCCGAACAGTCTTTATGAAAAGTAATGCAAGTAAAATAAATTCTAAATGAATTATTTATAGGAAATAAGTATTTTCATCAGTACAAATATGTATTTTTGGCCATCTCGGACACAAAGGAGACGTGAAAAGGACCCCAATGCATAGTGACTGCGAGATGCTCCCTGTAAGAAAAACCACCTTTCTCCTTATTTCACTTGTCACTGAGGGACAATATACTGTATAGTTTTTCTTACATCTTTTTCATTGTTTTATCATTTATAAAGGTTAAAATTTATTTGGGGAAAAATTTACTTTCTCCGTTTTACCCCACGTGGGGGGTACAGTCAATTGTCACCCTAGCACGGGGCGTAGGAGTTAATTATACACATACGTTACTGTAATAATATGTGTTCATTAACGACTGTACCCTATTATGCAGTAAATTATAGTACAGTACTATGTACAGCTGCGACAACATTCCCTGGACACTTGGCAGTGTCTGGATATATAGGTACATACTTGATGATCATTAGGTGAAGGGGATTGGAATTTTATCTGTGTTAAGGATTTTTTTCCCTTTTGTGGTTCCGCCATAATATGTGATGAAAAGCAGCGTTATTAGATATAAACTAATCATATATACGACCCAGAAGAAGATGCTAGATATTGCCAAGTGTTCAGGAATTTTGTCTGAACTGTATATATCTCATAGGTAGAAAAATGTAATTCAAGCCCGAAGGCTGAAATATTCACTGAACACAGATGATAAATCACATATGGTGAAATCAGGGAGTGGGTCACTTGATTGACAAAAGCTTTCAATACAAAAATGTAAGAAGCCTAGAGTCAACATATAGATCAACTATAGAGCTGGTACTCTGGGAGCTGGTCTTGTCGACATTCTTGTGAACTGATGTAGGCGCTAACAAAGTCCTTCCCACTGTCTTGATGGCTGTTGTATTTGACTGTTAAGCCGCTACCTCACTACAGCTGAAGATGCACCAAGAGGTCTGGGTAGGTCCCCCAGCTCACACAGGGTGTTGGAGATGGTTCTTGTTCCTCGTGTGATGTAGTTAAGAATTCATAATGCCTCACCTGGGTGGAGTAGGGAGTCCTCATTTCTCTCCTGATATAGTTTGGAGTATTTCTTGGCTTTTCGTCCAGTGTTGGTGGTGGCAAGTAAGCCGCGGGCTGGGTGCGTCACGTCAAGGGTTAGGTCAATATAGACCACCAAGCACGATTATCACTCTTAACAGTTGTTTCTCTATTTTGAATTGAAATTATCATTTTTGTATATCAGTTGATGGTTGATCATCATCAGTCTTTGCACTGTACTGTTGGCGGGTGGATGTTGATAAATACAATGATCCCTTGGTTAATGAACGCCTTGGTTAATGAAATTTCGGTTAACGAATTACCTTCCATAAGAATCTTCGGTTAACGAAATTTTTAGGAAATCATGTCAACATGTTTTCGCTTGCTCACCAGCTGGAATATTAGTCCGCCAATACAGTACAATGATCCCTCGGTTAACGAGCACCTCGGTTAATGAGATTTCGGTTAACGAGTTACCTTCCATAAGATTCTTAACTTCGGTAAACGCACAATCCCTCGATTAATGAGTTTCTTACGAGCCGACCTGAACATGTTTTCGCTTGCACTTGGCGGTCAACCAGCTGTAGTATTAGTCCGCCAATACAGTAATCGGTTCTAGGGCTTAAATTCCTTACTATTTTAGTAAATATCAAGAAGTTTATAATATTCAATAATTTTAAAAATTTAATATTAAATTATTTAGTCATTTTAACAATTATTGAACATAATTGAAGGTAATGAAAATAGTTTTATGCACGCCATTCAGCCTGTCAACACACCAAACAAGCGTTAATCTCTGTCTTTTCAGTGGAGGTAACATCTTGCTTGAGACAATCTTCAACTAAATGCTTTTTTTCTGTGTTTCCAAGCAAATTATTGGTCATTTTGAAACTTATTTTACATATTGACAATATATAGTGCAGTGCAGTGTTATTTTAAGGAAAATATTCATTATTTACAGCAAGTTTAAACTTAAAATATCACGTGTTGAGATTGTTTGAATCCAGCATGGGGCCTAAGAGATCAAGAAAAGCGATTTCAATCCAAACTAAGCAGGAAGTTATACAAAAAACATGATGAAGGCATTAGAGCAAATGCGCTATGCAAAGAATATGGCATCTCGACATCAACTGTGTCGACAATTCTTACATAGAAAGAAAAATTTAAAGAATTGAAAGTGAGAGACAAATCTACCAGAGTGTAGATCCCTAATTGCAGAAACTGAGAGGTTACTTCTCATCTGGATAAGGGAAAAACAGATGAAAGGTGATTCAGTTTCTACTGAATATATTTGTGAAAGAGCCAGGGAGATATACGAACATTTAAAGACAGATCAACCTGGTTCTTCAGGCACAGAATTTGAAGATTTTAGGGCCAGCAAAGGCTGGTTCGAAAAATTTAAGAAAATAAGTGACATTTTCAGTGTTATTAGGCATGGTGAGGCTGCTAGTGCTGGTAAAGAAGGGGCAGCAAAGTTTTTAGTGGAGTTTAAGGAATTGGTGGAAGAAGAAAACTATCTTCCACAGCAAGTGTTCAATGTGGACGAAACTGGGCTGTTTTGGAAAAAGATGCCCAAAAGAACATTCATCACCAGAGATGAAGACTCTTTACCTGGGTATAAACCCATGAAAGACCGTCTCACTCTATTGCTTGGTGCCAATGCTTCAGGGGATTTCCGCCTGAAGCCTATGCTTGTCTACCACTCTGAGAACCCCAGGGTGTTCAAACAACAAAAAGTGGTAAGAGGAAAGCTTGGAGTTTATTGGCAGTCCAACCGTGAGGCATGGGTGACAAGACAGCTCTTTAATGAATGGGCTGTTGAGGTGTTTTGCCATTCTGTCAAGAGCTACCTAACCACCAATAAATTCTCTTTAAAGGCTCTTCTCTTCATGGATAATGCCCCTGGGCATGACCCTGAACTTGCCAGAATTTTGGAGTATCAATTTGACTTTGTGAAAGTGTTGTTTTTGCCTCCCATCACTACATCAATCATACAGCCAGTGGACCTGAATGTGATCAGCAACTTCAAGAAGTTGTACATGAAGAAAATGTTTAGGTGTCCCTTCGATACTGTCGACCATACCATCCTCCTTTTAAAGCTTGAACATTACGGCGTTAGGGGCCTGTCCCACAATTGGTTTACCTCATATCTGTCCAACAGGATGCAGTATGTCTGTTATAATAACCACCAATCTGACTCCTCGCCTATCTTGTATGGAGTCCCCCAAGGTTCAATTCTCGGTCCAGTACTGTTTTTGTTGTACATAAACGACATAGTCGACGCCAGGCCACTCATAAAATACAACTTATTTGCACACGATAGTAATCTCTATGCCAGCAACTCAGACCTCCATTCCTTGATGAGAACTATGAACACTGAATTAACTAAAGTCGGGACCTGGGTAATACGTAATAAACTGACCCTAAATCTTGAGAAAACCCACTACACGATCTTTCACAGAAGAAAAAACTTACCTCCAGACTTGAACCCCCTGTACCTTGGTAATATAGTCCTCAAATGCAAACAAAATACTAAATTCCTTGGAGTTATTGTTGATGAGAAACTTAACTGGAGAAACCACATACAAGCCATACACAGTAAAATCAATAAACAGTGCGGTATCATGTATCACACTCGACAGTCACTCACTCTCACACCAATGAAAGAAATCTATCATGATCTTGTTTACCAACACCTGATACACTGTCACACACTACGGGGGCCTCTGGCTCTTCAAAAATACAATCGCTGCACAAAAGAGAGTTGTACTGACAATGACCTACTTGAAAAAACAGATCACACAAACGAAAAACTTGCTATACAGTGAAGCCTCACTTTACGCGGTTAATTGAACCCACGGCGGCCTGCGTAAAGTGAGAAACGCGTAAAGAGAACAACATAACATATGGGATTAATTGAAATAGAGACCGGGCCGAACCCCAAACTCCACTTTTTCCCGACACAATACGTACGTTTTACTAAAAATAACATCTTAACTTTATGATGGTATTCACACACACATAATATAGAAGGGAACAATCAATAAGAGAATAATAAACTGAAGGTTAGGTTAGAAAAAAACAAGGTTAGGGTTAACACTTACGTTAGTAGAAGAATGGGTCGGCGTAGGGGAATGGAGGCTGGTTCCGAGGCAGAGGGCAGGCTACTGGCCCTCAGGTGAGTCTTCATCGGTGTCATCCACACTTACTCGTGCCTCCCTGACAAATCTCTCAAAGTCATCATCACTGTCTCTGCCTCTGTCACTATCACTGGCTTGGGCTGGCTGTGGTGGGTTCCGGGCGAAGAACTCTGTTATGCTTTGCTGACGGCTGGTGTTTATGTTGTCATGATAAACCTTGATGTAGGGCTCCATAATCTGCAATAGCTGGGTAGTGAAGATTTCATACCTGTTAGTGTCAGGGTCGTCGGAAAGGAGGAGCTTGACTTTCTCAATACACTCGATGGCACCCCTTACATTACTGTGGGATAAGTGGCGGTCTTCTTGGGATGACGCACCACCTGCCTCTTCACTGACGTCATCATCATCTATCATCTCGTCGGTAGTCACATTAGCATCCCTAATCACCACCAGGATGTCGTCGTTGGTGGTCTCGGAGAAGCCTGCAGCTGTAACACTCTGCCAGCTTCTCTGGCAAGGTCCACTGCTACTGCAACAGTCTGAACCTCACCAGTCACAGATTTACTCTGCCTAACACCCGGAATACCTTGCAACACATGTCTCCATGCGTGAAGATCAGTTGCTACAGACAGCTGATCCCATGCCTCCACCAAGAAGTCCACAACTTTCTTGACGTTGAATGTTCTCCAAAATTGTCTCAAAAGTACTTGTTGCTCTGCCAACTGTTGATCCTCGTCGTCTTTGCTCTTGCTATCGGTGTTGGTGTTACTCAGGTTACGCAACTCTTCCTTGGTGTTGGTGTAGTCGTTCAGGAGCTTGAATTTTTCAGCAGAGAATGCAGCTTTTACATTACAGATCAATTCTTGGTCCATGGGCTGTATTATAGACGTAGTATTGGGAGGAAGGAAGACCACTTTTACGTTGGGGTGACGATCCAACAGTAGGGGCGAGTGTCCTAGTGCGTTGTCAAGCAGCAACAAAATCTTGAATGGAACATTCTGTTGCTCACAGAATTTCTTCACATTGGGAACGAAACAGTCATCAAACCAGGAGAGGGACGGAGTAGAGAACATCCACGCCTTACATGCGGTCAGCCAGTGGACATTTAGCTTGGTCATGTCCATGCTCTTGTAGGCGTGCGGCTTGCGTGCTGTGTGGATCACCGATAACTTGAGCTTACAGGTACCGGAGGCATTGGTGGTAAACAGGACGGTGATGCGCTCCTTCTGCAACTTCGGGCCCCGACATTTGCTGGCATTCTTCACAACGAAGGTCTTGGAAGGTAGCCTTTTCCAAGATATGTTAATCGTTTTTTTAGTAGTTTTCGGTTAAAAGACTCTTATATTAGTGATATTCTATTCATACTGTGCTTGATATAATACATTCACGGAAATGTAATATTTTTGGAACTACAATGCTGATGTCAACACAAGCGTGGTTACAGCGAGACTGACTGAGTGAGGGAGAGCTGTGTGTGTGTGTGTGTGTGTGAGGTTCCGGTAGTGGGCGGTGTCCCATGTTCGGTGCCGCGCGTGAGTTGAATGGCATGCGATTTGAATGTATTTCAATTACTTCAATGTACAGAATATTCCTCCGGCGGGGCAATCCGCGTATTTGCAAATCCATGTATTATAAACCCGCGTATGTTAAGGGCCGACTGTGTATATATATATATATAATATATATATATATATATATATATATATATATATATATATATATATATATATATACAGTATTACCCCGCCTAACGCGGTTTCACTTAGCGCGTTTCACCGTATACGCGGTGCCTCGCCAGAGCTGAACTTTCACTTAACGCGGGTTTTTTCCACATATACACGGTGAGTGTCCGGCTCGAGAGGCTAGTTTTAGATTTGCCCCACCCTCCACCCGGCCTGACTGCCTGTTTTAGCTCATAAAATTCATACAAATTACCTGGCCAGAATATAATTTACAATGCTGGAATTCTTACAATATGATGATCAATTTGAATATAAACATCATAGATTTTGCATTAGACATACAAATTTTAGATAAAATGTTTACTCTGAGTAAATATGTTATTTTATGTGCAAAATATATGACATTTGTATTCAAAATATTCCTGGTCTTACAAGGAATCCAGCAATGTCAATTATATTAACCTAACTTTAGTTTGAGGTATTATTTATTACTAAAAAGTTAAATATTCTGGTTTTCCCACACATCTCCTTGGGACGGTTGGTAGGAGGTGGGGGGGGGGGGGGGGAGGGAGGAACCGACCGACCATCTGTTACCCTGTGAAGAATATTTTTTTTTTTTATTAACTGAAGATATTTGTTTTAGCTCAAAAAATTCATACAAATTACCCGGTCAGAATATAATTTACATTGCTGGAATTCTTACAATTTGGTGATCATTTTGAATATAAACATCATATATTTTGCATTAGACATACAAATTTTAGATAAAATGTTTACTCTGAGTAAATATGTTATTTTTTGTGCAAAATATATGACATTTATATTCAAAATATTACTGGTCTTACAAGGAATCCAGCAATGTCAATTATATTATCCTAACTTTAATCTGAGGTATTATTTAATACAAAATGTTAAAATTTAGATTTTTCACCCAACATCTCTTGAAGGGAGGATTGGTGGGGGGGAGGGTTGGGACTGACCGCGCGGTTGGAAGAGGGGGGAGGCAAGGTGGGGTACTTTGATTGACAGATAGTGTCGTGAAGAATATTTTTTTTTTATTAACTGAAGATATTTGTTTTAGCTCATAAAATTCATACAAATTACCCGGCCACAATATAATTTACATTGCTGGAATTCTTACAATTTGGTGATCATTTTGAATATAAACATCATATATTTTGCATTAGACATACAAACTTTAGATAAAATGTTTACTCTGAGTAAATATGTTATCTTTTGTGCAAAATATATGACATTTATATTCAAAATATTCCTGGTCTTACAAGGAATTCAGCAATGTCAATTGTATTATCCTAACTTTAGTTTGAGGTATTATTTATTAAAATTTAGTGGTTTTCCCCCAAAAATTTCTCAGAGAGGGAAGAGCCAGCAGTGTAGTGTGAGAAGAGGGGGAGGGAGTTGAGTCCATTATTTGAATGGACATTAACTTGGCGACTGTATTTCTCTATTTCTCTTAAGTATTAATTGTGTGCATGTATCATCATAAAAATAAGATGTTATTTTTACTACAACATAGTTATGTGTCGTCAAAAAGTGGAGTTTGGGGGTCGGGCCGGTTTCTATTGGAATTAATCCCATATGTTCTGTTGTTCACTTAACACGGTACCCTCTGGGTTTTATTGACCGCGTTAAGTGGGGTACAACTGTATATATAATATATATATATATATATATATATATATATATATATATATATATATGTAATATTCAGAAATTTCAGAGTAATTTCGAATGCCCCGCCATTAGCGGTACTGAGCGTTCAAGGTCGTCTGAGGGAAGAGAGCGCTCCCCGCACATAGTGGGAGATTGCGGAACTAGGCCTATATGATATTAAATGTAGTTTACCGATTTAATAATGATGCGATTCATGAAGTAAGGGACTATTATTGAATTTTAAATTATTATAGATCGTTTAGCAGTCTGAATAATGTTACGGGTGTCCCAAGGAGTTATTAGTTAGGCGGAAAATAGGTCACGTAGACCTAGGCTGACGCCTTGAGAGACGACCCGGCCTCTCTCTCAGTCCCGGATAGCACTCACACAAACAAGACGTCTCTGCGCGTCTGTCCCAGAAATAGTCACGTGGCCTAGTCACCTGTGCTGAAATATTGCAGTATAACAAGTAAGTCTCATTCGATCTCAGACAGGGTTAGATAGGGCAGTGATAAAGTAAACTAGAGCTAACAGTGAGTTCATTTCAGGGTTTCCGTGAGAACCCACTTGACTGGAGTTGACCCGGAGTTGACTGCGAGAGATTGACTGCCGTTTGAGACTGCCGTGGATGATTGAGGGTGGCGATTGTCGCCATTGGACCGATCAAAGTAGGCCTGTCACTGTTTAGCGGGGTAGCAAAGGATCTCTTGAGTGAACGAGTGCTCCCGACAACTAAACGACACGGGACGCTAAAGCTTCTCTCAACTGTACAAGGTCTGATTGGCTCACTCCCGTCCGCTTTATGGACGCACTGGGAGTACACTGAGGCTATCTGAGTAGACTAATGGTCACACACTGAGACCGTGAGTCTAGGTCTCTAGGAGATACCTGGCGGAACATTTTCCCTCCCTTATTACGGGTGTAGTTTAATAGTTTCTAGATAATTTTGATAATATTGTGTTGAATGTTTGTGCCATCAAGTGGAACCAGAGTGATACTGTGATTTGATTCTTTTAATGCCTCTGATTGTTCTTCATGATTCTGATCTCAGGTATAACCTTGTTCCCCAGAGTAGTGGTTAGGTTAGGTTAGGAAGTGTGCATCTGTTGGGGTGCTATAATTTTGTTGAGTGCCCTTAAGGCCTATTCATTGTAGAGTATTTAATTTCTCATTTTATTACCATTCCTCAGTGACATATAATTTTGTTGAGTGCCCTTAAGGCCTATTCATTGTAGAGTAGTTAATATCTTTTTTTGGTACCTAAGTGACTGATATTATTGTGTGAAAGCCTTTAAGGCCTGTTTCATGTGTGCACGCAACAGTTCTTAATACTTCAAATTTATTGTTGCCTGAGGTTCTAATAATTTTTATATCATGTATAACTTTTATTCCCCAGAGTAGTGTTTTAAGTTCAAGTTGAGAGGTGCGCATATTGGTGTACCATTATTTGATTGTGTTTGTAGTGTTGGAGGGAATATAAGTGTCTAAATTTTACAGTGTGTCTCATTCATCCCAGTCACAGATGCTATCCTTCCACGGGTCACGGACAATTTATTTTGTTTAGTAGATTTAAGTGTTCTTGTGCTGGTTCGGGATTTTTCTCAAAGGGGCGCTTCCACTGCCATTACCATCTATTAATTTTAAATAAACCCCAAGTCAAGTGAGAAATTAAAGTCCAGTAAATTCCGACCGGTTACATATATATAATCAACGACCTCACCAGCAAGGAATCGAACCCTCGACCTACTGGGTGTGACTAAGGAACGCTTACCGGCTAGGCCACAAGGACACTAAAAGCAGTTCTAGACTCTGTTCTATTTGACACAAAGCCTGTTCATCGAGCTGATGGCGCCGTGAACCTCATTGGGAAACTGCCCGTGCCTCGTATGTGGTGTCAGTAGCATTTTACCGAATCCAGTAGGTCGAGGGTTCGATTCCTTGCTGGTGAGGTCGTTGATTATATGTTCAAAGTCCGCGTGTTAAATGGACTAAAAATGAAGTATATATATATATATATATATATATATATATATATATATATATATATATATATATATATATATATATATATATATATATATATATACTCGTCTATAACCCCCCCTCGTTTATAGGTCGACCCTGATATTTTGACCAAGAAATCGTTAATTTATGATATTCCTTGTTTATAGGTCGACTCACGTTTTTGAGGGTAATGGAACAACAAAACCTTCAGTAAAAACGCTCTACGTCCTATAAACTGAGGCTCGCCGTGCCCGAAACACCAAATGCCGACGGCAAATTGTTTACCATAATTGTTTACCATCTATTATGACGACACGACACTTTACACCACTTTACACTGAAACGTGAGTAGTTTCAACAAAAATATTGTATATTTCCATTCAAGTATTTATTCAAGTCAATTAGGAGGGAATATTATTGTAATACAACAGTTTTTTAACTAAACCATTCAAAAAGTGATTACGGTAATATCTTTTGAATGAAAGAAAGCGAAAGTCATTGTTTTCGTCACGATTTTATCCCACTTTCCACTGTAATACGTACGTAATTTCAGCAAAAATATTACATTTCCGTGAATGCATTATATCAAGCACAGTATGAATAGAATATCATTGTAATATAACAGAATTTTAACCGAAAACTATTAAAAAAAACCAGTAACATCTCAAGAACATCGGAAGCTTAGGTAAAGTCTTTTGTTTTCGTCATGTATTTTATCCTATTTTACTTTGAAATACATCACGTTTCAGCAAAACTACTATTTATTTCCGAGAATATATTCATTCAGGCGCAGGTTAGGTAAAATATACATTTGATGTAATAGGTTTTTAACTGAAAACGATTAGAAAAACTCGTAGCCTCTAGTCCTGATCAAGGAGAGGACTGGGAGAAGCTGTTTGGTGCTGCAGACGATGACAAGGAAAATGATTTTGATTGATTTTAATGAAAATATTCCGAAATATGGTATCGTAGTATTCATTCAAGTCAATTAGGATAGAAGATTATTGTAATACAACAGTTTTTTAACTGAAAACCATTCGAAAAGCGATTACGGTAACATGTTTTGAACGAAAGAAAGCGAAAGTCATTGTTTTTGTCACGATTATATCCCACTTTCCACTGTAATACGTACGTCATTTCAGCAAAAATATTACATTTCCGTGAATGCATTATATTAAGCACAGTATGAATAGAATACCATTGTAATATAACAATATTTTAACCAAAAACTATTAAAAAAACGAGAAACTTCTCTTGAACATCGGAAGGTTAGGTAAAATCTTATGTTTTCTTCATGTATTTTATCCTATTTTACATTAAAATACATCACGTTTCAGCAAAAATACTATTTATTTCCGAGTATATATTCATTCAGGCGCAGTTAAGGTAAAATATACATGTGATGTAACAGTTTTTTAACTGAAAATGATTCGAAAAACATGTGTACCGTCTAGCTGATACACTCAACAGCTGGTGGTGCGTTATGCGTCGTTGTAAACAATAGGAGGTTGAATTAGATTACCGAGTATTATATTAAGTGTGAAAAATAGAAAAGGTTTTTATTACCGGTATTTTTTATAGATCAATGAGAACTGTGATACCGTATATGATAAGATAAGTTAGCCTGTGCTAAGAACTTCAACATAGACTACTGAAAGCACATTGTATGGTAATTTAGCCTATTGTAAGTTGGTGAGCTTCATTTGCTGAAAGAACTGCACAACTTTTCATTACTAATTGGTACATATTTTACGTTACCATTGTTTACTGGCAGTAAATGGTAAATATTTTTCATGTCTGAAGCTAAAAGTTGCTCCTCGCCCTTCCCATCATGCACGGGTTCAACCTAACAAAACTATTACACATGTATAGGACGACCCCCAATTTTTTGCCTAAAAAATTTGGTCTTAAAAACTCGAACTATACACGAGTATATACGGTATATACAGTCGACCCTCGTTAAAACGGACTAATAGGGGGGTAAGGGTGTCAGTTTTAGCTGATTGTCCGAATTAACCGATTTAGGGGTTAATATTGCATTATACAGCTATGTGTATGTTTATTTGAGTGCCCCGTCATAGGAGTCCATTTTCTCTCACTTCAGCACTCCTGAGTCGTCCGTTTTCTCTTAATCTTAGAGTGCACCAGAGACTGTTATATCTTAGTAGTGACACAGAATTTGATATTGCAACTGGGGTTGCAATTGTTGAGGCAACTTAGGTATGTCTGATTACCGTATACCTCGGCTTATAAGACGGAATTTGAACATTAAAAAAATCTGCCCAAAGTTAGGGGATCGTCTTAATCAACAGGTATAAAATTCTTACCTCTTAAATATTGTGGTTTACTGTGTCAAGAGTGGTGATGGAAACATCAAAAACCACTCACAAGGTCCTACCAGTAATTATTTTATACTGAAACTTACGTTTGGCAAGCTGGATTCAAATTAAGATTACCGGTATATTAAAATAATAAAAATGTATTATAAACCTGTCTAACATACCGTAAAAGAACAATATACCCCTGTAATAAACACAGCTGCTATCATCACACACCCCTCCCTATGCCCACCCCCCCCCCCCCATTTGCCAGTGAGGAGACAAGAAAGGGAAAGTGACCGCGAGATTGGGCTATTTTTAGCCGTTGAGGTGATCAGTAATGCATTCCGGGTATCGGTATATTTACTGATAATAATATTTATCTCTTATAAATAATTGATTTAAAATTTATTTTTTTAACAAAGAATATTCAGTAAATGAGTGCGTTAATTCTTGAAACTATCGACAGTTAATTACAGACGCTTAAGTGACGTCACTAGTGTTTACACTACACCAGCCGGTAACATTTGATGCCATTACTTGTAATGAATTGGCCTTATTTTAAGTAACTAACTATAAATAAATACCAAAATTAAAAAAAAAGATCAAAAGTGAGAAATAATATACTGTATGTATGTTGTGTTGTCAAAGTAAGAGGAACAATTGAAACTGCAGTTGTGTGTAAATGAGGCAGAAAGTATGTATGTATGTATGTATGTATGTATGTATGTATGTACAGTATATATATATATATATATATATATATATATATATATATATATATATATATATATATATATATATATATATACCGTATATATAAATATGTTTGTGTAATAAATGTATGTAGTAAGTACGTAATATTTTTTCACTCAAATCCTAATGATACACTACTGGAGAACATTCCTTTGTCGCAAAACAGGTTTATAAATTAAAGAAAATAACTAGTGTGTTTAATATATTACAGTATATTATAAATAAATAAATAAACAAATAATTTGGTAAATCTATTTCAAGTAAATGGAAAATAAGCAAACAAATGTTATTGACCAAGACACTTCCCTCTGGCTCAGGGTGAGCTGTAGGGGTAGATAACAAGGCTTTTATAGCCCGTCTTTGTGTCTGAAGTGGCCAGTACCCTAATGCACCATAAATAATTCATTTAACATTCATTTTTTGTACATAGTACATTCAGTACATGACTGCGATTATAAAATAGTGTGAATGAGTATATTAAAAGAAAAAAAAAAAATACATATATATATATATATATATATATATATATATATATATATATATATACAGACAGACAGACCCCGACTTACGACTGCTACGACTTACGACCGCCGCAGATTTTTTATTAATTTTTTTTTTTTTTTTAAATTACACGCATTTTCTATACCGAAACGTTTCCAGTTAATGTAGTCTCCATGTACAATTAGAAAATTATGGGGGCCCCATGTGCATTCAGCTAACTACATTAAAGGTAAGTGCTGTCACACTGTAACCATTCCTCATTATTCATTACTTCTACTGTACTGTATTTCATTGTAGATTATTTATTTAAAAAAAAAAAAAAAAAAAAAAAAAAAAAAAAAAAATTATCTATGTCGGACTTACGACCTGGATTTGGGTCCCTAACCCCGTCGTAAGTCAGGGTCTACCTGTATATATATACTATATATATATATATATATATATATATATATATATATATATATATATATATATATATGTTTGTGTAATAAATGTATGTAGTAAGTACATAACCTTTTTCACTCAAATCCTAATGAAACACCACAATTAGAATAGGTGGTAGCTGTTGTATAAACAATCGGAACACAGTCCCACCACCGAGACGAGGTAACACTCCCACCACCGATCGTCTCGTGCGAAGCAAGCGTATAAATTAAAGAAAATACTTGCAGTGTGTTTAATATGTTACAGTATATTATAAATAAATAAATAAACAAATAAATCGGTAAATCCATTTCAAGTAAATGGAAAAATTTTACTCGACACCGACATTAGTTCCAGTTACAGGTAGTTCTGCTATAACGCGATAATTGTGTTCTTGTAAAATATCGTGTTATAGAAAATCGCGTAATAGAAATAACAGGGCTTATGGAGAAAATAGGGTTAGGTGCAGATTACTCGAAATCGAAAAAATTTAGTAGTTAGCCTAACACAAAGGATAGCACAGTCTAAATAAATGCTACATTCATATCTAATAATGAAATCATACAGTAAATGTAACACTTTACTTGATGGGGGAGAAGGGTGATTTTGAGGTTGATAAAATCGAGCTTCTCTTCAAGTGTTATATCCTTTCTTTTACGATCATCACCGGGGGGAATTCTATCACCAGAACGCTTCTTGTTGATATTCTTCTTTACTATATTCACAGTTAATATACCACAAAATTGGAGAAATAGTAAGCAAAAATCGAGTTATAGCAAACAAGCGTTCGCGTTATACAAATATCGTTCCTAATTCATAAATCGCGTTTGAGCAAATTCGCGTTATCAAAACACGCGTTATAGCAGAACTCACTGTACTGGTAAATAGCAGACGCTTCAGTGACGTCACTAGTGTTAAAACTACACCAGCGGGTAACATTTGATGACTTTACTTGAAGTGAATTGGCCTTATTTTAAAAAACCAAGGATGGTTGGTAAAGGACTACTGAGTCAGTGGGTAAGTGTCACATTTGGGGTAATGGTCTTATACAGCGAATAGAGCTCAAAAGCTACTTTTTAAATGGAAATTTGGGGGGGGGGGGCGTCTGATGCACCCTGACGCCTAATAGGCCGCGATATACGGTACAGTTGGAATATTCAAGATCCATTGTGAGTGATGTTTAAAGCTTCAACTGTCTTTATGGTTGGTAAAACTTGTCAAGTCTGTCAGTCTGAATGGCATATGTGAGGCCTTGTGTTTGTACAACCGCTATACATATAAATATATAATGTTATGATAATTATCAGAAATACATAGGCATAACGAGGTTTATTACAAAGTGATGAAAAGGATACTGTACAGTGGCTAGTCCACAAAACATGTAGCCATGTCTCTTTATTTGAGTGCTCCGTCATAGGAGTCAGTTTTCTCTCACTTCAGGACGCCTGAGTCGTCTGTTTCCTCTTAATCTTAGAATACACCAGGGACTTTGTTATTTCTTAGTAGTGACACAGAATTTGAAACTGCAACCCCAATTGCAACTGGGACAATCCCAGAACCAGAAATTTGATATGGACAGTTCAGATTTCGTCCGATTTATCCGAAATCTAGATTAAAGGGGTCCGAATTAACGAGGATCGACTGTATACAGTATTACCCCGCTTAACACGGTTTCACTTTCCGCGGTGCATCTACTCATATGCGCGGCGAAGTATTTTTTTTTTTTTTTATTTAGCTCATAAAATTCATATAAATTACCCGGCCAGAATATAATTTACATTGCTGGAATTCTTACAATTTGATGATCATTTTGAATATAAACATCATAGATTTTGCATTAGACATACAAATTTTAGACAATGTTTACTGTGAGAAAATATGTTATCTTTTGTGCAAAATATATGACATTTGTATTCAAAATATTCCTGGTCTTACAAGGAATCCAGCAATGTCAATTATATTATCCTAACTTTAGTTTGAGGTATTATTTATTACTACACCTGGTTTTCCCCCCAAAATTTCTCAGAGAGGGGAGTGTAGTGTGAGAAGTGGGGGAGGGAGTTGAGTCCATTATTTGAATGGACATTAACTTGGCGACTGTATTTCTCTATTTCTCTTAAGTATTAATTGTGTGCATGTACCATCAAAAAATTAAGATGTTATTTTTACTAGAACATAGGTATTGTGTTGGAAAAAGTGGAGTTTGGGGGTCAGCTGGTCTCTATTTCATTTAATCCCATATGTTATGTTATTCACTTTACGGGTTTCTCACTTTCCGAGGTACCCTGTGGGTTACATTAACCGCGTAAAGTGAGGGTTGACTGTGTGTATGTATATATATATATATATATATATATATATATATATATATATATATATATATGTATATATATATATATATACACATATATATGTATATCTTGATAAAATCACACGGGAAAATGGAAACAACGGAGTACCTTAGCTTTCGTCTTTATTCAAGACATCTGGTATGTTCTTAAGATGTCTGCGTATTTGTGACTCTGAATTTATTGACGATGAATTGAAACACATTCGTTCTATTGCACATAAACTTGGGTACCCTTCTGTGTTTGTTGATCGTTGTTTTAATAGGGCTAAAAAATCCTTTCATTCCTCTCAAACCAGACAAGTTCCTACACTTAAGAATATTTTGACTCTGCCCTATCGTAGTGAATTTGTCCCGTTAGTTCGGTCCCTCAAGCTTCTAAATATTAATGTTTTTTTCAAGTATGACTCAACCATTACTAATATGTTAATAAGGAATAGCCCAAGTTTGAATGTAAATGGTAGTGTTTATTGTATTCCATGTAGCAAATGTAATTGTAATTATGTAGGTCAGACAGGAAAAACACTGCAGCTTAGAATCAAACAACATAAGTATAATATTAGAACTGCATCTGAAAGCAGTGCCTTGTTCGTTCATGTTAGGAATAATAATCACCCCATTGCTTGGGAAAAAAGCTTAGAAGTTTTCAAATCATCTTGTGTCACAGAAAGACTTCTTGTTGAAGCTAGTTTGATTAAGGAATTAAAATCAATAAACCTTAGTGATGGTCAGTTCAAAACTGATAATATGTTACATAAATTTATTTGTCAGTGGCCCAAGGTTAAAAATGCTTTAAAAACCTTTGATCTAGATGTATGATAGTTATTTTGTGGGTCCCCTTTTTTCTGACCTGACTTGACTAGTCACGTCACCACCCTTCTCTTAAGCTCCTCTACGTGTGTGTTGGTGTGGGGATTAGTGGATGTCATCATTTTGACCTGACCTCATGTTTGTAGGTCACCCTGTATATTTAAGCCTCTCTCTGTCCATGTAATCCAGTTGCCTCTGAAGATGTCTTGAATAAAGACGAAAGCTAAGGTACTCCGTTGTTTCCATTTTCCCGTGTGATTTTATCAAGATTTATCTTATCCACGTTTTCATTGTGGATTTTCATAAAATATATATATATATATATATATATATACAGTGGGGTATGCTATAACGAACGGATCCTACTACGAATATTCCTATAACGAACGGTTTTACCTATAAAATTGAGAATGCTATAACGAACGAAACTCCTACAACGAACATTTAATTTTTTTTTTTTTACTAATATATTGTATTTTTATTACAAGTATTAATGATATTCTTTATTTCAGGGGTTCAGATGCATATTTATGCACTTATTTACAATTTTTACAATTTTATATTATATTTTTCAGTGTTAAGTGGTTGTATTTGGGGGCCTGGAACGGATTAATCCCCATAACGAACGAATGCTATAACGAACAAGGTTCTAGAACCAATTAGATTCGTTATAGCATACCCCACTGTATATATATATATATATATATACTCAGTATTACCCCGCCTAACGCAGTTTCACTTAACGCGTTTTTTCATATACGCGGTGCCTTGCCAGAGCTGAACTTTCACTTAACACGGATTTTTTCCACATGTACGCTGTGAGTGTCCGGCTCGAGACGCTATTTTTAGATTTGCCCCACCCGCCACCCTGCCTGACTGCCTGTTTTAGCTCATAAAATTCATACAAATTACCCGGCCAGAATATAATTTACATTGCTGAAATTCTTATAATTTGGTGATCATTTTGAATATAAACATCATATATTTTGCATTAGACATACAAATTTTAGATAAAATGTTTTCTCTGAGTAAATATGCTATCTTTTGTGCAAAATATATGACATTTATATTCAAAATATTCCTGGTCTTACAAGGAATCCAGCAATGTCAATTATATTATCCTAACTTTAATCTGAGGTATTATTTAATACAAAATGTTAAAATATATTTTTTTCACCCAACATCTCTTGAAGGGAGGATTGGTGGGGGGTGGGGGGGGGGGAGGGTTGGGACTGACCGCGCGGTTGGAAGAGGGGGAGGAGGCAAGGCGGGGTACTTTGATTGACAGATAGTGTCGTGAAGAATATTTTTTTTTTTATTAACTGAAGATATTTGTTTTAGCGCATGAAATTCATACAAATTACCCGGCCAGAATATAATTTACATTGCTGGAATTCTTATAATTTGGTGATCATTTTGAATATAAACATCATATATTTTACATTAGACATACAAATTTTAGAAAAAATGTTTTCTCTGAGTAACTATGTTATCTTTTGTGCAAAATATATGACATTTATATTCAAAATATTCCTGGTCTTACAAGGAATCTAGCAATGTCAATTGTATTATCCTAACTTTAGTTTGAGGTATTATTTATTAAAATGTAGTGGTTTTCCCCCAAAAATTTCTCAGAGAGGGAAGAGCCAGCAGTGTAGTGTGAGAAGAGGGGGAGGGAGTTGAGTCCATTATTTGAATGGACATTAACTTGGCGAATGTATTTCTCTATTTCTTTTAAGTATTAATTGTGTGCATGTACCATCATAAAATTAAGATGTTATTTTTACTACAACATAGTTATGTGTCGTCACAAAGTGGAGTTTGGGGGGTCGGGCCGGTTTCTATTGGAATTAATCCCATATGTTCTGTTGTTCACTTAACGCGGATTTCACTTAACGCGGGACCCTCTGGGTTCTATTGACCGCGTTAAGTGGGGTACAACTGTGTGTGTGTATATATATATATATATATATATATATATATATATATGCAAGTAATCACTGTAGGGCGCGTGATTTTCTTCTTCCTGTGGTTATCAGCATATATATATATATATATATATATATATATATATATATATATACAGCTAGACCCCAACTTACGACAGCTTCGATTTACGACCGTCGGGACTTACGACAGATACATTTTTTTTTTTTTTTTTTTTACAAATGACGCACACATTTTCTATACCGAAACGTTTCCAGTTAATGTAGTCTCCAAGTATAATTAGAAAATTATGGGGGCCCCATGTACATTCAGCTGACTACATTAAAGGTAAGTGCTCAATCACACTGTATCCATTCCTCATTATTTATTACTTTCACTGTACTGTTGACATTCTTCATTATTTATTACTTTTACTGTATTGTACTGTATTTCATTGTAGATTTTTTATTAAATTTTCTTTTTTTTTTTATCTATGTCGGACTTACGACCTGGATATGGGTCCCTAACCCCATTGTAAGTCGGGGTCTAGTTGTATATGTGTGTATATGTATGTGTATATGTATGTATAAATAAATAAAAAAAAATAAAAAATATATAAAAATAAATACTGTAAATAAATAAAAAAATTAAAAATAATAAATAATAAAATAAATAAATATTGAAGTGATAACCGTGGTAACATTATGATATGTACTTATTACTACCATGCTATTGTACTATTCCAGATGATACTAAATGTTACATAATACTTCCTCGAGATAAATGTATAGTATATGTCAAGTGCTCAAAGAGAGCTCCGGTTCTCAACTGGCTCAGCCATGTTAATATTGTTATTATTATCCACTCTGTATCTGTATTTTTCTGGCTAAATAAACTGTTGCAATTCAAATCAGGCAGCTTTCACTGATCCTGAACTAACACTGGCACAGTTCTGGAAGACACAATTCAACATCCTGGAGGCTGTAAAATTGATTGTGTCATCATGGCAAGAAGTCTCCACTAGATCCCTCAATTCTTCATGGAAAGCACTGTGGCCATCAGTAGTCCTTGATTTTGAGGGATTTGAGGAAGAAACAGAGTTGGACCAGGAGATTGTGTCCATTGGTCAGTCATTGGGCCTTGAAGTGGAGGAGGAGGATGTGGAAGAGCTTGTGATGTCTCATGAGGAGGAACTTACTCCTGAAGACTTGAAGCAACTGGATGAGATGTTAGAGACTGACAATGGTGAGGAGGAAAAGGAAAGTGATGACCATATGTCAACTTCAGAGTTGAAAGATGTTATATACTACTGGGAGAAGTTCAGGGAACTGGCTTCAAAGCACCCAGATGTGGAAAAATCTGAACTAACTTTGTGTCATGTTGAGGACACAATGGTCTTCTCCTTTAAACATAAGTTAATGATGAGGAGGAGAGATGCCCCTCAGACCACAATTGACACTTTCATCAGTAAAAGGCAGAGGGAACAAGATGCTAGCCCTCAGCCTTCCACTTCAAGAAGGAGAGAGGATGTTCATGGTGGAGAATCTGTCAGTCCAGAGGTTCCTGACATTTTCATGGAAGGCGACTCACCTTCCAAAAAGCAGTAAAATGCTTCTCCTCCACCTCCACTTCCTACTCTTCTCCCTTCTCCTCCTCCACCTCCCACTTCAAATTCACATCAGCTTAATCATCCAGGAGCCTTCTACATACACACTTCAAAGTAAGTGTACATTTCTACCTTTTTTGTTAAATTTAGGCAATTTTTGGTGAGCTGGAACCAATTACCCCAAAACCCATTGAAACAATGGTTTCGGTTAACGAGTTTTTTGGTTACCAAGCAACCTGCTGGAACGGATTGTGCTCGTTAACCGAGGGACCACTGTAATTGGTTCTATGGCTTAAGTTCCTTCCCATTTGAGTAAATGTCAAGAAGGTTGTACTATTCAATAATTTTCCAAGTTTTATATTAAAATTTGCAGTCATTTTAACACTTATTTAACATAATTGCAGTACAGGAAACTAGTTTTTGGTGCGCCAATCAGCCACTTCACCCACAAAGGCGTAAGCTTGTATCTCTGGTCAGTGGAGGTAACATCTTGCTTGTGGCTCTCTTGAACATAAACTATTTTTACAGTACAATTATTGGTCATTCTGAAATTTATTTTACATATTGACAATATATAGTGCATGGCAGTACTGATTTAAAGAAAATAATCTTCTCCTCCACCCCCACTTCTAATTCCCATCATCATCATCATCAACCAGGAGGCTTCTACATATACACCTCAAAGTAAGTGCACTTTACTGCATTTATTTTTACTTTGTATGTAATTTTCGGTGAGCTGGAACCAATTACCCCAAATCCCATTGAAACAATGGTTTCGGTTAACAAAATTTTCGGTTAACGAACGACCTTCTGGAAAGAATTGTGTTCGTTAACCGAGAGACCACTGTACAGATAGGGAGGAGTAGATAGGGAAAGGGAGGGCTGGACAGATCAGGCTGGCAGCTGTCTCCGTGGTGAAGAGACCACAGCCGAGTCAGCGGGTAGCGCCGACTACACACATCCTTACCCTATGAAGGCTGAAGGAAGTGTGTGTGTGTGTGTGTGTGTGTTGCACAGAGGGTGGTGAAATGCATCTAGTGTGGCAGCACTATGTTAGCATTAAGGTGCAGGCACTGCTTGCTCCCTCTCACTTTCAGCTACTGTCGCTGGCTAGCCCTAGTGACGAACAGGGAAACAACTTGCTCAAGTCTTCCCTTGCCAGTACACAGCCTCCTCACCATCAAGACTCCTGCTGTTCCTCCTTGTGGCAACACATGGTAACTGGGTGCCTCGTGAGCCCAGGCTAGACCATCGGGGGATCTCAGAGTAACAGTGGGCCCCAGAGGGATGGCGCATAGACCCACTGCCATGTGGACACGTTCTGGTGCCTACCAACCATCACCCCGCTGCCTTGCAGATTAACCTTGGCAGGTATAAGGCTACGGAAGTAAACCCCAAACAAAAAATCTGCAGTGGAGCCCCGCATCAGGCAGACATGCTTCAAGAGCTCCAACAAGACCCCAACGGCGGTATAGGCGGAAGAGGTGACCATCGTGGAAACCCAACAACTACATCAGCGGACAAAGGCAATGCCTGATGGACAGACCACTAAGGCGAAACCCAACAATCCAGGCTATCGGCAGTCCATTGCAACTCTCCCTCTCCCCAGTTGTTGCAACACTTGCACCACTGGAGCAGGAAAAGGGAGAGCCAAGATGTGTGGTTGCAGCCTGTGCCTCTGCTTCACCAGGTAAATCAACTCAAGCGCAGCCATCATCCAGCTCATCATACCTCTCATCATCATCAAAACCCCCATATCCCCAAAAGTCCTATGGCGGGGGACGATTGGTGACAGGTACAAGCAAAGATGGCTGCCGGGAGTCTCTAGTCACAACCCTGCACATGGGCGGCACAGATAAGATGGTTGTTTATACACTGGCATCTAGGCAGCAGTGAAATTCGGTCCTGTGTGTGAGACTGAGCAGCCCTTTTGAGGAGCCACTATTCTCACCCCACATGGGGAGGGGGCTAGAGAAGGTGCCATATAGCCTGCCTAAAAAACAACCAGAATGAGCAACTGCACCCAGTAAGGTCATACTTATGCGGTCGAAAACACAGTCAAAATCACCGATTCAAACAAAAATAATCGAAACAACCTCTTATGGTAGCAGCATGGAATGTCAGAACCTTTTTGGATACTGGCACAAATGAGCATCCTGAAAGAAGAACTGCCCTTGTGGCAAAAGAGCTGGCTAGGTATAACATCGACATAGCAGCCATCAGTGAGTCCCAGTTCCCAGACGAGGGTCAACTCACAGAACAGGGGTCTGGCTATACCTTCTTCTGGAAGGGTAAGCCGCTGCGGAGAAAAACCACATTTACGTTGTTGGCTTTGCGATCCGCCAATGAATCCTACACTGGCTAACTGAAATGCCTATTAGGATCAATGAGCACCTCACGGCGCTCCAAGTCCCACTGAATCATTCACGTCATACCTTCTTCATCATTGCATATGCCACCAACACTGGATGGATGTAGAGTATGTCATCAAGGAGGCCTTTAATGCTGACCTTGACAAAGTGCTAACCTCTCTTCCCAGAGAAGATAAGGTTGTGCTCCTTGGTGACTTTAATACCAGAGTGATCACGTGGTGCAGTAACTCGTCCATAGGTGTTGACATGAAGGACCTCATGTGATCATTGGAGTCACTGGGTGGTGCAGGGTAGTGTCACAGTAGCTCATTCTCTGCTAGGTGGTGTTGTGTTATCTCTTAGTCAGGTGTAAAGCCAGCCCAGTGGAGTTCCCAGGGGTGGAGTGATTAACATCGCCTGATCAGAAGATGGTGGTCGGTTCCCAGGAGTACTTATCTCTGGGTGTGGACCACACTGGTGGGTCGCGGCTCTTGCTGGTACTGTCTAGTGCTGAATTCACTGGCTTAAACACTGTTTAACACTGATCCCACTTCTTTCCGAAACGAAATTGTCACTTTTGATTATGTTGATATCCCGGTGGTAAGGATGGGTCGGGGAGAGACTTGAGGAATAGCTGAACATAGCCAAGGGAGGCAGCTGCACAGCAGGAGCAGCACCTGACAGGTCTTGACCCTCCAGGTAAAAAAAAAGTCTGTAATAATAATAATAATAATAATAATAATAATAATAATAATAATAATAATAATAATAATAAAATAATAATAATAATAATAATAATAATAATAATAATAATAATTAGCGGTTTATTGAAAAAAAAATTCTGCAGCCCGAAGGCTGAAAATATACATTGGACATAAATGACTTATTGCATACATTGGTGGTTTAACAAAAGCCTTCATTAGAGAAAGGTAAAGGAACATACAGCAAACTCGTAGTGTAGTAACTCCCTTCCAGATGGTGTTAGGAGGAACTCACATGGTGTAGTAGTTCCCTCAGATGGTGTTATGAGGGACCTGGAGTGGTGTAGTAATTCCCTTGCAGATGGTGTTATGAGGGGCCTCACGTGGTGTAGTAATTCCCTCACAGATGGTGTTATGAGGGACCTCACATGGTGTAGTAATTACCTCACAGATGGTGTTATGAGGGACCTCACGTGGTGTAGTAATTCCCTCACAGATGGTGTGATGAGGGACTTGACGTGGTGTAGTAATTCCCTAACATATGGTGTTATGAGGGACATGTGGTGTAGTAATTCCCTCACAGATGGTGTTATATGAGTGAGGTTTGGTCTTAGGCCTTCCTATCGTAGACAGATTAATACATCGCTGGTTGTTGTTTGGTCTCACGGGCCGTTATCACTGGGTACCTGGGACCTCACTGTGTGAAGGTTAACTTGGGTACAACTGTTACTGTCGAGTTGTTCTCACTGACTTATGCACTGTTCACCTCTGTTTAACACTGGTTCCGTTCCTTTCCTAAATGAAATTGTAACTTCTGGCGAGAACTTGTTGATATTCCGGTGGGGAGGAAGGTTCAGGGGAGGGGGGTTGGTATGGGCCAACTTAACAGTTGGGAGCGCCAGGTACGTCTTGACCCTTCGGTGGTCAAGGATGGTGTGTGTGTGTGTGTGTGTGTGTGTGTGTGTGTGTGTGTGTGTGTGTGTGTGTGTGTGTGTGTGTGTGTTTTGCAAAATAAAGGATGTTTTACAGTAAACTCTCGAAGATCCAGACCTGGTAAATCCAGATTTTAGAAGATTCTGACACAAAAAAAATGGGGTTCTGGGCTAAGAAGCCTCCCTAAGAAGCATTCCCAAAACAGGGTGAAGGTAGTTTTAGACATTAAGTTTTTATCTTATAAAATGTCACAGAATAAACTTAGAATAACATAATTTGCGTTGCTGCAATCCTTGCAAGACAGCGATTAATTTTAATATAAACATCTTATATTTTGTAGAAGTGATAAAAATTACAGTCCATTATTGTTGTACATTTAGTACTATACAGGGTACAAGTTTTTCAACTTATATTTTTGGGCAGATATACATAACTTTATTTATTTATTTTTACTCATTTACATGCACACACTATTGTAAATAAATATTGTGGAAAAGGTAAAAGAAATAATTGTCCTGGGGGCAAACTTGCACTGTACTCATAGCAACAGATTTAAGTTGGATAAGCTTAGGTTTAAGAAGAAGATAGGAAGAAACTGGTTCACAAATAGGGTCGTAGATGAGTGGAACAAGCTTAGCAACTTTGTAGTAAGTGCTGGGATGCTGGAAAGTTTTAAAAGGGGGCTGGATAGATTCATGGACGATAGAGAGTGGGTGTAACTCTCAACAGGAGCTGCCACACACAGGCCAACCGGCATATTGCAGACTTCTTATTTTCTTATGTTCTTAGGCACTAAATAAAAACTAAAATTTTTATGGTTAGTGCAAACTATAGCATGTTTACCGTATATTCATATTAATCAGTATCTTACAAGAATTCCAGCAATGTACATTATATTCTCCCAAGTCACTTCATTGACATTTTATAAATGAAAAACATAAGCCCCCTATAAAGGACAGATAAATAAGTACGTACTAGACCTTGGATGCCAACTGTCAAACACATCACCTAATCTCACCTCGACCCCCCCCCCTCCCTCCCTCTCCCCCATCTTCCCAGCCAGGGTTTGTTGGTTTTAGGCTTAAAGTTTTTATCTTATAAAATTTCACAGACTAAACTTAGCAAAATATAGCTTGCACTGATGGAATCCTTGCAAGATTTCAAATAATTATAGTATAGACATTACATATTTCGCAAAAAAAGATAAACATTTTAGTCCTTTAATGTTGTACATCGAGTACAAATGAGTACAGTAATATTGGTCAAAATTATGGCTTTTTCACAGGAAAGAGTCTGTATAACTAACCCCAGTGGTTAGAATAATGTGTTCCGTATTTTTGGTGTTTTTTTATATCATTATTTACCGTTTTTATAATTGTTGTGCATTCACTGGAAGATTCAGACAATTGGCTTTTCCAGACAGGTGGTCCCCCCTTAAGGCCAAGTCTTCGAGGGTTTATGGTACTCAAATTAAGTGCTATCTTACAAGAATTCCAGCAATGCAAGTTACTGTATATTCTTGTAAGTCAAACCAGTGACATTTTATATGCATTAATCTCTCCTCCATTTGTTGTGAACAAAAGACCAAAAGAGGGAGAAGGGTCCATTGGGGAGTAAAAGTGACCACACCACCCCCCCCCCCTCACTGTTTGTCTAAAGTACTGGTGCATTGGGGAGTAAAAGTGACCACACCACCCCCCCCTCCCCTCACTGTTTGCCTAAAGTACTGGTGCATTGGGGAGTAAAAGTGACCACACCACCCCCCCTCCCCTCACTGTTTGTCTAAAGTACTGGTCCATTGGGGAGTAAAAGTGACCACACCACCCCCCTCCCCTCACTGTTTGTCTAAAGTACTGGTCCATTGGGGAGTAAAAGTGACCACACCACCCCCCTCCCCTCACTGTTTGTCTAAAGTACTGGTCCATTGGGGAGTAAAAGTGACCACACCACCCCCCCCTCCCCTCACTGTTTGTCTAAAGTACTGACTCATTCATGATACAATAATGATTACAGTTGTACCCCACTTAACGCGGTCAATAGAACCCACAGGGTCCCGCGTTAAGTGAAATCCGCGTTAAGTGAACAACAGAACATATGGGATTAATTCCAATAGAAACCAGCCCGACCCCCAAACTCCACTTTTTGAAGACACATAACTATGTTGTAGTAAAAATAACATCTTAATTTTATGATGGTACATGCACACAATTAATACTTAAGAGAAATAGAGAAATACAGTCGCCAAGTTAATGTCCATTCAAATAATGGACTCAACTCCCTCCCCCTCTTCTCACACTACACTGCTGGCTCTTCCCTCTCTGAGAAATTTTTGGGGAAAAACCACTAAATTTTAATAAATAATACCTCAAACTAAAGTTAGGATAATACAATTGACATTGCTGGATTCCTTGTAAGACCAGGAATATTTTGAATATAAATGTCATATATTTTGCACAAAAGATAACATATTTACTCAGAGAAAACATTTTATCTAAAATTTGTATGTCTAATGCAAAATCTATGATGTTTATATTCAAAATGATCACCAAATAATAAGAATTCCAGCAATGTAAATTATATTCTGGCCGGGTAATTTGTATGAATTTTATGAGCTAAAACAGGCAGTCAGGCAGGGTGGCGGGTGGGGCAAATCTAAAAATAGCGTCTCGAGCCGGACACTCACCGCGTATATGTGGAAAAAATCCGTGTTAAGTGAAAGTTCAGCTCTGGCGAGGCACCGCGTATATGAAAAACTCGTTAAGTGAAACCGCGTTAGGCGGGATAATACTGTATTTGTTTTTCATTAATTAGTACAGATAGGTTACTGTAATAATCTGTGTTTAATAATACCTGTACCTTCATGTACAATACAGTACAGTACAGTAAAGTACCTCATAGGTAAAAAGAGTCAATCAAGACATCTTCAGGTCATAAGACCCACTAATCCTCCACCCAACAATGGGTGACCTGACATTGCATCAGGTCAGGTTAGTAACGTGACCCAATAATCTGCCACTCAACCTTCATCACAAGTGTTAAGACGTGATTAGCTATGTATTACAGTCAACTGAGTGAAGTGTCTGCCTATTCTAGGCTAAAGATGACAGGATCTGCTGAAGTACAATATATACAGTACACAAGAACACTTGCCAACAGTGCGTAGCAGAGACGTGACCGATCGCTCAAGCGACTAACGGGCCAATCAGTGGCGAAGAGGATAAAGGTAACTGATTTATTCACACCAGTATCATATAAAGCTTTTGTATTTTAAATATATTGATGTTACCAAACTTTTAGATCAAGTATTCAGGATTATTTTGATAAAAAAATGGTGTGTAACGAAATTAGAACTGATTTTACTGAAGCCAGTGTCAACTTTTCTTACGTCTTTTTTTTTTAAAGAATGAAATTCCCATCACTATGTCATGTAGAAATATTTCATTTAAGGATATCTTATTGGAAATGTTTGGTAGAGAATTTATTAAGGATCATTATGGTATCAAATTCATTTTCCAATCACAATTAGCCATACATGAGTGAGGAAGGGGGGGGGGGGGGGGACTGACCACGCAACCCTACCCCCAAAAAAGGTTCACTTCCGTCAACACACCAACAACACCCACACATCACACATACACCCCTACATCAGACACAAACACACCCTCCAACAACCACCCACACACACCCTCCAACAACCACACACCCACACACATTCCAACACCACTCACACACCCCCAGCAAAGGAATTAAGACAGCAAGCATAAGGAGTGAAGGCTTTATTGTATGACACATCTGCATGTGTGTGACTGCTTGGTAGTGAGTTAAATATCAGCTCTTGAGGAGCACTTGGCAACATTCATTTCCACCCCATCTCTCTAATCACCTCTAATCACCTACACCTTTCTGCTTTCTCACTCCATATTTTAAAATTTTATGTAACATAATGTTGAAGGGATACAACTTTGCTCAATTATACGTATATCTGTAGTCGACCCTCGTTAATTCGGACTAATAGGGGGGGAAGGGTGTCCGTTTTAGCCGATTGCCCGAATTAACCGATTTAGGGGTTAATATTGCATTATATTTCAAAGTCATTGTTTTCGTCACGATTTTATCCCACTTTCCACTGTAATACGTATGTAATTTCAGCAAAAATATTACATTTCCGTGAATGTATAATATCAAGCACAGTATGAATAGAATATCATTATAATATAACAGCATTTTAACTGAAAACTATTAAAAAAACGAATAACATCTCAAGAACATCGGAAGCTTAGGTAAAGTCTTTTGTTTTCGTTATGTATTTTATCCTAATTTACATTGAAATACATCACGTTTCAGCAAAACTACTATTTTTTTCCGAGAATATATTCATTCAGGCGCAGTTTAGGTAAAATATACGTGTGATGTAACAGTTTTTTAACTGAAAACGATTCGAAAAACACTTACCCTCTAGCCCTGTTCAAGGAGAGGACTGGGAGAAGCTGTTTGGTGCTGCAGACGATGACAAGGAAAATGATTTTGATGGATTTTAATGAAAATATTCAGAAATATGGAATTGTAGTATTTATTCAAGTCAATTAGGATAGAATATTATTGTAATACAACAGTTTTTTAACGGAAAACCAATCGAAAAGCGATTACGGTAACATCTTTTGAAAGAAAGAAAGCGAAAGTCATTGTTTTCATCACGATTATATCCCACTTTCCACTGTAATACGTACGTCATTTCAGCAAAAATATTACATTTCTGTGAATGCATTATATCAAGCACAGTATGAATAGAATACCAATGTAATATAACAGTATTTTAACCAAAAACTATTTAAAAAACGAGTAACTTCTCTTGAACATCGGAAGGTTAGGTAAAATCTTTTGTTTTCGTCATGTATTTTACCCTATTTTACATTAAAATACATCACGTTTCAGCAAAACTACTATTTATTTCTGAGAATATATTCATTCAGGCACAGTTAAGGTAAAATATACATGTGATGTAACAGTTTTTTAACTGAAAACGATTCGAAAAACACGTGTACCGTTGTAAACAATAGGAAGTTGAAGTAGATTACCGGGTATTATATTAAATGTGAAATGTCGAAAAGGATTTTATTACCGATATTTTTTGTAGATCAATGAGAACTGTGATACCGTATATGATATGATAAGTTAGCCTGTGTTAAGAACTTCAACATAGACTACTGAAAACACGTTGTAAGGTAATTTAGCCTATTGTAAGTTGGCGAGCTTCATTTGCTGAAAGAACTGCACAACTTTTCATTACTAATTGGTACATATTTTACGTTACCATTGTTTACTGGCAGTAAATGGTAAATATTTTTCATGTCTGAAGCTAAAAGTTGCATCCCCCCCCAACCCCCCACACTAGTGGTGGAGATGTTACATTTAACCAAAAAGACACTGGTCTTTCATCCCAGCAGTGGGTGGACCAGCATTTTAGCTTACAGTAAGGTCCGCGCAGGTAATATTCCTACAAATCTAAAAAAAAAAAAAAAAGTTAAAATTTTGTCCAAATTATCCGAAATCCGGATTAAAGGGGTCCGAATTAATAAGGTTCGACTGTACTTACCAAAATCTCTCTAAAAATAGTGTAGGTTTCGCGTGTATTCAAAACATCTTCAGGTCATGAGACCCACTAATCCTCTACTCTACCTCCACCTGACATTGCATCAGGTCAGGTCAGATACATGAGACCCACTAACCCCTCACAGCTCTATGTGAGTGGAAAATAACAGTCTTTGCTGTAACACACAGCTTCATTCGTGCCCATATCCTTTAGATTTTAAATTTTTAAATACATTTATTTAACCAAACTTTTGGATAAACTACAGTATTCGGTATTATTATAGTAAACAAATTAAGTTTCCAACTTAATTAGAACTGTATTTACGGATTCCAGTAGCTTAGACTTGAGAAAAACATCTCCAGCACCCAGAAGAGTACTGAGGAAGTGGGCTAGTGTCCATCTGTGCAAGATGTCGAGTTTAGACACACAGAAAATTTTTTCCCAGAAACCGGAAAAGGTTCCAAGGATAAGGAATTTTTCCTGGTTTGAGAAAGCCGTCTTGTTACCCGGAAATCTCTCATCCCCGGAAATGCTCTGCACCAATTGTTCCGGCTAACTGTATTTTTTATTTGTATGTGTTTTGTGTGTGTGTGTGTATCTACACACGCACACACATATATACAATACCTGTACAGGTAAAAGAAATAAAGTAAGTCCTTGCTTAACGTCATCCTGATTAGCATTGTTTCTGAACTGCATTTCTAAACTTTAGAGACCCAGAATTCGTTTAATGTCCTGGAGATCGGATACTACATCGTTTTGCGTCATCAGGGACTACTTTTTAAGGCGCATCACCCGCTCTTGTCTGGCCGCGCTACACTCTCTCAGTGCGGCGCGCTGCCCTCACTCTCAGAACGTCACAACGTCCCCAAGCGACGCCGAGCCAGTCTTTACTACGACTTCATATCATTCGTGTGTGCTTAAGTGCTTTTGCTCTAAAACTGTACTCTAACCAATCAAAATGGCTTCCACGTGCCCATAAATGCTACTGATGCTAGTGTAGTAAAGAGGCAATGTAAGACCATTACCCTGGCTACAAAAATGGATGTATTCGCCTGTTTTGAAAAAAGGGAACGTACTGTGGACATCGCTGCTGCGCTTGGTCTAACCCCCACAACAGTGCATAATATCCGGACCAAGACGGACAAGATTAAGGTTAGTGCTGGTAGTGGTAGTTCTCTGAGTGCAACAAAGACAAGTCGTACTCGAAGTTCCGTGATTGAAAAGATGGAAAAGATGGTGGTAATGTGGATGGAGGACCAGAATCACTGCAATGCCCCTGTGAGCCTTATGTTTATCCAGCATAAGGCCAGATCCTTGTTTGACGACTTAAAAGGAGAAGGATAGAAGGAAGAGACCTTTACGGCCAGCCGAGGATGGTTTCAACGATTTAAGCATCACTATAACTTCCACAATATTAAGGTGACTGATGAAGCTGCCAGTTCAGATACAGTGGATGAGACTGGTCTCTTTTGGAAGAGGATGCCTGAGAGGACCTATATCTCCAAGAAGGAGAAAAGAGCACCAGGTTTTAAAGCGGCAAAAAGACCGCTTGACGCGAACGCTGCCGACGACTTTAAGCTGATGCCTATGCTGATTTCTCGCGCTGCTAACCCACGGGCCCTGTAAGGTTACCCTAAGGATCACCTTCCTGTCATTTACAAGGCAAACAAGAAGGCATGGATAACCGGCGCCATATTTAGCCAGTGGTTAAATGTGTATGCCATCCCAGCAATGAGGGAATACTGTGCCAAGGAGAACCTTGACTTCAAAATTCTTCTGATAGTTGACAATGCTCCAGCTCGTCCTCCCAATCTCAACGACTTGCATGACAGTGTAAAAGTTGTCTTTCTTCCTCCCAACATGACAGCATTGGTGCAGCCTATGGACCAAGGCGTCATCGCCGCATTCAAGGCATATTATTTATGCCGTACCATGGCCCAGCTGCTCAAGGCTACAGACAGAGATAATAAACCTAAGATCCGAGAATATTGGCAAGGCTTCAACATTCTTCATGCAATTGACAACATTGGCAAGGCATGGGAAAAGGTTTCAGAAAGTTGCCTGAATGGTGTGTGGGGTAAACTGTGGCCCGAGTGCGTCAACAGTTTTACGGGATTCACGGACTTAGTCCCAGCAGTGAACAGGGATATCTTCAGCTTGGCTAGAGAGGCAGGCTTTATGAGCTGGAATCAGAGGATATTGAGCACGTCCTGGCATCCCATACAGAAGAGCTCACCAATGAGGATTTGCAACAACTAACAGAACACAGTCCCGTTGAAGACAAAGATGACGAAGAAGAACCTCAATGAACGCTAACTACCAAGAGGATGACAGAAGCGTTCAACATGATCCAGCAAGGAATGCAAATCCTTGCAGATGACAACCCAAACAGAGAACGTAGCTCAAAGATTCGACGCAGCATTGATAACAGTCTTGGATGTTACACTGAGATGCATAAGAAGAAGAGTAGCTCCAAGCAGCCAACACTGGATTCATTTTTCGTCGCGGGATGGCAGAAGCAGCATCTTCACAACAGCCGGCAGCCGAGGAGGAACACACAGCAGCCAAGGAGGAGCAAACAACAATGGAAGAGGAGAAAACAACAATGTAGGTAGAACAAGCAGCGGCGGAGGAACCCCAGTCAGCGAAGGAGGAGGAGGCAGCAGCAGAATCTCAGTGACTCACCACCCACCTCCCCTCACGCCCACCTCCGCTCCCACCCTCCTCCTTCTCTACTGTCATCCTCCCCCTCTGCTCCCGCCATCCGCCTCCTCAGCTCTCGCCATCCGGCTCCTCCGCTTCACTACCCACCACACACTCGCTCTACCACCTAGTCCCATGGGTAAGTACCCATACAAACTTAGTACTGTAGTTGTATATGTATGCACTATTTTCTATAGAAATGGCAATAATTTTCTGGATATGTAATGTATTTCATGGGGCAAAGGGAGACTCAGGAATGTAACTCCTATTTCTTATGGGGAAAATTTATCCACTTAACGTTGTTTCGTATAACGTCGCATTTTCAGGAATGTAACCCAGATGTTAAGCGAGAACTTACTGTAATTGTTTTAAAGGCAAACACATAAGGGGAATATACATTTCTTTGTACACAAATAAAAATGACCCCCCCTCCCAGTCAGCAAATGTTATTCGTGGATTTGGCAATTCACTGCTATTTTGAGAACCTAACCCCAGCAAATTTGAAGGGCATGCAGTATGGCGATTATCCACCTGTAATAAAATGATATGAGTTATTAGTGATGTCACGACAGAGTCGTCCACAGATGTTCCACATATGGAGGCTATATCTAGTGCAGGAGGGGCGACAGCAGCATCTTTCCGGCATTGGCACTTGTCTGCCTCGATATGCAGTCGGGCTAACTTGAAAGTATTGACACCCTCTTGTGTGGAGATCCTCCAAACGTTACAGTGTTGAGTAATCATCTCCCAGGTAAGGGGGTCGATTTGAAACTTTTTTCAGGTTTGCCTTAACACTATTCTTATACCTTTTCAGTTGCCCGCCGGCGTTATGTTTACTATTCGTCAGGGGACTATTAAGTAGCTGCTTTGGCAGTCTACTGTCGTCCATGCGGGTAACATGGCCAGTCTAGCGAAGTTGTTCATGGATAATGGTAACTTCGATGCTTCTACAGTTGGTGTCAGCAAGAATACTGGCATTTGTTCTCTTGTCTTCCCAGCAAACTCGGAGGATGGAACATAGACTACGTTGGTGAAAGTTTTCAAGTGACTTAAGGTGCCTCCTGTAAGTGACACATGTCTTGCTGCCATATAACAGGGTGGGGAGGACCACTGCTCGATATACGTGTAACTTTGCATATAATTTCAGCTCCCTTCAGCTGAAGACACCTTTTCAGATTCTGGCAAAGGCTTGAGATGCACATCTGATCCGATGTTGAATCTCTTCATCGATGTTCGCGGTGGTGGATAGGTGGGAGCCGAGATACTGAAAGTGGATAACAAGGGTAGTACCCTTAAGCTGGATGAATGGCTGGTGGAAGTGTGGCTGAACCAGGGGCAGGTTGAAAGAGAATCTGAGTCTTACGTACATTCACCTCAAGGCCGAAGTGTGCATGCGCGTCTGCGTAGGTGTTCAGGATCTCCTGTAGGTTGTGTTCAGTGTGAGCAGCAAGGATGAAGTTGTCTGCATACTGAAGTTCAGTAATGGAAACTGCCGACACCTTTGTTCCTGCCTGAAGTCATCTTATGTTGAAAAGACCCTTCATCTGGTATTTGGATTTCTACACCGCCGGCCAAATTGGCGCTGACATGAATAAGATAGACAGCCAAGAAAATGGAAAAGAGTTAGTGCCAGTACACACCCTTGTTTAACCCCCATTTGGATGAGGAAGAGCTCAGACTGGGTGCCTCTGTGCAGGACACTGCCATTCATGTTGACCGAGTCGAAGGCCTTGGTTTCGTCGATGAAAGCCATGTACAGGTCATGACGCTGTTCTCTGCACTTTTCCTGAATCTGGCGTATATTGGAAATTTTTTATACTTTTGGTAGCCATGATATGAAAAAATCGTTTTATAAAGTCACAATATATCCTGACCCTACTGTAGAAGCCTTTTGTGTAAAGCAAGAAGTTTCTTGGCACGATTGGGAAAAACTACAGTACAGGTTGTACCTCTCTAGTCCGGCATTCTGTGGTCCGGTAACTCCCGTGGTCCGGAACGATTTTAGTTTGTCCAATAGGTAGATAGGCAGATTTTTTTTTTTTTTTTTTTTTTTACTTCTCTGAATTATTATTATTATTACAGGAGTATTAAATTTTTGCCCCTCAGGCCCCAATGTGGGTCAGTGACCTATGCCCGGGTGGGCTAATCCCCTTAAAAAAAAAAAAAAAAAAAAGCCCCGGGAAATTAAGTTTTGTTTACATACGGCAGTTCGGCTGCACTCAATCTCTCTCTCTGCTTGTCTATCCCAGCCGTTACCAACACCTCTTCCCTCCCAGACCAGATATCCCTCCTCCAAGTCACAGGCCTGGCATTTGACATTATTAGGGACCTGCCACTCTTTGCCATAAACAGATAAAATGTACCGGGAACTTTCCCCCCACACACTCATCATTCTCTCACTTTATGTAACTTGACAGAACCTATGACCCTTCAGGCTTTTACGCCCTTAATGTACGAGTCATAAAGGCAAGTATGAACTTTTCATACTTCCCTGTTGGGCGCTGTAAACACTTTTGCGCTTCACCTTGCACAGGATGTAAGGGGGTGCCCAATAAACTAGCCCCCTCAGGGGCAAATCTGAAATCTGAATCTGCTTGTCTATACAGAGTACAACTTTTAACCCTTCAATATATATGAGCAGTAAATAAGTGTTGCTTTCATATTCTTATGTAGAGTAATGACGATATATTTTCACATGTGCGCACTTACATACACGCAGTCTCACTTTTTTTTTACCATTAATGGCTAGCTACTTATATTGTTCCATTTATTAACATTAAATAAAATTACAGGCACTTTAAGCAACCATATTAATTTTTTACATTAATTTTACTACAGCTACAATCAGGGTCTTATTTTCTTCAGTTTTATATGTAGAACCAATCAGTCACTGGTTTCGTAAGCTTTAACATAAACAATGCCGGCAGCCGTCTCGTCTCCTCTAATATTCCACGTATTATTAATAAATTGAATTGTTAATTTTGCACACACGTACATTAATTCAATAAAAACAAATTCGGAAACATTAATTAAAATATATATGAACAGTAAATTAGTGTTGCTTTCATATTCTTATGTAAAGTAATAATGATATGTTTTCACGTGTGCGCATGCGCACTTACATATGCGATCTCTCTTTTTTCTTTACCATTATCGTTAGCTACTTCTATTGTTCCATTTATTAACATTAAATAATATTACTTAAAACAACCATATTAATTTTACTACAGCTACAACCAAGGTCTTATTTTCTTCAGTTTTATATGTAGAACCAGTCAGTCACTGGTTTTGTAATCAACAAAAACAATGCTGTCATTTCCTCGTGTGTTTTAATATTCTACGTATTATTAATGAATTGTATTGCTCATTTTGCACACATAAACATTAATTCAATAAAAAAGACATTCAGTAATAAACAATAATGTATCTTTTGTACATAAGAGAAATGACCCTGTTTACACGATTATGCACGTTGTCTGCACGTTGGCGGGCCGTTCAAACCCGTCGAAATTCAAGTTTCCGCCGTCAAAATTTTTATTTATTTATTTTTTTGTGTTCCAATAAAATACGTTAAGAATTAAAAACTCGCGGAATTTGAGAAGCTACTATACGACATTTAACCCTTCAATATGTCTTCAAAGAGACCATGACGCAGAGAAAGTGGTGCTAGTGCTTCCAGGCATAAGCACAAGTCACTATCTATCCAGGAAAAGGGTGAATTTCCATGGTCCAGCACCGGTCAGGTCCCGAGGTTGCCGGACTAGAGAGGTACAACCTGTACTGGGTCTGTTTAATTTTGCCACCATAGTACAGTGGTTCCTCGGTTAACGAATGATTTGATTAACGAAATTTCGGTTAACGAATTACCTTCCATAAGAATCTTCAATTCGGTTAACGACCAAAAAATCGATTAACGAAATCCTTAAGAACATCACTTTTTGTTGTGAGCATCAGCTGATGGGCTAGTCTGCCAATTCAGTAATCTGTTCTATGTTTACATTCGTTTCCAGTGGAGTAAATATCAAGAGAATTTTGCTCTTTAATATTTGTGCAAAATGAATACTGAGATTTTTGTCTAGTGCAAACTATGGCATGTTTACCATCAAATTAATCACTATCTTATAAGAATTCCAGCAATGTAAATTATATTCTCCCCTGTCACTTCTATGAAATTTTATAAGCAAAAACAAAAATTCAATCTAAACGACATAAATAAACAAATAAATATTTCACTAGACCTTCAGCGTTAACTGTCAAACATGTCAATGTCACCCCCCCTTCCAGCAAAGGCTTGGTGGTTATACAGTAGGCTTTAAGTTTTTATCTTATTTTATCTCAGACTAAAGTTAGGAGAATATAATTTGCATTGCTGGAATCCTTGCAAGACAGTTAATAATTTGATTATAAACGTCATATGTTTTGCACAAGAGATAAAAGGTGTAGTACATTAGTGTACAGTAGGTATTACATTATATAATGTAAAGTTTTTCAGCTGTATTTTTGGGTAGATTTACATAAAATTTTTCATTTATTTTCATCCATTTACTTGCACACACCATAATAAAAGAAACGTAAAAAAAATAAATGACCTTAGTGCAAAGCTGGAGTGTACATGTACTAAATTGATTACAGTACTAAAATTGTTTTGTCTAGTGCAAATTATAGCATGTTTATATTCAAATTAATCACTATCTTACAAGAATCCCAGCAATGAAAATTAAATTCTCACAGGTCATTTCACTGCCATTTTATAAGAGAGAAGCTTAGTCACTTAAGGACTGATAAATAAACAATCATTAGACCTTGGGCGCCAACTGTCAAACGTACCACACGAAATTTTCGGTTAACGAATGACTCTGTAGAACAAATAGTGTTTGTTAACCGAGGGACCACTGTAGTTCCTTTGAGCACGTTAAGGAAAAAACAACATATAAACATAAAAGAATTAGTAATAGTCCTATTCATTTTGTAGGCAAACCCAAACTTCAAAAACATGACGATTCTGTTTGCCATGGACAACAAAGTGGAAGTGTTTTGTCTCAATTATCAAGTTTCAACCAGATCTTGGACTCTTCTCACACTGTCAGAAAAAATGTTTAAGGTTTGTGTAACACAAAAACTATACCTCAAAGCAACTCACATACCAGGAGTACAAAACAATTGGGCAGATGCGCTGTCCCGTCTCCAGCCAGTGTTGACGGAAACAGAATGGTCCCTAAAAATATTGAAGTTCAAGAGTCTAGCAAGGAGGTTTGGAACTCCACAAATAGATCTCTTTAAATAAAAAAACAATCATAAGATGTCAACTTATGCATCTCTGGAATGATAGAATCTTTAAGGAATTGCTCTACTCATAGATTCAAACCGTTGGAATTCAATCTACCTGTTCCCACCTGTGAAAATGTTGCCCAAAGTATTTCACAAACTCAGATCCTTCCAAGGCAAGGTCCTCTTAATTGCACCATATTGGATCCTACATCCGTGGTGTCTGGATCTGTTGGACTGGTGCCTGCATCCACTACAATTGCAACAAGGATGTCTAGACCAGGTACTGCACCCTCAGTTCGAGATATCCTTGGCACTTCACGGTTTGAGTTTCTCAAAAGATGCTCAAATAGATTGTTGGGTAATTCCAATATAGTTAACCAAGTGATAGCAGGACATAGACACCAAACTTCTATGCAATTTGAGAAAGCTTGGAAGCTTTTTCAATAATTTATCAGGTTAACGACTCCAATCATATTATCGGAAACAGTGGTGCTACAATATTTAGAATTTCTGTCTTCAAGGATCGACAATTGCATCTTATAAATCAGCATTGGTTGACCCTCTGGCATGGGGTTTTAATATTACTTTGAACCCAAGAATTTATCAAATGCTCAGATCGTCTTTCTTCATTCGGAGACCCCCTTGGCTTAAGAGAATCCAACCTTGGTCTCTAGATAAAGTTACTAAATTTCTTATGGGGCCTAATTACAATATAAATCTGAACCGGGACTGATTGCTCCAGAAGGCAGCCTTCCTTCTAGCAATAGCAACAGGTATGAGAATCAGTGAGCTGATTTCAATTTCCAATAATCCATCATTATTGGTATTTTATCAGGAGTATGTCACTCTTTTTCCAACGGAGATAGATTCTAGGAAAAATGAAAGGGAGGATTTTCAAGCTCAACCTATCTGGATAAAACTGCTAATTGATGAGACAAGGGTTCCTCATATATTGTGCCCAGTTAAGATTCTTCAAGAATGGTTAACCAGATTCCCTAATCGAGGCTCCTATATATTCTCATCACAAGATGGTAGGAAATTGTCGCCTAGTCAAATGACAAAATATTTTTATCAGTTAGTGAGTCAAGCAGACCCTGGCAAAAATATTTTTGGCACATGACACCAGGAAATATGCAGGGTCTGTGGTCTTTCTGCAGCATATGAGCCTCAGTCATATCATAGAAGAGAGCTTTTGGAAACCTTCAAACACCTTTCAAAACAGCGATCTTCATCTATGTCTGAAAGCTGCTTCATATGTGGTGGTACTAGGGTCCCCTCCCCCACCTAGTCAATCTCCACAACCAGGACCTTCTTCTTCCTCATCAGAATAAAGTGAGCATCCTCATTGGGATATGTAAATTAAAATTTTACCTTCTGATAAATGCTCCTAATATTGGAAAATAATCCAAAAAGTTTATAATTATAATCTGGATCTAAGCTAGGACAGCCCTATACCCAATGTCACCTCCCTTTCCACCTCCTGCTCGGGTAATCAAAGCTAGACGTGGCATTCTGGATTGAACAAAAAGCCGTTTTTTCGAAAAATCAGCTTTTGTGATATATAGCCCAGAATGCGACGTCAACGTCCCACCCATCTTCACTCCTAGAGAGTTGACATTCGTTTACTGCTCGCTCTTGGGCAAGAGATGACGGTAGCAATGCGTGTGATGGGGGTGCGGGAGGGGGTTTTGAGAATTGCAATTAAATGCAATACAGTATTACGTATTTATGTAATTATTGGATGTTTTAATTGCCTGTATGTTGGCCTTGAGAGTTAATGCTAGGCATTTACATACCTAAAGGTATAAAGCTAGACGTCGCATTCTGGACTATGTCACAAAAACTCTTTTTCAGAAAAAAACGTTTTTTTTTAATACAGGTTGACAACCCTTTATCCGAAAATCCAAAACCGAAAGTTTTTTTTGTGGAGCAATTTTTTTTATTTTTTTTTTTATTTTTTTATTTTTATTTTTTTTTTGTATTAGCCCACCCGGGCACAGGTCACTGACCCACATCGGGGCCTGAGGGGGTGAAAATGTAATAGTAATAATAATTATAATAATAATGATAATACAGTAATACAGTAATACCCTGCTCAACGCGGTCAATTGAACCCACAGGGTACCGTGTTAAGTGAAAACCGCGTTAAGTGAACAACAGAACATATGGGATTAATTCCAATAGAAACTGGCCCATCCCCAAACTCCACTTTTTCCGACACAATACCTATGTTCTAGTAAAAATAACATCTTAATTTTATGATGGTACATGCACACAATTAATACTTAAGAGAAATAGAGAAATACAGCTGCCAAGTTAATGTCCATTCAAATATTGGACTCAACTCCCTCCCCCTCTTCTCACACTACACTCACTGGCTCTTCCCTCTGAGAAATTTTTGGGGGAAACCACTAAATTTTAATAAATAATACCTCAAACTAAAGTTAGGATAATACAATTGACATTGCTGAATTCCTTGTAAGACCAGGAATATTTTGAATATAAATGTCATATATTTTGCACAAAAGATAACACATTTACTCAGAGTAAACATTATATCTAAAATTTGTATGTCTTATGCAAAATCTATGATGTTTATATTCAAAATGATCATCAAATTATAAGAATTCCAGCAATGCAAATTATATTCTGGCCGGGTAATTTGTATGAATTTTATGAGCTTAAACAAATATCTTCAGTTAATAAAAAAAAAAAAATATTCTTCACACGGTAACAGATGGTCGGTCGGTCCCTCCCTACCCGATGTGTGGGAAAACCAGAATATTTACCTTTTTAGTAATAAATAATACCTCAAACTAAAGTTAGGATAATATAATTGACATTGCTGGATTCCTTGTAAGACCAAGAATATTTTGAATACAAATGTCATATATTTTGCACAAAAAATAACATATTTACTCAGAGTAAATATTATACAGTTAACCCTCACTTTACGCGGTTAATGTAACCCGGAGGGTCCCGCGTAAAGTGAGAAACACTTAAAGTGAATAACATAACATATGGGATTAATTGAAATGGAGTCCGGGCCGACCCCCAAACTCCACTTTTTGATGACACACAACTATGTTGTCGTAAAAATTTTATCTTAACTTTATGATGGTATGAAAAAACAAGTAATATAGAAGAGGTTAGGTTAGGAAAAATAAAGGTTAACATAGGAAAAATAAAGGTTAGGTTAGAAAAACTAAAACTTAGGTGGAACACTTACGGTAGTAGAAGAGATGGGTCGGCATACAGGGATGGGGGCTGGTTCCGAGGCAGAGGGCAGATTACTGGCCCTCAGGTGAATCACCATTACTAGGTGAAGCACCATCACTGTCACTTACAGTTGTCAGGGCTTCCCTGACAAATCCCTCAAAGTCATCTTCATTGTCACTATCACTGGCTTGGGCTGGCTGTGGTGGGTTGCGGGCGAAGAACTCGGTTATGCTTTTTTGACGGGTGGTGTTTATGTTGTCGTGATACACCGTGATGTACAGCTCCATAGCCTGCACCAGCCGGGTATGGAAGACTTCATAGCGGTCATCGTCATTGTCGCGGGAAAAGAAGGACTTCATTTTCTCTGCACACTCCATGGCACCCTTAATATCACTATGAGTTAAACTGTGTTCTTCGGAGAATGACACACCTTCCTCCGCTTCACTGACGTGATCTTCTTCCAACATCTCGTCGGCAGTCACTTCAGGATCTCTGATCACCTCCAGGATGTCGTCGTTGGGTGTCTCGGAGAAGCCTGGGACTGTAACAGTCTGCGCAGCTTCTCTGGCAAGGTCCACTGCTACTGCAACATTCTGAACCTCACCAGTCACAGATTGACTCCTCCTCTCACCTGGTATTCCATGCAACACATATCTCCAATCGTGACGAATTGTAGCAATAGACAGCTGATCCCATGACTCCACCAAGAAGTCCACAGCTTTCTTGATGTTAAATACTCTCCAGAATTGTTTGAACAGTATTTTTTGCTGTGCCAACTGTTGATCCTCATCTTCTTCGCTCTTGCTATCGGTGGTGGTGTCACTCAGGTCACGCAACTCTTCCCTGGTGTTGGTGTAGTCGTTCAGAAGTTTGAATTTTTTTGTTGAGAATGCAGCTTTTACATTACAGATTAACTCTTGGTCCATGGGCTGTAATATAGACGTAGTGTTGGGAGGAAGGAAGACCACTTTTACGTTGGGGTGACGATCTAACAGTAGGGGCGAGTGTCCTGGTGCGTTGTCCAGCAGCAACAAAATCTTGAATGGCACATTCTGTCGCTCACAGAATTTCTTTACATCGGGAACAAAACAGTCATCAAACCAGGAGAGGGACAGTGTAGAGAACATCCACGCCTTACGTGCGGTCAGCCAGTGGACATTTAGCTTGGTCATGTCCATGGTTTTGTAGGAGTGCGGCTTGCGTGCTGTGTGGATCACCGATAACTTGAGCTTACAGGTACCGGAGGCATTGGTGGTAAACAGGACGGTGATGCGTTCCTTCCGGCCCCGAATCCTGCTGGCATTCTTTACAACGAAGGACTTGGAAGGTAGCTTTTTCCAGAAAAGACCAGATTCGTCCATGTTAAACACCTGGTTGTCACTGTACTGTCCTTCCTCCATAATCTCACGTAAAAACGGAGGAAATTCCCGAGCCGCAGCACGGTCAGCACTCGCTTCTTCACCACCAATGTTTATATTGGTGATCTTGTTCCGGATCTTAAACCTCTGTAACCACCCAGAGGAAGCATTAAAGGGTTTGGGCTCTGTAATTCCCATCTTTCGTGCCACTGCCATGTACA
>CAUDMG010002115.1:200000-262500 GCA_958450375.1 Homarus gammarus | reverse complement strand
CCAGTTTGACGTCACAAGTCTAATTATCCTTTAACCGCCTGATTGGCGATTATAATGTCCTCAAACTTCCTGCTGCTGAGGTGAAGGCACTACTAATTTTGGACAATGCACCTGCTCACCCAGGTGCTGACAAGATTGTCAGTAATGATGGTAAAATAAGATGCATGTTCTTGCCACCCAATGTTACCTCCCTGATCCAGCCAATGGGTCAGGGTATAATTGTAGCCTGCAAGAGAATATACCAACGAAGATATCTGGACGAAGTTCTTGCGGTTATAGAAGAAGATGAAGATCTTACGGAAGACACACGAGGACAAAGAACTGTTAATAACATCAAGAACTACAACCTCAAGTCTGCAATATTCAACTTAGCAGCTTCATGGAAGGCACTGAAGACTACCACTCTAGCCAATGCTTGGAAAAAGCTTCTGTACAATGTGGAGGTAGAATATGATTTCGAAGGATTCGAGGCAAAGGACTTTCATCGTATCCTTCAGAGGGCGGGCGAAAATGATGTCACAGAAGACGACATCAGAAACTGGCTAGAAGATACAGAGGGTGACCCTGGATACCAAGTCTTAACAGAAGATGAAATAGCGGATGAAGTTCTCATTGGTGACAGCAGAGATAGTGAAGATGAGGAAGACGACGAACCATTGCCCAAGAAACCCAAACTCTCTGTTATACGAGAATCCACTGATAATCTCATTTCGTACATTGAATTGTCAGCAGAAACTGATGATGTTCAGCAATACTATCAACATATTAGAGCCTTTAGGGAACTCATTATCCAGAGGCAATGTCATCAAGGTAAATAGATCTTGTTTGAGAATTAGGGGGAAGGGGAAAATCTGAAGAAGAGTGAAGAGTAGAATCATCAGCGCAAGAATGGATAGAATTAGTCGTAGCGTGAAGTAAATCATTGATAAAAAGAAGGAAGATAGTAGGTGAAAGAACAGAACCCTGTGGGACAACACTATTGGTAGAGAAAGAGCGAGAGATCGATCCCTGTACAACAACTGCCATGGATCGGTTCTCAAAGAGGCTATAAATTAGAGAACAAAGTGGGGGAAAGAAACCATAAGAGGGAAGTTAATGTTCATTACAAAAAAGAGCTGCTCACAGACATATGTACTTCCAAACATGGACATAGACTTTGAGGCAAAACACTTAATCCTGAGATAATTTGGTCTCACATATTGATAAAATGTGCCAACATCAACACTCTAAAACTTATTCCTCAAAACAGAATCACACTGGAGATCAATTAATTCTAACTGAAGATGTTCTGGTACCTCATTAACACTAACAAAGAATGGGTTCTGAAAAATGGAAAATCTTTCACAAGGTATTTAAAGTCAGCAAATCTTTATTGGAACTCATTCCTTAACTTGCAATCTTGTTGCAGAACTTTTCTTTGTTGGTATCAACATGAAGCTCAAGTGTGCCCTGCAGAGACTTTAAGGTCGGAAAATGTGAAAGTGCCTTTCAAAAAGCTGCAGTTTCACCTCAAAGGCACAAATGCAGTTGTTACCGCAAGCAGTAATGAGTAGGATGACACATAAGCAAACATTATGTTTGGCTGTAAGTCATGTCATGTTTATTGGGTGTGCCTGCCCGTATACAGTATGTAGAGTGTTGAGATGGTGGAGATGGAGAGACCCAGAGGAGGTTGAAGTGTTGGGTGGTAGTAAGGGGAGCTTGTTTGTGTATAGACGCCTGACCCAGCAAATTTGGCCAGCCAAGGCTGGCATGCGATGCTGTGCAGGGACTGGCACTGTAGCTATCCTCATCATAAAGACAACACCTAACCTGTTTTCTCTTGAGACTTTCAACACGTAAGTTTTATTTGTACTTAAGTTTACACAGGTAGACTGTGTCGATTGCATCGGTTATCATTGTGACAACATAGAAATATGGCAAATTAAGTACTCATTATAAGTGTTAAGATTAGACTAATTACATACCTATGATTGTTATGTGAATATATATTAGGGTGTGTCAATTTTGTCAACATTGTGGGAGACTCAGATGATGCTTCCAATCAGGGATAAAGGAAACACACTGGTGTCAAGTTCGTAAGTTCTATTTCTGGGACAAACACACAAAAGGAGTTAAGACAGGGTAAACAGCGTCCTGTCGTGGAATCTCTCTCTGGGTATCTCTATCTGCGCATGCGCGTACAGCGCGCATGTGCTCAAAGTCTGAACTACACTCAGTGACAAAAGGGGAGTATGATTATAACATATAATACAGAGACCTGAATCAATCATGGTAAATAGTACAGTTACATATTACAGCATATTCGTCTCATATATCTACACCTCCCTCCCCCTCACGCTCGTAGTGCAATCTCGAGCGGACTCTTTTTCCAGGAGCCTTTGAGAGCGACGTGGGAAAACTGGGGGTCACTGAATGAGGACTTACTTTTCTCGTCCAAGCAAGGGTTCACAGGGATGTGGGGGAGGGGTTCACCACTAGGGGACGGTACTGAACGAAGGAAGCGGCGATTCCGCCACCATACCCGACCACTAGGGAGACGGACCTCGTAATCCCTGGTCTTGCCGCAGCCCATTACAACCCCGACCTTGTCCCAGCGGTGAGACGTCGGGTCTTGAACCCGAACTGTTTGCCCGATACTCAACCTGGGAAGGGGTCGGGCGTGCTGATCGTACTGTGCCTTTACCTGGTCAGCACGGGTGGCTGCACGACGATCGCAGTCCTCGGTCTTGGCCTGCCACTCCTTCGAGAAGGACTCAGGATGGGCAGGGACACATGACCGTAGTGGGTGGCCGTATAACATCTGTGCTGGGGAGTGACCTGTGGAGTTGGGGGTATTCCGCAATTCCAATAATCCCCGGTCAAAGTTCTCACAGTCAATGTTGCCTGAGGGTGCCGTCTTGAGGATGAGATGCTTGACGGACTTTACGGCAGCCTCGGCATGTCCATTGGACTGGGGATAATGTGGCGAGGACACCACATGATGAACTCCCCATCGCTCCATGAAGTCCCGGAAGTCGTTGCTGGTGAACTGGGGCCCGCCGTCAGTCCTCAGGCGGAGAGGGACACCAACCTCCCGGAAGTAGCCACAGAACATACGTACTGTATGAGAGGCAGTAGTGTTGCCTCCGCAGGGAATGACAACAGGCCACCCCGAGAGCCGGTCGGCGATGACGAGAAAGGACTTTCCCGCCACGACGAAGAAATCCGCAGAGACGGATTCAAAGGGCCTCGTAGGGTTGTCGTTGTTCATGAGGGGTTCCTGCTGCTGACTAGGCTGCAGCACCTGGCATGGCTCGCAGGCTTGAACGGAACTAGCGATGTCGGAGTCTATGCCTGGCCAAAACACAGCTTGTCTCGCCCGGCGTTTTGTAGCTTCCACACCCCTGTGGCTGTCGTGCAGGTGGGCTAGGGTGCGGCGGCGGAGGGCGGCAGGAACCACAACTCTTGCTCCGTACAAGACGAGGTCGCCATCAGCATAGAGGTCGTCCCGCATCTTCCAGTATGGGAGTAAAGAGCTGTGTAAATCGTACCGGTTGGAAGGGAATCCCGAGGTCACGCGGTTCAGTAGACGGATGTACGAAGGGTCCGCTCTTGCCGCGGCTCGGAGTTCCTGAAGAGTCCTGTCGGCGTCCTGCGGTGGAGACTCTTCTGAGATGACAGTGTTCCCGGTCACTACAGTCCTGAGGTGTGCCGTAGCATCAGCACATGCGATCTCGTCCTCTGGTGTGGGGTGGCTGACTGGGGCTCGTGACAAAGCATCAGGGATGCAGAGCAGCTTGCCAGCACGCCACGCAGCTGTGAAGAGGTAGGGCGAGGTCTTCTCCTTAAGGCGTTGGAGGCGGGGATTCTCGACCGCATCCAAGGAGTAGTGGTTCAGGATCGGGATGAGTGGCCGATGGTCCGTCATGAGGTTGAAGTGTTGTAGGCCGATCAGATACAACCTACATTTGGACATGGCCCAGACGGCGGCTAACAGCTCCAGTTCGATGGTGGCGTAGCGAGTCTCGGCGTCAGTAAGAAACCGAGAGCCACACTGAACCAGACGAAGGCGTCCATTGCCGTGGTCCTGTAGCAGAGCGTATCCAATCCCGTAGAGGCGAGAGGCATCAGTCTGGAGGACAACTGGCAGGGCCGGGTCGAAGGACGCGAGAACAGGTGGGCTGAGGAGAGCTGTCTTGACGCTACGGAATGCCTCGTCATGGTCAGCTGTCCAGGTGAATGTTCTCTTGGGGCTCATCAGGGGGCGTAGGGGCTGTGCTGCAGCGGCGATGTCGGGGGTGAACTCAGCCAACTGGTTTACCAGGCCCATGAACGAGCGGAGGTCGGTCAGGTTGGCAGGAGTTGGGAAGTCCCGGATCGCGCTGACCTTTCCAGGATCAGCCGATATGCCCTTGCCTGAGAGGGTGTACCCACAGAAGTTCACACTAGGTGCGGCGACCACAAACTTATCCTTGTTGAGGGTGATCCCGTACTTGCGGCACCTTGTGAGCATCTGGTGAATACGCTCAAGATGCGTGGAGTAATCCTCGTCATATAGGAGCACGTCGTCGATGACCTTGACACAGTTCGCCACACCCTGAAGGGCCATGTCACCGCGGAGGCAGAAAGCATCGCCTGTAGCGGCGAAACCCATAGGTCCTCTGCAGTGCTGAAATCGGCCGTACGGTGTGATGAACGTCGTGAGGTGCTGATCTTCTTCCGCAAGTTCCATCTGCCAGTACCCACATAAGGCATCTGCTGTAGTAAAGTACCTTGCCTTCGGGTCCACACTTCGTATAGCGGCGAAGGGTGTTGGTGAAGGGTGGGTAGGGCGGGAAACTTGGCTATTCAGCTTGGTGAGGTCGACGGTGATACGCACTCCAGTAATGTTCTTGGCGACTACTACCATGGGGTGGCACCAATCCGAGGGGTCGTCCCCCGCCGGCTTAATGATCCCCTGGGCTACCATAGAGTCGAGTTCCTTCTTAACTTGGCTCTGGAAAGCGAAGGGTATCCGTCGCGGTGTGTGGATGGCGAAAGGTACTGCGTCATCCTTCAGGTGTATTCTCATGGGGGAGCCAGCCATTGGCTTGAGTGAGGCCGTCTTTAGGTCCTCCTTGGAAACCAGCACGTCCTTGAATTGCCGTAGGAAGAGCTCCCTGGCTGCAGAAGGTGACGTATTGGGTGGGAGGGGCAGCTCCTTGCACCTGTTGACATGTTTTACTTCCAGAATTGGCTTAGGGAAGTCTGAAGATATTATGGCCAACTCTTGACAGTGGCCGTATGACAGTAGTGGCATCTGAACACCTTTGTGGACCTGAATCCTGGCAGAACATGACTGCTTACCTAGGGTGAGGGTAGCCTGAAATGTACCCAGAGCAGGTGCCATTGTAGAACCGTCTGCAGTGAGCGTTGTAGAAGTTGACGGTGGTTGCAAGCTGCTCCTAGGGATCCCCAGAATGTCGAGGTGTCTTGTGCCGATGACTGTGACGTCCGCACCTGTGTCAGGAAGCATCTGGATACGGGAAGTAATGTCGCCGTATGACAGGTGAACACAGATGGGCTGAGGTGTCTTGCTGACAGGAGAAGGTGATCCCACGCGACAACAGATCTTGTTCTTCGCCGCCTGAGACTTGCAAGTAGTATCCTTTTTCTTCCGTGACTGACAGCATTTGTCAAAATGTCCAATGCGGCTACAGGAGCGGCACTGAACGTTGTTGGCAGGGCACTTCAGTGTCCTAGCCCAATGGCCACGACGGCCACAGTTATTGCAGGTGCTGTCAGCGGCAGGGCATTCAGAACCATGCCGACGAGCACAATACTGGCAGGGGTGGCCTGGCGTCGAAGTCTGAAGTGATGCTGAAGAGTGATGCGAAGCTGAAGTCGGATGTGAAGCTGAAGTCGGATGTGAGGCTGAAGTCCCGTCACGTCCTTTGTTCTTCTTATATGCGGAGATGGCACACAGCTGGTTAGATGGAGCACGAATAGCAGAAGTCGCACTTCTGGTGGCTTCGTAAGAGCGGCAGGTGGTGACAACATCCTGTAGAGAGGAGGCAGTGTTGAGGGAGATAAGCTTCTGAATAAGCTCTTCGTCCCGCACACCCATGAGGATAATCATCTTCAGCTGTGTTTCCTCACAAGTCGACGAGTTCCCCGGACAAACGTCAACCTCCTCAGCGATGCGTCTGAGTCGTACGTAAAAATCTGCAAATGACTCACCCTCCAGCTGCTTACAACTGAGAAGCTCTCTCCTACGCAGAGCTTCGTTGCGGAGACCCTTGATATGCGTCTGTAAAGCATCCAAGACGTCCTTCACAGTCTTGTCTGTGTTGTGGGGGATTTGCAGGGTGTGCTCCAGGATACGTTGCGTCTCTAGGGTGAGACACATCCTCATCTGGATCAGCTGTTTCTCCCTAGGCAACCTCGATAAGTCGACCATCATCGAATAATCGTCCCATCTCCGACGCCATTCACGGAATACCTGGAACGAGGCATCAGCTTGGAGTGGCGGTGGACTCTGAGCGAGTGCTTTCTGTGGGGGGGGCAAAGAAGTTGGAGAGGACCCTTCGGGCGCGCCTGTGGACGAAGGGGCAGGTGTGGCAGCTGCTCGAAGGTTCACAGGTGTCAACAACTCGATCATGGCACTGAATCTGTCATTTTCTTGTTGACGCCTGTGATCCTCTTCCTGTTGCCTCCTGATGTCGTCTTGTCGTCGGTTTTCTTCCAAAAACTGAATTAAACGAAGGAAGTCGCCGCCTGTGGCAGGTTGCGGACGTGTGTAGTGGGGGCTAAGGGTGGGTGGGGCCGCTTGATCCACTTCCCGCTCCACTTGGAGTCCACTTACTGCACCGACATCAGTCTGATGTTGGGCTTGTTGGGTATCTGGAGAAAACCCAATAAATTCTTGATCTTCCATAAGGCCTGGTTTATTTCTCTCACAATTACTGTAATTAATAAGTGAGCAGAAAAGCAATTGTCTTTAAATGGAAGATATCTGCGAGCGTCTGTGAGTGTGTGTGTGTGTGTGTGCGTTCGTTCGTGCGTGTACTCGGAGCAGGCTGGCCAGAGAGCGGGTGGCTGGCGGTATAGCAACTCCTCTCGCTCCCTCACGCCAGTTCCAGCCGAGTCATGAGCGGGGAAGGATGTCAAAACTTGAGCTCTCCCCTAGGTCTTAAATGGGCTTCCCTCTTTTGTAAAAAGTGCAGGAACACGGGGAAACACTTTAAAGACACTAAAGGGCACACACAACACTGAAAAAGCACTTCACAACACTGCACTGTAAATCCAGGAATATCTTGAGAGGTACGCGCCGATATTCACTGGGCAGGAGGAGTTGACAAGATGGCGGCTCCGAGAGAGATTCTGCGTCCACTCCAATTCTGAATAATGTGATGTCCCAGCTAATCACTGCGCCATGTGGGAGACTCAGATGATGCTTCCAATCAGGGATAAAGGAAACACACTGGTGTCAAGTTCGTAAGTTCTATTTCTGGGACAAACACACAAAAGGAGTTAAGACAGGGTAAACAGCGTCCTGTCGTGGAATCTCTCTCTGGGTATCTCTATCTGCGCATGCGCGTACAGCGCGCATGTGCTCAAAGTCTGAACTACACTCAGTGACAAAAGGGGAGTATGATTATAACATATAATACAGAGACCTGAATCAATCATGGTAAATAGTACAGTTACATATTACAGCATATTCGTCTCATATATCTACAAACATGTTAAAAATCAAATTTGGTAGTCAAAATATTGTGCCTCTTTATGTCTAAACTTGAGATTAGCAAACAAAAATGAATTGAAATAACCCTCACCTACATCAATTATACCTTAAAGTTTCAAATATCAGTATTTCAACAAATTAATGAGACTTGATTAGAATTATTCACTTGATATTAACTAATCTCATGTAAGCATATGGATTATGGAGTATTTTATGGTTCTATAGCTTGTGTACAATATGCATGTCAGAACATGAACATGAACAGGCTCTCCGTGTGGGACAGTTTAATTCTTGTTTTGACTTGTACCAAGTGTGAGGATAAGGCGCCCGGCTCACTCTCCTTCTAGATATCATAGACGGTGGTTGGCTCTCATTGCACTTGCACCTACTCTACCAGACGAATTCTACATTTTAATTATTGTAAGTAGGGCATATTGATTGTCGCAGTTACTTATATCATTGTATAAAACATTATGTTCTAAGAAATTATTATGTTATTTCTGTTACAGCATTTTTGATAAACAAATTGATATTTTTTGAAACAACAATTGAATTATGAAACATTGAAATATTTTTCTATTTGTCAGATAGTGTGAAGATGTCAAAATTGAAGACAAGAAGTCAGTTGTCAACCCACTTGAGCCTGCTAGTTGGTAAAGGGAAGGAGCTTCCTGTATCAGAACTTCCAACAGTGAGAGACATGCTAAGATTAGGGTTACTCCTTCGAGAAAAAAATGCAAAGGACAGAAGGAACTATACAGATAAAGAACTCATAAATGACATGATAGTCCCTCTTCTGCATCAATGGACAAAAGCTAATGCACTATTCAAACCACTTGTGATTAATCAGTGTCGAACTATTGAGCTAAAACTAACGAAATTATGGCACAAAGCAGTTGAAAAATCACTTGGTAAAGGAAACTTGGCCAGGAAAAATGAATTTCTGCACACACTTGATACTCTGTTTGACATTTTGACCTGCAAGTGCTCCATACAATTATGTTCTGAATCCAACTGTTCTCACTCAGGTAAGAGAGAAAATAATTCCCACATTGATTGTGGTTGTCCTCGTGAAAAGAAGATCCCTGTTTTAGAGCTTGAATTTATAGAGGCACAGAGGACAAAGGCAGAAGGCCAAGGAAGTATGCAAATGGGTTCAATAGATTATTCAGAAACAAAGAAGCAGATTGCTAATGCCAAGAAGAGAGAACAAATCCGAGAGAGGGAACAAAAGAAGAAAATGAAGAGTGAAGAAGCCATCCAAAGAGAGGAAGAGCTGTGTCAAGATGTTTATCACTTCTTTGATAGTTCTTCTGATGAACAGGAAGCAACATCAGATGATAGTTCCAAAGAGCCATCTGAACCTTTACCAAAGAAAATGAAATACAACACAAGAAATATTTCAAACATTGCTTTAGCTAGTATTCGCCACCATGCTGGACTTCGTGAGGCTGCAGAAATTGCAACTGCCGCTTGGATAGATGCAGGCCTCATCAGCCGAGAGGATGTATCTTTGGTGATAGATCATAATAAAATTAGAAGAGCACAAGAAAAAATAATGAAGGAAATATCTGATCAGCATGAAAAAGATTTAAGCGAGGGAGGGCTCTCCTGTCTTTTGTTTGATGGAAGAATAGATGACACAAAAGTTTTGCTAGAAGTAGAGGGAGTGAACAGAAAGTTTCCAGGTCTCATCAAAGAAGAACACTACTCTGTCTGTTCTGAGCCTGGCGGTCGGTTTTTGTTTCACTTTGCTCCCGAAACTGAAGTAGAAGGGAAGAAACATGCAGAGGTCATTGCTGATCATATTTTATGTTGGGTTCAGGAGAGAGGACTTGGCAGTTCACTGCAGGCTGTTGGTGGAGATTCAACTGCAGTGAACACCGGATGGCAGGGGGGTGTAATGACGCATTTAGAGAAAAAACTAGGAAGAAGACTTGTTTGGATTGTATGTGATTTACATACAGGCGAGCTACCTCTTCGTCATCTCATCCAGGAACTTGATGGTCCTACAAAGAGCAACAACAAGTGGTCAGGTCCCCTTGGCATCATGCTGGATGAAGCAACACAACTAGAAATAAATACAACCTTTCCAAAGGTCGAAGTTGGCCCTCCCCTTCCGGCGTTGTCTGAAGGAGTCATCAAAGATCTCAGCACAGATCAATCCTATGCTTATCGTATTGCCCAAGCAATAAGATCAGGAGAAGTGCCTCAGTCATTGGCTCTCTTGGAGATTGGACCTGTCAGTCACAGCCGTTGGTTAACTACAGCTCTTCGTTTCTGCAGGATTTGGATTTCCAAACACGAATTGAAGGGCAAAGTGCTGAAGAATTTGAGGCTAATTGTTGAATTTATTATTGGAGTTTATCTTCCCCAGTGGTTTAGTGTGAAACTTAATCCTATGTGGGTGGATGGGCCCAATCACCTTTTGTTTCAATTGCAGCTAGTAAGAACACAGAGGAAGGTAGTGAGGGACATCGTGTTACCTGTGGCAAGAAGGTCCGCTTGGTATGCTCGATCAGAAGCAGTTTTGCAAGCAATGCCTTGCAGTCAATGTACCAATCTCCGAACCGAGGCTGTAGAAGTCATTCTAAAGATTAGAGGAACGCTAATAGATGACGACCAGTTGGGAGACTGTTCGTTTCATTCAAGAAAAGTTCCCCCAATAAACGTCAATGCCACCAAATTGTCAGAATTGGTTGACTTGAGTTTGGAAGTCTTAGAGCCACCATTGACAACAAGTCTAACTAGCCAAGAATTGAGAAACCTTAAAGAGACTCCAATGCAGGTGCCGAAGTGGCCTTCCCACACTCAAAGTGTGGAGAGATGTGTGAAAATGGTCACAGAAGCAGCGGGCCATGTTTACAGCCACGAGAGGCGAGAAGGTTACATCAAAGCACAAATAGCAAGCAGACTACTGATGACAAGAAACCAAAGCAAAGAGAGTATGAAGGCATTGGTTACTTTCAAATAGACTACGGATAATAAAATATAATAATTTGAAACTTGAAACAGTAACATGTGTGCAAACGCTGGTTATGTTATAAATTCACAAATATGTACATTTAAAAATCCATTTGATGTAGGTAGGACTTATTATAAAAAAAAATTTATGCCAGAATATTGTTTTGCATGCTTAAAGACTACAATAAATTGCTACCAAATTACTCGATTTTCAATTTAGCCAGTTCACCCCCTAAATTGACACACCCTAATATATATTGGATTAAGCATTTATGTATGATTGCCTATATATGATTTATCTGAAATTCTAAAATGAATTGTATTCAACAGGTTTGACCGAATTATAACGTCCGAGTTTAACGTGAAGAATCTGATTAACCTTTAAACGTCCAGAAGGCGCTTATAGCAGTCATACAACTCTGTTACCAATTTGTTGTGTCCTTGCATCATTGTGTTCAGGTAATTTAAGTGCTCTGTAATATCCACCACGAAAGCTAGAATTTTAACCTAATCATTATCTTTCAATTCATGCACATCCTCTCCTTCCTGTTCCATCAACATCTGTATTTCACTACACAGTTCATTAAATTGATTCAGTACGACTCTCTGACTTAACCAGAGAACATCAGTGTGATATGGCAGTCCATGTGTGCTCTCATTTTTCTCCAAAAAGCAGTTGAACTGTCTGTGGTTCAGACCTCGTACTCATACAAGGTTTACTGTCTTTATAATGACATCTATGACATTAACCATCTTTTATGTTTTACTGCACAACACTTCTCTATGCATAATGCAATGCAATTATGAAATTAATGTTTTGGGTTCACAGCTAGGAGTTTTTCCTTTAATTTTGTTGCCACACCTGCTTTTCTACCCACCATTTGCAGTGCTCCATCTGTAACCAGACTCACAGTTTGTACCCAGTCAACACCTAATTTATCCAGTGCCCTTACCAAGCTCGTGAAGATGTCATCACCTGTTGTTGTTCCTTTCATTGGTGCCAGTTCCACAAACTCTTCAGTTAACTACATATTTTCATCCACACCACATATAAAAACTGCAAGTTGTGCTGCATCAGTTATATCGGTACTTTCATCAATTGCAATAGAAAATGCAGTAAAGTTCTTCACTTTGTCTTTGAGTTGACCATTAATATTCTCTGATAATTAATTAATTCTCTTTGCATCTTCTTCAGAGGCTAATATTTGCAAATGCTTGATGTTTTTCTGGGCAAATATCTTCTGAAGCTATCAATATACTGCACATTTCTTTATGAAGTTACCTTCATAAAAAGGCTTCGATGACACCGTTATTTCATGGGCAATCCTGGAACTTGCCTTAGCTGCAGCATCACTGACTTGATGAACACTCTAAAATACTGACTGCTGCTTTTCCAATGATTGCACTAACTCATTAACTTTGTCTTCACGTACCTTGCCACTACGCGTTTTTTTTTACATGATTCCATGTTTACGAGGTACCCTGCCAGACCCGGAATGTTCACTTTACGCGGTGCATGTACTCTTTTACGCGGAGAGCGGCTGGCAGTCATCTCGCGCCGCCATTTTTGGATTCAAACTTCCCGCCATCTCTCCCGCCATCCCGCCATGTTGGGTAAGCAGTGCGAGTAGGTTGCGCAGTGTGTGTCTTTGTTGCGTGATCGGTGACGTCATATTACGTATCGGACAGTGATTGGGCCAAGCATCCTTACCTCCCTCCCCCGCTAGCTGTGATTGGTTTAATGTTATATGACGTGCCCCGCCGCGGGAGCGATGAAGCCCGTTAACCTACCCGCGTCAGTTACACCCCTCCCGGCTACACCGTGTATATCGGTATCTATTGTTCCATAAGAATGGCTGCCACAGGACCACCACCACCACCACCAAAAGAAACCTTGCATTACCTAGACCCAGCCGCCCTAAGCCAAAGAAGATACGACGTGCCCTAAGCTACGAAATTAAATACAAGATCATCCAAGAGTTGGAGAAAGGAACAAGACAGGTTCATTTATCGCGCCAGCATGGTGTGAACGAATCTACGATCTGGACAATCAAGAAGGATGCCGCCAAGATACAAGAACACATGAACATTACAAAGTCTACAGGTGCTTCTATGATCAAGTATTGCCACAACAAGGCGCTTCTCAAGACGGAGAAATTACTTGTGAGCTACTTGATTCGTCAGGCGCGACGGAACATGGCGGTCGACACGCGCTCAGTTCAGGAGTACGCACGTGAACTGTACGCAGCAGTGTCATGTAAGATGGGAATTGCAGAGCCCAAACCCTTGAATGCTTCCTCTGGGTGGTTGCAGAGGTTTAAGATGAGGAATAAGATCACCAACATTAACATTGGTGGTGAAGAAGCTAGTGCTGACCGTGTTGCGGCTCGGGATTTTCCTCCGTTTTTACGTGAGATTATGGAGGAAGGACAGTACACCGACGACCAGGTGTTCAACATGCACGAATCTGGTCTCTTTTGGAAAAAGCTACCTTCCAAGACCTTCGTTGTCAAGACTGCCAGCAAGTGCCGGGGCCGGAAGTTGCAGAAGGAGCACATCACCGTCCTGTTTACCACCAATGCCTCCGGTACCTGTAAGCTCAAGTTATCGGTGATCGACACAGCACGCAAGCCGCACGCCTACAAGAGCATGAACATGACCAAGCTAAATGTCCACTGGCTGACCGCACGTAAGGCGTGGATGTTCTCTACTCTGTCTCTCTCTTGGTTTGATGAATGTTCCCCTTCCCAACATGAAGAAATTCTGTGAGCAACAGAATGTTCCATTCAAGATTTTGTTGCTGCTTGACAACGCACCAGGACACTCGCCCCTACTGTTGGATCGTCACCCCAACATAAAAGTGGTCTTCCTTCCTCCCAACACTACGTCATTAATCCAGCCCATGGACCAAGAATTAATGTGCAATGTGAAAGCTGCATTCTCTGAAAAGAAGTTTAATCTCCTGAACGACTATACCAACACCAAGGATGAATTGCGTAACCTGTGTGACACCGATAGCAAGAGCGAAGAGGATGAGGAACAACAGTTGGCAGAGCAAGAAGTACTTGTGAAACACTTTTGGAGGAAATTCAACATCAAGAAAGCTGTAGACTTCTTGGTGGAGGCATGGGATCAGCTGTCTGTAGCAACAGTTTGTCACTCATGGAGGCATGTGTTGCTAGGTATCCCAGGTGGGAGGCAGAGTCAATCTGTGACTGGTGAGGTTCAGACTGTTGCAGTAGCAGTAGACCTTGCCAGAGAAGCTGCGCAGAGTGTTACAGCTAAAGGTTTCTCCGAGATCACCAACGATGACATTATGGAGGTGATAAGGGATCCTGATGTGACTGCCGACGAGATGTTAGAAGATGATGAGGTCAGTGAAGAGGCAGGTGGTGTGTCATCCTAAGAAGAACGCAGGTTATCGCATGGTAATGTAAGGGGTGCCATCGAGTGTGTAGAGAAACTGAAGCTCCTCCTTTCCGATGGCCCTGACGATAACCGGTATGAAGTCTTCACTACCCAGCTGTTGCAGATTATGGACCCCTACATCAAGGTGTATCACGACAACATCAACACTAGCCATTAACAAAGCATTACCGAGTTCTTCGCCCGCAACCCACCAAAGCAAGCCCAAGCCAGTGATAGTGACTTTGAGGGATTTGTCATGGGAGGCCCTGATAAGTGTGGATGACAGTGATGGTGACTCACCTGAGGGCCAGTAGCCTGCCCTATGCCTCGGAACCAGCCTCCATTCCCGTACGCCGACCCATCTCTTCTACTAACGTAAGTGTTAAACCTAACCTTGATTTTTTCTAGCCTAATCTACAGTATATTATTCTCTTATTGATATTTCTCTTCTATATTATGTGTGTGTGCATACCATCATAAAGTTAAGATGTTATTTTTACTAAAACGTACGTATTGTGTCAGGAAAAAGTGGAGTTTGGGGGTCGGCCCAGTCTCCATTTCAATTAATCCCATATGTTCTGTTGTTCACTTTACGCGTTTCCCGCGTAAAGCGTAAAGCGAGGTATCACTGTATATTCATTATACTTCGAGCATGGTTAGTGTCATAATGCCTTCGAACATTGTAATTTTTGGCTACAGCTACTTGTTGCTTACAAATCAAACATGTCAGTTTTCCAATCACTTCAACAAAAAAGTACAAGATTATCCACTTTGCCTGTACCACCCGACGCTCGTCATTACTCAAAGGTAAAAACAATGGACACTATTTCCGATACAGTAGTACCCCGATTTACGCGGTCAATTGAACCCACAGGGTACCGCAGAAAGTGAAAACCGAGTAAAGTGAACAACAGAACATATGGGATTAATTCCAATAGAGACTGGCCCGACCCCCAAACTCCACTTTTTCAGACACAATACCTACGTTGTAGTAAAAATTACATCTTAATTTTATGATGGTATGCACTCACAATTAATAATTAAGAGAAATATCAATAATATTAGTTTTTTTAACACTTACATTAGTAGAAAAGATGGCTGGGCATACAGGGATGGGGGGGTTGGTTCTGAGGCAGAGGGCAGATTATTGGCCCTCACCTGTATCACTTGTATCAATTGTATCACTATCCACCACAGAGGCTTGCAGGGCCTCTTTGTCAAACCCCTCAAAGTCCATATAAGTCCATATCCTCACTATCACTATCACTGACTTAGGCCGGCTGTGGTGGGTGACGGGTGAAGAACTTGGTAATGTTTTGATGACTGGGCGACCTTGTGCGCATCCTGCCCGCGCTGCTTCCCATGTATATGAGTAGATGCACCGCGGAAAGTGAAAGTTCGGTTCTGGCGAGGCACCGCGTAAATGAGAAATCGCGGAAAGTGAAACCGCGTAAAGCGGGGTAATACTGTATTTGCAATGCTCCAACTGCCTTGAGCTACTATACAGAACTAATACCCGTGTGACTGCCCAAGCGAGAGCCTGCCGCATCAGAGCTATCACATCTAATAACGGTATGCGGCCATTGGTGGGCCCGTCTCACAACTCGTACAGTAGCATGCTGAGAACCACAATTACCAATTAAAACTATCTCTAATAGCTAGCAAACACCAGACAATTTTATTCAGCTGAGGGAAACCCCCACTAGTCAAAGGGCTATCAATGCATTTAGCAGGCTGTCGCTCAAGCATCAGATACGTACTGGACCGAGATTCACAAAACATCTTACAAGCTTCTGCCTTTGAACAGAATCAATATAGTAGAGAGAAGCAATAAACCAAAAGATTATTATCCTATACAAATAGTTTAAACTTTTTACTTCAAGTGCTACAGTCTTAGGCTCTTAGTTGCTCAAGGTGCAGCTGGAGTAGCCAGTGGGCCATGCACTGCATGTAAAAGGGTATTGGGCCGCATGTTTGGCACCCCTGCCAAAAACAAATTCACTCCTAGGTGACCCTAGGGCTGGCCATCTTCGATTTCGAGGGACATCCATTATATATTATTAATTAACCTTTACTTACGCCCCACTTGACGTTCTGGAACGCTGGACCAGCACGCCCTGGGTGACGTTCCAGAACGTGCGCCTTTTCACACCACTGTTTGAATGCCCATCGCGAGTTAACAGATTCCAGCATGACAATTTATCTGTCCTGGCACAAGTAGGGGAGCGTGAGTGGGCTCAGAGCAGTCAGCAACCATTCTCCAGTCGTCATGGAGGGTCGCCCCGCATCTTCCACTCCAATCAAGTGTCGTCGCCGTGGGTTGGATGATAGCCAGATAAGGAAAGAATTATTTGATGTGAGTGCTGTAATCTGGTGAAAGTGGTGAGGAAGGTAGTGATTATATGCCCAGTGACCCTGATGATAACATCGAGTTAGATGTACAGTAGTCTGCATTTACGCGGCTTTTGTTTACGCGTTTTGTCATTTACGCAGCACCTGCCAAAATGAAATGTTTTAATTACGCGGTAAATTTCATCATTTACGGTGGTGAAGTATAATTTGTTTATTTACTGAAGATATTTGTTTTAGCTCATAAAATTCATACAAATTACCCGGACAGAATATAATTTACATTGCTAGAATTCTTATAAGATTGTGATTATTTTAAATATAAACATCATCAAATTTGCATTAGACATACAAATTTTAGATCTAATTTAAGAATTTTGATTAGAAAGAGCAAAAAAATTTTCTTTTGTACAAAATATATGACGTTTATATTCAAAATATTCCTTGTCTTCCAAGGAATCCAGCGATTATATTATCCTAACTTTAGTCTGAGGTATTATTTATTACTAAAAATGTAAGCCTACTGTTTTCACCCAAACATTTCTCAGAAAGGGAGGAGCCAGTGAGCGTGGGAAGAGGGGGGGGGGGGGGGGGAGTTGAGTCCATTATTTGAATGGACATTAACCAGCAACTGTATTTCTCTTAAATATTAATTATGTGCATACCCTCATAAAATTAAGATTTTTTTTTTACTACAACGTAGGTATTGTGTTGGAAAAAGTGGAGTTTGGGGATGAGCAAGACGCTGGCAGCAAAGCCCACCCAGAACGACGTATCCCCGCTGTGTGCTTACGGCTCAGACAAGGGACAATGGATACCTTTGATTGGTCTGATGGCAGTAATTTTCAACCTGACATCCCTGATTTCAAACGATCATTAGGTGGAATTACTCCTGATTTTCCTTGTACAGAGGAGTCACGTGAGATGGACTATTTTTGTGTGTTCTTTGATGGTGCAATCATGGACTTACTGTGTGACGAGACAAATAAATTTTATCAGTAAACGTGTGATGTTGACCCCAGCTCTGGCCCCTCGCCGCACGTGTGTCGATGGAGTGATGTTGGTGTTTCCGAACTGTTTGTGTTTTTTTGCATTACTGATGCTGATGGCACATGCGAGAAAACACACACAGTACTTCAGGAGTACTGAATATCTCCTGGTAACATCACAACAACTCCATTGTTTGCAAAATTCATGTCCAGAGACCGGTTTGTCTCCATCCTACATTATCTACACTTCATAGATAACAACATTCCTGTGGCTGGTGACAGACTATGGAAAATAAGAGAAGTTTTTACTTTGCTGAAGGAGCGGTTTATGAAGTTCTTCAGACCCTTTCAAAACGTAGTGGTGGTCGAGTCTCTGGCGCTTTTCAGAGGACGTGTTGTTTTTAGACAATACATTCCCTCCAAACGACATCGCTTTGGGATCAAGTTCTTTGTGCTGTGTGACTGCGATACTGGGTATGTCTTAGATCTCGTTGTTTACACAGCAAGTGACGTAGACATACCCAAGGACGACCCACATGGTTGCTCCGGCGCTGTTGTCAAGAAACCTATGGACCGTTACTTTGGAGGGAATCACATCCTCTACACAGACAATTATTATACCTCTCCTGCCCTGGCCAAGTTCCTAGTTGAACATGACACCTGTTCTTGTGGGACTGTACGTAGGAACAGGAAACACTGGTCTGTGTTTACTGGTAAGCCTGCATGAGGAGAGATCCAGCTGAAGCAAGCAGACAAGATGCTTGCAATACGCTGGCAAGATAAGAGTTCTGTACAGATGCAGTCAACTGTGCATAAGGGTGAAATGGTTTACAGTGGAAAAAAGGGACTTGACGTCAGGAGAGGCCATGAAAAAATATGACGCTGTCGTGGACTACAATGTCAACAGGCGCCTCGTGGATAAGAGTGACGTGCAGGTTGGCACAATTGAGTGTGTAAGGAAATATCTCAAGTGATACAAGAAGATGTTCCTACACCTCTTAGACATCACCATCCTGAATGCATACAACTTGTACCCAGTAAAAAATGGGAAAAACCCTCTCTCAGGGTTCTTCAGAAGCAAGTTATAACACAACTCCTAGAGAAGTATGGCAAAATTGTGGCCAAGCAGGCCTACCTGACAGACTCCTTGCACGTGACTGGGTTGTTAGTCACTACCTTGAAGACTTCCCAACTTTCAAAGTGGTCGTAAGGTGCAAAGGCAATGTTACGTCTGCAAGAACACCACAAAGCGCCCAGGTAAGCGTACAGACGTGACGACGTGGTGTACAGAGTATGACATTGGTCTCTGTAAACTTTGCTTTATGAAGTACCATAAAGCAAGTGTAAATAGTAATGCATTCACTCGTCACTACTCACAAGCGCTGGTAGACAGCTAGCTAGGCGTCAGGGTATCACCATCACCATCACCACCACCTCAGCACCCTACGTGTGGTCAGAGGGAAGTTTCTTGGTACATAACCTCTTTTGTTGTTTATTTTCATTGTTTGTCCATTTTATCATGTTGTATCAAAGTAGTATTACTAAAAGTTGTGTATTGTAGTTTTTTAGTATTACCAGATCATAATGCTATGATTACGTTATAAATGTGTTTATTTGTGGAATTATTATTCCGGTAATTATTTGTATGACAGGTGCTCTCCCAAACACAAAGACAGCCTGGCGACAGACTGCGTGTGTGTCGCCGAGCACTTTTTATAAAAAATAATGCAAATAAAATAAATTCTTTATGAATTATTTATTGGAAATAAATATTATGATCAGTAAATACAGTCATGCACCGGTTAACGTCATAGATAAGTTCTTGGAAACATGACGTTAACCGAAATGGACGTTGTCCGATCATCACAAACTTTTTATTTAAACTTATGTGTATGTGGAATACAGTCAACCCTCACTTTACGCGGTCCCACATTCCGCGTTTCTACGTTTACGCGGTGCCCTGCCAGAACCCAGGATGCTCACATTCCGCGGTGGGTGTACCCCTTTACACGGGTGAAGTATAATTATTTTATTTAGCTCATAAAATTCATACAAATTACCCGGTCAGAATATAATTTACATTGCTGGAATTCTTATAATTTGATGATCATTTTGAATATAAACATCATAGATTTTGCATTAGACATAAAATTTTTAGATATAATGTTCACTCTGAGTAAATATGTTATCTTTTGTGCAAAATATATGACATTTATATTCAAAATATTCCTGGTCTTACAAGGAATCCAGCAATGTCAATTATATTATCCTAACTTTAATCTGAGGTATTATTTAATACTAAATGTTAAAATCTAGTTTTTTCACCCACTCTTTCTCTTGAAGGGAGGGTTGGTGGGAGGTGGGAGGTGGGGGGGAGGGTTGGGATGGACTGACCATCTGGCTGGTTGGAAGAGGGGGGGAGGCAAGGTGGGGTACTTTGATTGACAGATAGTGTCGTGAAGAATTTTTTTTTTTTTTATTAACTGAAGATATTTGTTTTAGCTCATAAAATTCAAACAAATTACCCGGCCAGAATATAATTTACATTGCTGGAATTCTTACAATTTGATGATCATTTTGAATATAAACATCATAGATTTTGCATTAGACATACAAATTTTAGATGTAATGATTGCTCTGAGTAAATATGTTATCTTTTGTGAAAAATATATGACATTTATATTCAAAATATTCCTGGTCTTACAAGGAATCCAGCAATGTCAATTATATTATCCTAACTTTAGTTTGAGGTATTATTTATTACTATACCTGGTTTTCCCCCAAAAATTTCTCAGAGGGAAGAGCCAGCAGTGTAGTGTGAGAAGAGGGGGAGGGAGTCATGTCCATTATTTGAATGGACATTAACTTGGCGACTGTATTTCTCTATTTCTCTTAAGTATTAATTGTGTGCATGTACCATCATAAAATTAAGATGTTATTTTTACTAGAACATAGGTATTGTGTTGGAAAAAGTGGAGTTTGGGGGTCAGCTGGTCTCTATTTCATTTAATCCCATATGTTATGTTATTCACTTTACGCGTTTCTCACTTTCCGCGGTACCCTGTGGGTTACATTAACCGCGTAAAGTGAGGGTTGACTGTACTATATACGTACATATACACTTTTACTGTTAAATCACTGCTGTAATGTGATACAGGTGATTAATTTTTATCTCTTGTGCAAAATACATGACGTTTACATTAAAATTATTCACTGTTTTACAAGGATTCCAGCAATGCCCAGCAGATGGGGGAGAGGGTGGGAGCGAGCAAGCGGGCGTGGGGGGAGGGGAGGTAGTACGTTTGACAGTTGGCACAGGCCCAGGTCTAACGCGTGTATATTTATCAGTTCTTAGGTGACTAAGCTTCTCTCTTATAAAAAGCCAGTGAAATGACCTGGGCGAATATAATTAACATACCTGGGATTCTTGTAACATACTGATCAATTTGAATATAAACATAATATAATTTGCACAAGACAAAACAATTTTAGTACCGTAATCAAATTAGTACATGTGCACTCCAGCTTTGCACTAAGAAATCTATGTAAATCTACCCAAAAATACAGTTGAAAATTTTTTTATAAAATGTACTCCAGTACTGCACACTAATGCACAAAATTTTTTATCTCTTGAGCAAAATATATGACGTTTATATTCAAATTAATGGCTGTCTTGCAAGGATTCCAGCAATGCAAATTATAAGCTCCTAACTTTAGTCTGAGATATTATATAAGATAAAAACTGTAAGCCTAAAAGCCAGGATGGGGGGGGCGGGGGGGGGGATGTAGCCAGCCACACCACCCAGCGAGGGGTTGGTGGGGGGTGGGGCGGGTGAGGTGATAAGTTTGAGGCGAAGGTCTCTGTGTGTTTATTTAACAGTCCCACTAAGCTTCTCTCATTTTAAAATGCCAGTGATATGACCTAGGAATATATAATTAACATTGATGGGATTCTTGTAACATACTGATATATTTGAATATAAACATGTTGTAATTCGCACTAGACATAACAATTTTAGTACCATAATCAAATTAGTAGATGTGCACTCCAGCTTTGCACTAAGGTCATTTATTTCTTTTACGTTTCTTTTAGTATGGTGTGTGCATGTAAATGTATGAAAATAAATGAAGAAATTTATGTAAATCTACACAAAAATATAGAAGCAATTTTTTTTATAAAATGTACTACAGTATTGTACACTAATGTACTACTTTTTTATATCTTGAGCAAAATATATGACGCTTATATTCAAATTAATCTCTGTCTTGCAAGGATTTCAGCAATGCAAATTACATTGTCCTAACTTTAGTCTGAGATATTATATAAAATAAACATAAAGAAATCGCCAATCTTTTATCTTGAACACGAGGGCGGTGGGAAGAGTGGGGGGGGAGGCGAGGTGACAGAATGTCTGGCGTTTGTTTGTTTATTTATTTATTTATTTGAGATAAGATTTGACAGTTGGCGCTGAAGGCCTGCCTGCGTGTTTATTTATCATTACTTAGGAGTGACTAAGCTCTTCTCATAATTTTCCACTCAAACGACCTGGGTGAATACCGTATATCGCGGCCTATAAGACGAAATTTGAACATTAAAAAAATATGCCCAAAGTTAGGGGGTCGTCTTAAGCAACAAATATAAAATTCTTACATCTTAAATATTGTGTCAAGAGTGGTGATAGAAACATCGTAAGCCACTCACAAAGTCCTGCCAGTAATTATTTTATACTGAAACTTACGTTTGGCAAGCTGGATTCAAATTAAGATTACCGGTATATTAAAATAATAAAAATGTATTATATACCTCTCTAACATACCCTGTAATAAACACAGCTATCATCACACACCCCTCCCCACGCCCCCCACCCCCCATTTGCCAGTGAGGAGACAAGAAAGGGAAAGTGACCGCGATGTTGGGCTATTTTTAGCCGTGGAGGTGGTCAGTAATGCATACCGGGTATCGGTATATTTACTGATAATAATATTTTCTCCTATAAATAATTGATTTAAAATTTATTTTCTTACAAAGAATATTCAGTAAATGAGTGCGTTAATTCTTGAAACTATCGACAGTTAATTACAGACGCTTAAGTGACGTCACTAGTGTTTACACTACACCGGCCGGTAACATTTGATGCCATTACTTGAAATGAATTGGCCTTATTTTAAGTAACTAACTATAAATAAATACAAAAATTAAAAAAAAAGATCAAAAGTGAGAAATAATATACTGTATGTATGTTGTGTTGTCAAAGTAAGAGGAACAATTGAAACTGCAATTGTGTAAATGAGGCAGAAAGTCAGGTCAGCAACCTGGGACTTGGTCACAATTTTCGTGATGCCATATGGCAGCAGGGTCTATCATTAAACAACACATTATGCTTCCAATATCTTCCCAGGCAGTAGTACCTCCCTGTTTGGTAGCTGCCTACTACCTACACAATTTCTAGTAATATTAATTTGATACATGATAAATTAGACAAACTGAAAATAAACATCAAATTTAATTACCAACACGCTTCCCATTGGCAGCTGTAAGAGGGGGAGATGGGCTATTTTTATCCCGTCTTTGTGTCTGAAGTGGCCAGTAATACCATATATTTATTGATCATAATACGTTTCTCCTATAAATAATTAATTTAACATTTATTTTTTTACATAGAATATTCAATAAATGACTTTTAATTCTTTTAACTACCGACAGTGGTAAATTTAGGATGACAATGAAGAAGAAGTCAGGTCATCTGATTCGGAGTTTGATTCTTAATGATTACCACATATGTGTAAGGTGACCACGTCAGGTCATGTAACGGTTTCTATCCCCAAACGTGATACACCTTCTCTCATTTGCCTTGTCCAGTTGTTGAGTTATCACTCCATAAGCAATAGCACTCTCTCCGTGTGAACACTACGGTATATTAATACTGTATCCAGCTACCACAAAACTTCACCATGGCTCCAATTGTTAAACGCATGAGATATGAAGCTTGTTTTAAGCTGAAAGTTATAGCATATGCCCAGTCACACAACAATTGTGCTGCTTCAAGAGAATACGGTATAACTGAGAAGATGGTGCGGGATTGGAGATCAAAGGAACACTTACTACGAAGTATGCCCAGGAATAAATGTGCAATGAGAAGAGGCACTGCACACTGGCCGATTCTAGAGAAGCACGCAGTAGACATGGTCCATGAGCAGCGTCAAAATGGGTATATTGTATCAAGAAACATGATACGTATGTGGGCACTTAGGTGGGCTAAACAAAATCAAGAGCACAGCAAAGACTTCAAAGCCACGGCTTCATGGTGTAGCCGTTTTATGGAAAGAAGCAATCTGGTACTGAGGCAGAAGACAAAAATAGCACAAAAATTACCAGCAGATCTTAACTGTAAAATTGTTAATTTCCATCGCTACATAATACAACAACGTAAGAAACATTGTTATCCATTAAGCAACATCGGGAACATGGATGAAACACCTATGAGCTTCGACATGGTCGGTAATCATACTGTCGATACAAAGGGTGCAAAAACAGTGTTAGTGAAAACAACAGGACACGAAAAGACACGGTTTACAGTCGTACTTTCATGCATGGCAGACGGAACCAAGTTGAACCCAATGCTAATTTTCAAGAGAAAAACAATGCCCAAAATCAAGTTCCCGGCTGGAGTTTTTGTTCACGTCAACGAGAAAGGGTGGATGGACGAACAAGGAATAAAGTTGTGGATTGATCATATATGGTGTAGGCGACCTGGTGGCTTTCGAAAACAGCGTAGCCTCTTAGTATGGGATATGTTCGCGAGTCACTTAACAGAGGGAACAAAAACCAGCATGGCGAGGAACAACAGTGACATTGCAGTTATTCCTGGTGGATTAACTTCACTTGTACAACCACTTGATGTTTGTCTAAACAAACCATTCAAGGACCGCGTTCGTGAACAATGGAACAAATGGATGATCAGCGGCAAAAAGTCTTACACGAAAGGTGGGAATATGCGTGCTCCCGAACTGGATGTACTGTGTGATTTTGTTATCAAGGCATGGAATGATATTAATGTGGAAACAGTTATCAAGTCTTTTAAAAAGTGCGGAATATCCAATTCAATGGATGGTATGGAGGATGATATGTTGTGGGAGGACGAGGATGAAACAGAAGCCGAAGCCACGTCATCTGATTTGGAATTTGATCCTTATGATGAAGCAGCCATAAATGTATCTCAGGATGTACTTGAAGAACTTATGATGTCAGATGTTGATGATGTGGATTTTGAAGGTTTTTAATACATGATGACGTCAGTAATAATCATGTGCTAATAACATTTTTAACTTGTCGGGTAATTTGCTTTTAAAATATTGTGACTTAGTAAATTAAATGTGTGCATGTGTATGTATGTATACATACAGTATATATAAATATGTTTGTGTAATAAATGTATGTAGTAAGTACGTAATATTTTTTCACTCAAATCCTAATGAAACATTACTGGAGAACATTCCTTTGTCGCAAAACAGTTTATAAATTAAAGAAAATAATTACAGTGTGTTTAATATATTACAGTATATTATAAATAAATAAATAAACAAATAATTCGGTAAATCTATTTTAAGTAAATGGAAAATAAGCAAACATGTTATTTACCAAGACGCGTCCCTCTGGCTCAGGGTGAGATGGAGGGGAGATAACAAGGCTATTTATAGCCAGTCTGAAGTGGCCATTACCCTAATGCACCATAAATAATTCATTGAACATTCATTTTTTGTACATAGCATATATATATATATATATATATATATATATATATATATATATATATATATATATATATATATATATATATATATATATATATATATATATATATATATATATATATATACAGTATATTTTATGAAAATCCACAATGAAAACGTGGATAAGATAAATCTTGATAAAATTACACGGGAAAATGGAAACAACGGAGTACCTTAGCTTTCGTCTTTATTCAAGACATCTTCAGAGGCAACTGGATTACATGGACAGAGAGAGGCTTAAAAACCTTTTGATCTAGATATATGATAGTTATTTTGTGGGTCCCCTTTTTACCTGACTTGACTAGTCACGTCACCACCCTTCTCTTAAGCTCCTCTACGTGTGTGTTGGTGTGGGGATTAGTGGATGTCATCATTTTGACCTGACCTCATGTTTTTAGGTCACCCTGTATATTTAAGCCTCTCTCTGTCCATGTAATCCAGTTGCCTCTGAAGATGTCTTGAATAAAGACGAAAGCTAAGGTACTCCGTTGTTTCCATTTTCCCATGTGATTTTATCAAGATATATATATATATATATATATATATATTTGTAATAAATGTATGCAGTAAGTACATACCGGTAACCTTTTTCACTCAAATCCTAATGAAACACCACAATTAGAATACGGTGGTTGTTGTTGAACCACCTGTTGTATAAATAGTCGGAACACAGTCACACCACCGAGACGAAGGAACACTCCCACCACCGACCGTCTCGTGTGAAGCAAGCGTATAAATGAAAGAAAATACTTGCAGTGTGTTTAATATGTTACAGTATATTATAAATAAATAAATAAACAAATAAATCGGTAAATCAATTTCAAGTAAATGGAAAAATTTTACTCGATACCGACATTAGTTCCAGTTACCGGTAAATAGCAGACGCTTCAGTGACGTCACTAGTGTTTACACTACACCAGCGGGTAATATTTGATGACATTACTTGAAGTGAATTGGCATTATTTTAAAAAACCAAGGATGGTTGGTAAAGGACTACTGAGTCAGTGGGTAAGTGTCACATTTGGGGAACTGGTCTTATACAGCGAATAGAGCTCAAAAGCTACTTTTTAGATGGAAATTTGGGGGGGCCGTCTTATGCACCCCGTCGCCTTATAGGCCGCGATATACGGTATAACTTACATTGAAGGGATTCTTGTAAGATAGTAATTTATTTGAATGTTTTTTTTTTTTCAATTTAAATTTTAATTGTGTATTTCTTGACAGAGGAAGTGGGATCCTAGTGCTGTCACTTGGTACCCCTGTACCATAACACCAGAAGCAACTGGCCAGTTTCACAAGTATATACAGTACAGTCATCCCTTGGTTATCGCGCCTAATTGGGACCCCGCCGAGAACGAAAGTACAGAACCTATGGGATTTATTCTAATTGGTTCATTTACCCAAGACCCAACTGTGGGAGACTCAGATGATGCTTCCAATCAGGGGTAAAGGAAACACACTGGTGTCAAGTTCGTAAGTTCTATTTCTGGGACAAACACACAAAAGGAGTTAAGACAGGGTAAACAGCGTCCTGTCGTGGAATCTCTCTCTGGGTATCTCTATCTGCGCATGCGCGTACAGCGCGCATGTGCTCAAAGTCTGAACTACACTCAGTGACAAAAGGGGGTATGATTATAACATATAATACAGAGACCTGAATCAATAATGGTAAATAGTACAGTTACATATTACAGCATATTCGTCTCATATATCTACACCTCCCTCCCCCTCACGCTCATAGTGCAATCTCGAGCGGACTCTTTTTCCAGGAGCCTTTGAGAGCGACGTGCGAAAACTGGGGGGTCACTGAATGAGGACTTACTTTTCTCGTCCAAGCAAGGGTTCACAGGGATGTGGGGGAGGGGTTCACCACTAGGGGACGGGACTGAACGAAGGAAGCGTCGATTCCGCCACCATACCCGACCACTAGGGAGACGGACCTCGTAATCCCTGGTCTTGCCGCAGCCCATGACAACCCCGACCTTGTCCCAGCGGTGAGACGTCGGGTCTTGAACCCGAACTGTTTGCCCGATACTCAACCTGGGAAGGGGTCGGGCGTGCTGATCGTACTGTGCCTTTACCTGGTCAGCACGGGCGGCTGCACGACGATCGCAGTCCTCGGTCTTGGCCTGCCACTCCCTCGAGAAGGACTCAGGATGGGCAGGGACACATGACCGTAGTGGGTGGCCGTATAACATCTGTGCTGGGGAGCGACCTGTGAAGTTGGGGGTATTCCGCAATTCCAATAAACCCCGGTCAAAGTTCTCACAGTCAATGTTGCCTGAGGGTGCCGTCTTGAGGATGAGATGCTTGACGGACTTTACGGCAGCCTCGGCATGTCCATTGGACTGGGGATAATGTGGCGAGGACACCACATGATGAACTCCCCATCGCTCCATGCAGTCCCGGAAGTCGTTGCTGGTGAACTGGGGCCCGCCGTCAGTCCTCAGGCGGAGAGGGACACCAACTTCCCGGAAGTAGCGGCAGAACATACGTACTGTATGAGAGGCAGTAGTGTTGCCTCCGCAGGGAACGACAACAGGCCACCCTGAGAGCCGGTCGGCGATGACGAGAAAGGACTTTCCCGCCACAACGAAGAAATCCGCAGAGACGGACTCAAAGGGCCTTGTAGGGTTGTTGTTGTTCATGAGGGGTTCCTGCTGCTGACTGCTGAGTGGAGCCGTCTTGAGGTCCTCCTTGGAACCCAGCACGTCCTTGGATTGCAGTAGGAAGAACTCCCTGGCTGCAGAAGGTGACGTATTGGGTGGGAGGGGCAGCTCCTTGCACCTGTTGACATTTTTAATTTCCAGAATTGGCTTGGGGAAGTCTGGAGATATTATGGCCAACTCTTGACAGTGGCCATAAGACAGTAGTGGCATCTGAACACCTTTGTGGACCTGAATCCTGGCAGAACATGACTGCTTACCTAGGGTGAGGGTAGCCTGAAATGTACCCAGAGCAGGTGCCATTGTAGAACCGTCTGCAGTGAGCGTTGTAGAAGTTGACGGTGGTTGCAAGCTGCTCCTAGGGATCCCCAGAATGTCGAGGTGTCTTGTGCCGATGACTGTGACGTCCGCACCTGTGTCAGGAAGCATCTGGATACGGGAAGTAATGTCGCCGTATGACAGGTGAACACAGATGGGCTGAGGTGTCTTGCTGACAGGAGAAGAGGATCCCACGCGACAACAGATCTTGTTCTTCGCCGCCTGAGACTTGCAAGTAGTATCCTTTTTCTTCTGTGACTGACAGCATTTGTCAAAATGTCCAATGCGGCTACAGGAGCGGCACTGAACGTTGTTGGCAGGGCACTTCAGTGTCCTAGCCCAATGGCCACGACGGCCACAGTTATTGCAGGTGCTGTCAGCGGCAGGGCATTCAGAACCATGCCGACGAGCACAATACTGGCAGGGGTGGCCTGGCGTCGAAGTCTGAAGTGATGCTGAAGAGTGATGCGAAGCTGAAGTCGGATGTGAAGCTGAAGTCGGATGTGAGGCTGAAGTCCCGTCACGTCCTTTGTTCTTCTTATATGCGGAGATGGCACACAGCTGGTTAGATGGAGCACGAATAGCAGAAGTCGCACTTCTGGTGGCTTCGTAAGAGCGGCAGGTGGTGACAACATCCTGTAGAGAGGAGGCAGTGTTGAGGGAGATAAGCTTCTGAATAAGCTCTTCGTCCCGCACACCCATGAGGATAATCATCTTCAGCTGTGTTTCCTCACAAGTCGACGAGTTCCCAGGACAAACGTCAACCTCCTCAGCGATGCGTCTGAGTCGTACGTAAAAATCTGCAAATGACTCACCCTCCAGCTGCTTACAACTGAGAAGCTCTCTCCTACGCAGAGCTTCGTTGCGGAGACCCTTGATATGCGTCTGTAAAGCATCCAAGACGTCCTTCACAGTCTTGTCTGTGTTGTGGGGGATTTGCAGGGTGTGCTCCAGGATACGTTGCATCTCTAGGGTGAGACACATCCTCATCTGGATCAGCTGCTTCTCCCTAGGCAACCTCGATAAGTCGACCATCATCGAATAATCGTCCCATCTCCGACGCCATTCACGGAATACCTGGAACGAGGCATCAGCTTGGAGTGGCGGTGGACTCTGAGCGAGTGCTTTCTGTGGGGGGGGCAAAGAAGTTGGAGAGGACCCTTCGGGCGCGCCTGTGGACGAAGGGGCAGGTGTGGCAGCTGCTCGAAGGTTCACAGGTGTCAACAACTCGATCATGGCACTGAATCTGTCATTTTCTTGTTGACGCCTGTGATCCTCTTCCTGTTGCCTCCTGATGTCGTCTTGTCGTCGGTTTTCTTCCAAAAACTGAATTAAACGAAGGAAGTCGCCGCCTGTGGCAGGTTGCGGACGTGTGTAGTGGGGGCTAAGGGTGGGTGGGGCCGCTTGATCCACTTCCCGCTCCACTTGGAGTCCACTTACTGCACCGACATCAGTCTGATGTTGGGCTTGTTGGGTATCTGGAGAAAACCCAATAAATTCTTGATCTTCCATAAGGCCTGGTTTATTTCTCTCACAATTACTGTAATTAATAAGTGAGCAGAAAAGCAATTGTCTTTAAATGGAAGATATCTGCGAGCGTCTGTGAGTGAGTGAGTGAGTGTGTGTGTGTGCGTTCGTTCGTGCGTGTACTCGGAGCAGGCTGGCCAGAGAGCGGGTGGCTGGCGGTATAGCAACTCCTCTCGCGCCCTCACGCCAGTTCCAGCCGAGTCATGAGCGGGGAAGGATGTCAAAACTTGGGCTCTCCCCTAGGTCTTAAATGGGCTTCCCTCTTTTGTAAAAAGTGCAGGAACACGGGGAAACACTTTAAAGACACTAAAGGGCACACACAACACTGAAAAAGCACTTCACAACACTGCACTGTAAATCCAGGAATATCTTGAGAGGTACGCGCCGATATTCACTGGGCAGGAGGAGTTGACAAGATGGCGGCTCCGAGAGAGATTCTGCGTCCACTCCAATTCTGAATAATGTGATGTCCCAGCTAATCACTGCGCCATGTGGGCGACTCAGATGATGCTTCCAATCAGGGATAAAGGAAACACACTGGTGTCAAGTTCGTAAGTTCTATTTCTGGGACAAACACACAAAAGGAGTTAAGACAGGGCAAACAGCGTCCTGTCGTGGAATCTCTCTCTGGGTATCTCTATCTGCGCATGCGCGTACAGCGCGCATGTGCTCAAAGTCTGAACTACACTCAGTGACAAAAGGGGGTATGATTATAACATATAATACAGAGACCTGAATCAATAATGGTAAATAGTACAGTTACATATTACAGCATATTCGTCTCATATATCTACACCAACCCCAAGTTTCCCATTTTACGACCATTTAGGCCCACTAAATATATATATAATGTTATGGTAAATATCACAAACACACATAGGCATGGCTAGGTTTATTACAAAGTGATGAAAAGGGTACGCTTAATACTGTAGTCCACAAAACATGTAGCTATGCTTTTTTTATTTGGTCCCCCGTCACATGAGTCCGTTTTCTCTCACATCAGGACGCCTGAGTCCTCTGTATTCTCTCTTAATCTTAGAGTGCACCAGAAACTTTACTATTTTTAGTAATGCCACAGAATTTGAAATTGCAACCCCAATTGCAACTGGGGTTGCAATTGTTGAGGCAACTAGATATGTCTGTTTACAGCAAATGTGTTATTATCAATTTGTAGGTGAAAGAGTTTATCCTCAACAGATGTAGGTTAACATTTCACCTGTAGGCAAATGCTTAAAAAAGCCTAAGTAAGGAAGTATATTCCTTTAACACATTTCAGACCAGTATGGGGAGGATCATCATGTCTCCGTCAGGGGGTCGTGGAGTGGTGGTCCAGCAGGCGTCACTTTTTTTTTTTTGGGGGGGGGGGGGGGGGGGACCACGGACGTATATGCGATCGGACATTGTTCGGTTGGATGTTAACTGGCGCATGACTGCATATGCATTATTGGCCATCTTGGACACAAAGGCAAGCGGAAAAATTACCTCTAAGTGCCTACTGACCACGAGCACCAGCTGTCAAAAAAAATCCTTTTCCCATATTTCCCTCATCACTGAGGCGCCACAGAAGTTTCTACAGACAATATATACCGTATTTTTCGGCTTGGAAGACGCTGCATCATGGAAGAAGCACCCTGAATTTGGAAATGAAATTCTAGGAATTTTTTTTTTTTTTTTTTACGGGTACAGTTGTACCCCGCTTAACGCGGTTTCACCTAACGCGATTTCTCATATACGCAGTGCCTCGCCAGAACCAAACTTTCACTTCACGCGGTTCATCTACTCATATACGCGGGAAGTAGCGCAGGCACGATGCGCACAAGGTCACCCAGTCATCAAAACATTACCAAGTTCTTCACCCGCCACCCACCACAGCCGGCCCAAGTCAGTGATAGTGATAATTATAGTGAGGATATGGACTTATATGGACTTTGAGGGGTTTGACAAAGAGGCCCTGCAAGCCTCTGTGGTGGATAGTGATACAATTGATACAAGTGATACAGGTGAGGGCCAATAATCTGCCCTCTGCCTCGGAACCAACCCCCCCCCCCCCCCATCCCCGTGTGACCAGCCAGCTTTTCTACTAATGTAAGTGTTAAAAACCCTAATATTATTGATATTTCTCTTAATTATTAATTGTGTGTGCATACCATCATAAAGTTAAGATAATATTTTCACTACAACATAGTTGTGTGTCGTCAAAAAGTGGAGTTTGGGGGTCAGGCCAGTCTCTATTGGAATTAATCCCATATGTTCTGTTGTTCACTTAACGCGGTTTTCACTTAACGCGGTACCCTGTGGGTTCAATTGACCGCGTTAAGCGGGGTACAACTGTATTAGCCCACCCAGGCACAGGTCACTGACCCACATCAGGGCCTAGGGGGCGAAATAAGAATAATAATAATAATAATAATAAGAATAATAATAATAAAAATAATAATAATAATAAAGTAGTACCCCGATTTACCCGGTCAATTGAACCCACAGGGTACCGCGGAAAGTGAAAACTGCGTAAAGTGAACAACAGAACATATGGGATGAATTCCAATAGAGACTGGCCAGACCCCCAAACCCCACTTTTTCCGACACAATACCTATGTTGTAATAAAAATAACATCTAAATTTTATGATGGTATGCTCACACAATTAATATTCAAGAGAAATACAGTCGCCAGGTTAATGTCCATTCAAATAATGGACTCAAATCCCCCCCGCCCTCTTCCCAGCTCACTAGCTCCCACCTCTCTGAGAAATGTTTGGGTGAAACCACTAGATTTTAACGTTTAGTAATAAATAATACCTCAGACTAAAGTTAGGATAATATAATTGACATTTCTGGATTCCTTGCAGGTCAGGGAATATTTTGAATGTATAAACTTCATATATTTTGCACAAACCATAAAATATTTGCTTTGTGTAAACCAAATTATTACATTAGATCTAAAATTTGTATGTCTAATGCAAAATCCATGATGTTTATATTCAAAATGATCATCATATTGTAAGAATTCCAGCAATGTAAATTATATTCTGGCAGGGTAATTTGTATGAATTTTATGAGCTAAATAAAAAATAAATAAATAAATAAATTATACTTCACAGCGTATATGAGTAGATGCACCGCGGAAAGTGAAAGTCCGGTTCTGGCAAGGTACCGCGTAAATGAGAAATCGCGGAAAGTGAAACTGTGAAAAGCGGGATGATGATGATGATGATGATGATGATGATGATATAATAATAATAATAATAATAATCATAATAATAATAATAATAATAATACAGTGGCCCCTCCATTAACGAACTCAATCCGTTCCAGAAGGTCGTTCTTTAACCGAAAAGTTCGTTTACCGAAACCATTGTTTCAATGGGTTTTTGGGTAATTGGTTCCAGCTCACTGAAAATTTCCTAACTTCAACAAAAATGGCAGAAAAATTTACTTACTTTGAGGTGTGTATGTAGAAGGCTCCTGGATGATGATGATGATGTGCACTTGAAGTGGGAGGTGGAGAAGGGAGAAGAGAAGGAAGTGGAGGTGGAGGAGAAGCATTCTACTGCTTCTTGGAAGGTGAGTCACCTTCCATGAAAATGTCAGGAACCTCTGGACTGACAGATTCTCCACCATGAACATCCTCTCTCCTTCTTGAAGTGGAAGGCTGAGGGCTAGCATCTTGTTCCCTCTGCCTTTTACTGAAGAAAGTGTCAATTGTGGTCTGGGGGCACCTGTCCTCCTCACCATTAACTTATGTTTAAAGAAGGAGACCGCTGAGTCCTCAACAAGACACAAAGTAGGTTCAGTTTTTTCCACTTCTGGGTGCTTTGAACCCAGTTCCCTGAACTTCTCCCAGTAGTAAATCACATCTTTCAACTGTTTAGCTGACATATGGTCATCACTTTCAATTTCCTCCTCACCACTGTCAGCCTCTACCCATAACATCTCATCCAGTTGCTTCAAGTCATCAGGAGTAAGTTCCTCCTCATGAGACATCACAAGCTCTTCCACATCCTTCTCCTCCACTTCAAGGCCCAATGACTGACCAATGGACACAATCTCCTGGTCCAACTCTGTTCCTTCCTCAAATCCCTCAAAATCAAGGACTACTGATGGCCACAGTGCTTTCCATGAAGAATTGAGGGTTCTCTTGGAGACTTCTTGCCATGATGACACAATCAATTTTACAGCCTCCAGGACGTTGAATTGTGTCTTCCAGAACTGTTTCAGTGTTAGTTCAGGATCAGTGGAAGTTGCCTAATGACACTTCCTAAACATTTTCTTCATGTACAACTTCTTGAAGTTGCTGATTACAGTCTGGTCCATTGGCTGTATGAGTGATGTAGTGTTTGGAGGCAAAAACAACACTTTCACAAAGTCAAATTGATACTCCAAATTGCTGGCAAGGTCAGGGTCATGACCAGGAGCATTATCCATGAGGAGAAGAGCCTTTAAAGGAAGTTTATTGGTGGTTAGGTAGATCTTGACAGAGGGGCAAAACACATCAACAGCCCATTCATTAAAGAACTGTCTTGTCACCCATGCCTTATGGTTGGACTTCCAATAAACTCCAAGCTTTGTTCTTACCACTTTCTGTTGCTTGAACACCCTGGGGTTTTCAGAGTGGTAGACAAGCATAGGCTTCAGTCGGAAATCCCCTGAAGCATTGGCACCAAGCAATAGAGTGAGACGGTCTTTCATGGGTTTATGCCCAGGTAAAGAGGCTTCATCTTTGGTGATGAATGTTCTTTTGGGCATCTTTTTCCAGAACAGCCCAGTTTCGTCCACAGTGAACACTTGCTGTGGAAGATAATTTTCTTCTTCCATCAGTTTTTTAAATTCAACTAAAAACTTTGCTGCCCCTTCTTTATCAGCACTAGCAGCTTCACCATGCCTAACAACACTTAAAATGTCACTTCTTTTCTTAAATTTTTCGAACCAGCCTTTGCTAGCCCGAAAATCTTCAAATTCTGTTCCTGAAGAACCAGGTTGATCTGCCTTTAAATGTTCATAAATCTCCCTGGCTCTTTCACAAATGAAATCACCAGAAACTGAATCACCTTTCATCTGTTTTTCCCTAATCCAGATGATAAGTAACCTCTCAGTTTCTACGATTAGGGATCTACTTTTAAACAATCTTGTAGATTTGTCTCTCACGTTCACTTCCTTAAATTTGTCTTTTTGTGCAAGAATTGTCGACACAGTTGATGCCGACATGCCATATTCTTTGCATAGTGCATTTGATTTAATGCATTGTTCGTGTTTTTTTATTATTTCCTACTTTATTTGGATTGAAATTGCTTTTCTTGATCTCTTAGGCCCCATGCTGGATTCAAACAATGGCAACACGTATTTTTCAAAGTTAAACTTACTGTAAATAAAGAAAATTTTCTTTAAAATGACACTGCACTGCACTATACACCTAGACCCCGACTTACGACGGGGTTAGGGACCCAAATCCAGGTCGTAAGTCCGACACAGATAAAAAAAAAAAAAAAAAAAAAAAAAAAAAAAAAAAATTAATAAAAAATCTACAATGAAATACAGTACAGTAAAATTAATGAATAATGATGAGTGGATACAGTACAGTGAAAGTAATAAATAATAAGAAATGGATACAGTGTGACTGAGTACTTAACCTTTAATGTAATCAGCTGAATGTACATGGGGCCCCCATAATTTTCTAATTATGCATGGAGACTACATTAACTGGAAACGTTTCGGTATAGAAAATGCGTGTGTCATTTAAAAAAAAAAAAAAAAAAAAAATTTCTTTTTTTTTTTTTTTTTTTTTTTTTTTTTTTTTTTTTTTTATCTATATCTGAGGCGGTCGTAAGTCCCGACGGTCGTAAGTCCATGTAGTCGTAAGTCGGGGTCTAGGTGTATATTGTCAATATGTAAAATAATTTTCAAAATGACCAATAATTTGCTTGGAAACACAGAAAAAAAGCGTTTAGTTGAAGAGAGTCTCAAGCAAGATGTTACCTCCAGTGAAAACAGAGAGAGACTGACGCCTGTTTGCTGTGTTAAGAGGGTGGATGCCGCGCATTAAACTAGTCACTTTACCTTCAATTTTGTTCAATAATTGTTAAAATGACTAAAAAATTGAATATTAAACTTTTAAAATTATTGAATAGTATAAACTTCTTGATATTTACTAAAATAGTAAGGAATTTAAGCCCTAGAACCGATTAATGTATTGGCGGACTGATACTAAAGCTGGTTGCCCGGTCAGTGCAAGCGAAAACATGTTGAGGTCGGTTCGTAAGAACTTCGTTAAGCGGAATTTTTTTCGTTAACCGAATTGAAGATCCTTATGGAAGGCAGTTCGTTAATCGAAATTACGTTAACCGAGGTGTTCGTTAAACGAGGGGGCACTGTAATAATATAAATAATAATAATAATAATAATAATAATAATAATAATAATAATAATAATAATAATAATAATACTAAATAATAAAAACACAGTCGGCCCTTCACATACGGGGGTTTAGCATTCACGGATTCGCAAATACGCAGATTGCCACGCCAGAGGAATATTCTGTACATTGAAGTACGTTCAAATCGCGCGCCATTCAACTCGCGAGCGGCACAGAACACGGGACACCGCCCGCTCCCGCAACCTCACACACACACACATAGCTCTCCCTCACTCAGTCAGTCTCGCTGTAACCACACTTGTGTTGACATCAGCATTGTAGTTGCAAAAATATTACATTTCCGTGAATGTATTATATCAAGCACAGTATGAATAGAATATCACTAATATAAGAGTATTTTAACCGAAAACTACTAAAAAAACGAGTAACATCTCTTGAACATCGGAAGGTTAGGTAAAGTCTCTTGTTTTGTCATGTATTTTATTCTAATTTACATTGAAATACATCACATTTCAGCAGAAGTACTATTTATCTCTGAGAATATGGAAATGTAATATTTTGCTGAAATGACGTACGTATTACAGTGGAAAGTGACGAAAGCAATGACTCGCTTTCTTTCGCTCAAAAGATGTTACCGTAATCGCTTTTCGAATGGTTTTCAGTTAAAAAACTGTTGTATTACAATAATATTCTATCCTAATTCACTTGTGATGCAACAGTTTTTTAACTGAAAACCATTCGAAAAGCGATTATGGTAACATCTTTTGAACGAAAGAAAGCGAAAGTCATTGTTTTCGTCGTTGCGTCACCTTGCACAGGATGTAAAGGGGTGCCCAATAAACTAGCCCCCTCGGGGGCAAATCTGAAATCTGATTGTTTTCGTCACGATTTTGTCCCACATTCCACTGTAATACTTACGTCATTTCAGCATAAATATTTCATTTCTGTGAATGTAGTATATCAAGCACAGTATGAATATAATATCATTGTAATATAACAGTATTTTAACCAAAAACTATTAAATAAACGAGTAACATCTCTTGAACATTGGAAGGTTAGGTGAAGTATTTTGTTTTCGTCATGCATTTTATCCTATTTTCCATTGAAATACATCACGTTTCAGCAAAATTACTATTTATTTCCAAGAATATATTCATTCAGGCGCAGTTTACGTAAAATATACGTGTGATGTAACATTTTTTTAATTTAAAACGATTCGAAAAACACGTACCCTCTAGCCCTGTTCAAGGAGAGGATTGGGAGAAGCTGTTTGGTGCTGCCGATGGCAAGGAAAATGATTTGGATGGATTTTAATGAAAATATTCTGAAATATGATATCGTAGTATTTATTCAAGTCAGTTAGGATAGAATATTATTGTAATACAACAGTAGTGACGATGTGGAGGAGGCGGAGGGATAGAGCGGGGAGGAGACGGAGGGATAGAGCGGGGAGGAGGTGACTTGCGGGAGCAGGGACGAGTGGAGATGCCAGCCAGTACATTACGGGTTTATTAATTGTTTTTATAGCTATTTTTGCATTTTAATGTTAAATACTGTACATTACGTTTCAACAACACTACCATATATTTCTGAGAACATGGAAATGTAATATTTTTGCTGAATTGACGTACGTATTACAGTGGAAAGTGACAAAAGCAATGACCTTCGCTTTCTTTCGTTCAAAAGATGTTACTGTAATCGCTTTTCGAATGGTTTTCAGTTGTGGGATTATAAGGCTAATGATAGCATAGAATATTATTGTAATACAGTAGGAGAACAACAGTTTTTTAACTGAAAACCATTCGAAAAGCGATTACGGTAAAATATTTTGAACAACGAAAGAAAGCGAAAGTCTTTCGTCATGATTTTATCCCACTTCCCACTATAATATGTACGTCATTCCAGCAAAAATATTACATTTCCATATTGATTTCCGAGAATATATTCATTCAGTCACAGTTAAGGTAAAATATACTTGTGATGTAATATTTTAATGAAAATCCAGTATCGTAGTTTTCTCTTGTTTCAAATTTAATTAACAAAGATTGATGTTTCAAATGTAATGAACAAAAATTTATGTCCAGTATCTATAAATTAACTTTAATAAATGAATTCTTTGTTTTACATCGTCCTGGGCTACCATACCATGGATTTGGCTACTTTGGGCTATCAAGAGGTCTGCCCTGGCAACTGTAACGACACTCACAACTGGTGGTGTGTTGGTGCATCGTTTCCATTGTTTACTGGTAGTTACTGGTAAATATTTTTCAACCTAACGAAACTATTACCCGTTTAGAGGTCGACCCCCAATTTTTGCCAAATAATTTGGTCTTAAAAACTCGAACTACACACAGGTATATACGGTAAATAAGGACATGGGGGGCCAGGGATTTTTTTGAGGGGGCGGGGCAGCAATAGTACACGGATCTTTAACATTCACGGGTATCTCTGTTACCAAACCCCGGCGAATGTTAAGGGCCGACTGTAATAAAAATAATAATAAAAAATAATAATAATAATAATAATAATAATAATAATAATAATAATAATAATAAAGAACCAAAAGGAAATACAAAAATAAAAAAAAATCAAGAGTGAGAAACAATACAGTGAACCCTGGCTTTACTTGGTTTCACTTTACGCGTTTCTACATTTACACGGTACCAAGCCAGAACTGGAATTCCCACTTTACGCAGTGCATCTACTCATATACGCGGGTGAAGTATAATTTTTTTTATTTAGCACATAAAATTCATACAAATTATCCGGCCAGAATATAATTTACATTGCTGGAATTCTTACAATTTGCTGATCATTTTGAATACAGTCAACCTCACTTTAAGCGGTCCCACATTCTGCGTTTCCACGTTAACTCGGTGCCTTGCCAGAACCTAACGTGCTCACATTACGCGGTGCGTGAACCCCATTACGCGGAGAGTGTCTGGCGCGACGCTATTTTTGGATTCGCCCCACCCGCCTGCCTGCCTGTGCTCCTCGTCTCTCCCTCCTCCTCCCTCCGCTTGGGCAAGCCGCGTGGTAAGGTTGCGCAGTGTGTGTCTTTGTTGCGTTATCACTGACGTCATATGACGTATCGGACTGTGATTGGCCATGCATCCCTACCCCCTCTGCTGCTAGCTGCAATTGGCTTAAAGTATTATGACGTGTCCACCCGGGGGAGGGAGGGAAGGACGAAATATGATCCTTGACCTAGCCGCGCCAGTTTCATCCCTCCACGCCAGACCGTGTAAACGTGCATCCATTGTTCTCTAAAATGGCTTCCGCCGGACCACCACCCCCAGAGAGAAACCTTTCCTTACCTGGACCCAGCGGCACTAAGCCAAAGAAGACACGACGTTCCTTAAGCTACGAGGTGAAGTATACCATCATCCAAGAGTTGGAGAAGGGAACAAGGCAGGTTGATTTGGCGCGCCAGCATGGTGTGAATGAATCTACGATTCGAACAATAAAGAAGGATGCAGCCAAGATAAAGGAGCACATGAAGATCACAAAGTCTACAGGTACTTCTATGATCAAGTATTTTCACAACCAGGTGCTTCTCAAGACAGAAAAATTACTTGTGAGGTACTTGGTGCGTCAGGCGCAACGGAACATGGCGGTCGACACACGCTCTGTTAAGGACTATGCACGTAAACTGTACATGGCAGTGGCACGAAAGATGGGAACTACAGAGCTCAAACCCTTTAATGCTTCCTCTGGGTGGTTACAGAGGTTTAAGATCCGGAACAAGATCACCAATATAAACATTGGTGGTGAAGAAGCGAGTGCTGACCGTGCTGCGGCTCGGGAATTTCCTCCGTTTTTACGTGAGATTATGGAGGAAGGACAGTACAGTGACGACCAGGTGTTTAACATGGACGAATCTGGTCTTTTCTGGAAAAAGCTACCTTCCAAGTCCTTCGTTGTAAAGAATGCCAGCAAGATTCGGGGCCAGAAGATGCAGAAGGAACGCATCACCGTCCTGTTTACCACCAATGCCTCCGGTACCAGTAAGCTCAAGTTATCGGTGATTCACACAGCACGCAAGCCGCACGCCTACAAAACCATGGACATTGGACATGACCAACCTAAATGTCCACTGGCTGACCGCACGTAAGGCGTGGATGTTCTCTACACTGTCCCTCTCCTGGTTTGATGACTGTTATGTTCCCGATGTAAAGAAATTCTGTGAGCAACAGAATGTGCCATTCAAGATTTTGTTGCTGCTGGAAAATGCACCAGGACACTCGCCCCTACTGTTAGATCATCACCCCAACGTAAAAGTGGTCTTCCTTCCTCCCAACACTATGTCTATATTACAGCCCATGGACCAAGAGTTATTCTGTAATGTAAAAGCTGCATTCTCTACGAAAAAATTCAAACTCCTGAACGACTACACCAACACCAGGGAAGAGTTGCGAAACCTGAGTGACACCACCACCGGTAGCAAGAGCGAAGAAGATGAGGATCAACAATTGGCACAGCAAAAAATACTGTTCAAACAATTCTGGAGAGTATTTAACATCAAGAAAGCTGTGGACTTCTTGGTGGAGTCATGGGATCAGCTGTCTATTGCTACAATTCGTCACGCATGGAGACATGTGTTGCATGGAATACCAGGTGAGAGGGGGAGTCAATCTGTGACTGGTAAGGTTCAGACTGTTGCAGTAGCAGTGGACCTTGCCAGAGAAGCTGCGCAGACTGTTACAGTTCCAGGCTTCTCCAAGACCACCAACGATGACATCCTGGAGGTGATAAGGGATCCTGATGTGACTACCGACGAGATGGTAGATGATGATGATGACGACGTCAGTGAAGAGGCAGGTGGTGCGTCATCCCAAGAAGAACAACACTTATCCCATAGTAATGTAAGGGGTGCCATCGAGTGTATCGAGAAAGCCAAGCTCCTCCTTTCCGACGACCCTGACGCAAACAGGTATGAAATGTTCACTACCCAGCTGTTGCAGACTATAGAGCCCTACATCAAGGTGTATCACGACAACATCAACACCAGCCGTCAGCAAAGCATAACAGATTTCTTCGCCCGCAACCCACCACAGCCAGCCCAAGACAGTGACAGTGAAGATGACTTTGAGGGATTTGTCAGGGAAGCCCTGACAACTGTAAGTGACAGTGATGGTGATTCACCTAGTAATGGTGATTCACCTGAGGGCCAGTAATCTGCCCTCTGCCTCGGAACCAGCCTCCATCACCCGTATGCCGACCCATCTCTTCTACTAACGTAAGTGTTCCACATAACTTTTAGTTTTCCTAACCTAACCTTTATTTTTCCAAACCTAACCTTTATTTTTCCTATGTTAACCTTTATTTTTCCTAACCTAGCCTCTTCTATATTACTTGTTTTTTCATACCATCATAAAGTTAAGATAAAATTTTTACTACAACAAAGTTGTGTCGTCAAAAAGTGGAGTCTGGGGGTCGGCCCGGACTCTATTTCAATTAGTCCCATATGTTATGTTATTCACTTTACGCATTCCTCACTTTCCGCGGGACCCTGCGGGTTACATTAATCGCGTAAAGTGAGGGTTGACTGTATAAGCATCATAGATTTTGCATTAGACATACAAATTTTAGATCTAATGCAAGTATTTTGTTTACTCTGAGTAAATATGTTATCTTTTGTGCAAAATATATGACATTTATATTCAAAATATTCCTGGTCTTACAAGGAATCCAGCAATGTCAGTTATATTATCCTAACTTTAGTCTCAGGTATTATTGATTACTAAAAAGGTAAATATTCTGGTTTCTCCCACACATTTCTCTGGTAGGGAGGGTCGGTGGGGAGTTGGGGGGAGGGAGGGACCGACCGACCATCTGGCGTGGTTGGAAGAGGGGAGAGGCAAGGTGGGGTACTTTGATTGACAGATAGTGTCGTGAAGAATATTTTTTTTTTTTATTAACTGAAGATATTTGTTTTAGCTCATAAAATTCATGCAAATTGCCCGGCCAGAATATAATTAATATTGCTGGAATTCTTACAATTTGATGATCATTTTGAATATAAACATCATAGATTTTGCATTAGACATACAAATTTTAGATCTAGTTTAAGTATTTTGTTTACTCTGAGCAAATATGTTATCTTTTGTGGAAAATATATGACATTTATATTCAAAATATTCCTGGTCTTACAAGGAATCCAGCAATGTCAATTATATTATCCTAACTTTAGTTTGAGGTATTATTTATTACTATACCTTAAAATCTAGTGGTTTTTCCCCCAAACATTTCTCAGTGAGGGAAGAGCCAGGAGTGTGAGAAGAGGGGGAGGGAGTTGAGTCCATTATTTGAATGGACATTAACTTGGCGACTGTATTTCTCTATTTCTCTTAAGTAGTAATTGTGTGCATGTACCATCATAAAATTAAGATGCTATTTTCACTAGAACATAGGTTTTGTGTCGGAAAAAGTGGAGTTTGGGGGTCAGCCGGTCTCTATTTCATTTAATCCCATATGTTATATTGTTCACTTTACGTGTTTCTCGCTTTACGCGGGCCTCCGTGGGGTCAATTGACAGCACAAAGTGAGGGTTCACTGTATATGTATTTTGTGTTGTCAAAGTAAGAGAAACATCTGAGACCCTGCAATTGTGTGTAAATGAGGCAGAAAGTCAGATTAGCAGCCTGGGACTTGGTCAAAATTTTTGTGATGCCATATGGCAGCAGGGTCTACCAATATCTTACCAGCCAGTAAAGGTTGTACCTCTCTAGTGAGGCAACCTCGGGACCTGACCGGTGCCGGACCATGGAAATTCACCCTTTTCCTGGATAGATAGTTACTTGTGCATACACTTGGAAGCACTAGCACCACTTTCACTGCTTTGTGGTCTCTTTGAAGACATATTGAAGGGTTAAATGTTGTGCAGTAGGTTCTCAAATTTTGCAAATTTTTAATTCAACGTTTTTGTTAAGACACAAAAAAACACTGCACAATTTAAATTTCGACGGCGGAAACTCGAATTTCAACAGGTTTGAGGTGCCAGCCAACGTTCAGACGTGCACATTTCTGTAAACCGCGTCATTTCTCTATTTACAAAACATTCATTTTTGTTTATTACTGAATGTCTTTTTGATTGAATTAATGTTTATATGTACAAAATGAACACTACAATTCATTAATAATACGTAGAATATTAAAACACACGAGGAGACGAGACAGCATTGTTTTCGTTGTTTACAAACCAGTGACCGACTGGTTCTACATATAAAACTGAAGAAAATAATAACCTGGTTGTAGCTGTAGTAAAATTAATATGGTTGTTTTAAGTAATGTTATTTAATGCTAATAAACGGAACAATTGAAGTAGCTAACCATAAATGGTAAAAAAATAAGAGAGTTCGCGTATGTAAGAGAGCACATGTGAAAACATATCGTCATTACTCTATACAGGTAGTTCTGCTATAACGCGATAGTTGTGTTCTTGTAAAACATCGTGTTATAGAAATTCGCGTAATAGAAATAATACAGCTTATGGAGATAATTGGGTAAGGTGCAGATAACTCCAAATCGAAAAAAAAATTCGTAGTTAGCCTAACACGAAGGATAGCACAGTCTAAATAAATGTTACATTCATATCTAATAATGAAATCATACAGCAAATGTTACACTTTACCTTGAAAAAATATGAATATAACTTGATGGGGGAGAAGGTTGATGGTGAGGAGTCATGAAACATCAAGCTTTTCTTCAAGTGTTATAGCCTTTCTTTTACGATCACCACCGGAAATGCGATCACCAGAACGCTTCCCAGAGATATTCTTCTTTTCCACAGTCACAAAATTGGAGAAACAGTAATCAGAATTCACTGACGATGCTTAAAAACTTCACACGTGTTTCAAACTGAACGTGTGGAGTAAACAGAGCGCGCGGGTCTAAAACGCTATGTATTTTGTTTTTCTCTCTTAGTTAAAATTTTACAATTTACATATGGACAGGTATACTAAATACATAAATATTACATAAATTATTCCTGCAATTGTTCACAAACAAAACACATAAATCAAGTGAACATGTGATGTCGAACGTAAACTGTAAACACTGCATAACCCCGCGCCAAGCCACAACACTGTACAGTACACTTTAAACGCTACGTATTTAGTTTTCTCTTTTATTTAAATTTTTACAATTTACATACAGTATATATATATATGTAAATTGTAATTTACATATTATTCATATTATGCTAGAGCGCCCACAAAACATGAGAAACGTTTGAGTCCCTCAGTAGAGATGTCCGTTCTCTATCCACTTCAGGATGTCTTAGTCCTCCGTTTTCTTTTTGTGTACTCGCTCAGGGACTCAAGTATTTCTGTATATAACACAGGATGATAAGGGAATTTGAAATTATGAGTGAATGAATTTATTAAACAGTGATCAATTAACATAATTTGGATGTGTTTAAGTAGTATTCAGGCGCCTTCAGCCTAGTAATGTTACGACATTCGTATCACTCGCTCTAAACCACGAATTTCATCCATGCAGAGAGAGAGAGAGAGAGAGAGAGAGAGAGAGAGAGAGAGAGAGAGAGAGAGAGAGAGAGAGAGAGAGAGAGAGAGAGAGAGAGAGAGAGCTCTGTTTACATCACACACACATAAATATTACATACCGTATATCTCGGCCTATTTTATAATCGCAGTCATGCACTGAATATTCTATGTAAAAAATATAAATTTTAAATGAATTATTTATAGTGTGGTCGACTTCCTACACAAAGACGGGCTATAAATTGCCTTCTTATCTCCTCTCCATCTATTACCCTCTGTTCTCAGAGAGAAGGTCTTGGTAAATTACTTTTGTTTGTTTATTTTCATTTTGTCAAATTTATCATGTTATATCAAAGTAATATTAATAAAATTTGTGTATAGGTAGTAGGCAGCTACCAAACAGGGAGATACTACCGCCTGGGAAGATATTGGAAGAATAATGTACAGTATTGTCTAATGGTAGACCCTGCTGCCCTATGGCATCACGAAAATTGTGACCAAGTCTTAGGTTGCTGATCTATCTTTCTGCCTCATTTACACACAATTGCAGTTTCAATTGTTTCTCTTCCTTAGACAACACAACATACATACAATATAATTTTTCTCACCTTTGATCTTTTTTCCATTTATTTATGGTTGGTTATTTAAAATAAGGCCAATTCACTTAAAGTATTGGCATCAAATTTTACCGGCTGGTGTACACTAGTGACTCACTTAAGCGTCAGTTATTTAACTGGAACTAATGTCGGTGTGAGTAAAATATTTCCATTTACTTGAAATAGATTTGCCGATTTATTTGTTTATTTATTTATTTATAATATACTGTAATATAATAAACACACTGCAAGTATTTTCTTTAATTTAGATACTTGTTTCGCGAAAAAGGGAGGCTACCATTAAACCTGGTAGGTGAAGTTGACCAGACATTTATGGTGATCATTAAGGACCAAACTCCGAATCCATGACGTGACTTCTGTTCATCATTTATATCCTAAATTTACCACTGTCGGTAGTTTCAAGAATTAACGCAGTCATTTACTAAATATTCTCTGTAAAAAAATAAATTTTAAATGAATTATTTATAGGAGATAAATATTATCATCAGCAAATATACAGATATGCATTACTGACCACCTCCGAACACAAGGACAGCTAAAAATAGCTACAGGCGGTCACAGTCAAGGTCACTTTCCCTTTCTTGTCACTGGCAAATGGGGGGGGGGGGGTGGTGATGATAGCAGCTGTGTTTATTACCGGGGTATATTGTTCTTCTACGGTATGTTAGACAGGTTTATAGTACATTTTTATTATTTTAATATACTGGAAATTTTCATTTTAATCCAGCTTCCCAAACGTAAGTTTCAGTATAAAATAATTAGTGGTAGGACCTTGAGTGGTTTACCATGTTTTCATCACCACTCTTGACACGCTAAACCACAATATTTAAGAGGTAAGAATTTTATATCTGGTGCCGAAGACGACCCCCTAACTTTGGGCTAATTTTTTTATGGTTCAAATTCCTTCTTATAGGCCGAGATATACAGTAAATTATTTCTGCATTTGTTTACAAGCAAAACACATAAATCAATTGAACATGTGATGTCGAACTTGAACTGTAAACACTGCATAACCCCGCGCCAAGCCACAACAACTGTCCGAGTGGAATATGAATCTCATTAGAGCAAACGCTTTCGCGTTTTACAAATATTGTTCCTATACAGTTAACCCTCACTTTACGCGGTCCCGCATTCCGCGTTTCCACGTTTACGCGGTGCCTTGCCAGAACCTCATGTGCTCACATTACGCGGTGCGTGAACCCCATTACGCGGAGAGTGTCCGGCGTAACGCTATTTTTAGGCCCCACCCGCCTGCCTGCCTGTGCTCCTCGCCTCTCCCTCCTCCTCTCTCCGCTTGGGCAATCGGAGCGGTAAGGTTGCGCAGTGTGTGTCTTTGTTGCATTATCACTGACGTCATATGACATATCAGACATGTGATTGGCCATGCATCCCTACCCCCCTCTGCTGCGAGCTGTAATTGGCTTAAAGTATTATGACGTGTCCACCCGGGGGAGGGAGGGAGGAAAGACGACGCTTGACCTAGCTGCGGCAGTTTCATCCCTCAAGGCCACACCGTGTAAACGCGCATCCATTGTTCCGTAAAATGGCTTCCGCCGGACCACCACCCCCAGAGAGAAACCTTTCCTTACCTGGACCCAGCGGCACTAAGCCAAAGAAGACACGACGTTCCTTAAGCTACGAGGTGAAGTATACCATCATCCAAGAGTTGGAGAAAGGAACAAGGCAGGTTGATTTGGCACGCCAGCATGGTGTGAATGAATCTACGATTCGAACAATAAAGAAGGATGCAGCCAAGATAAAGGAGCACATGAAGATCACAAAGTCTACAGGTGCTTCTATGATCAAGTATTTTCACAACCAGGTGCTTGTCAAGACAGAAAAATTACTTGTGAGCTACTTGGTGCATCAGGCGCGACGGAACATTGCGGCCGACACGCGCTCTGTTAAGGACTACGCACGTGAACTGTACATCGCAATGGCACGAAAGATGGGAATTACAGAGCCCAAACCCTTTAATGCTTCCTCTGGGTGGTTACAGAGGTTTAAGATCCGGAACAAGATCACCAATATAAACATTGGTGGTGAAGAAGCGAGTGCTGACCGTGCTGCGGCTCGGGAATTTCCTCCGTTTTTACGTGAAATTATGGAGGAAGGACAGTACAGTGACAACCAGGTGTTTAACATGGACGAATCTGGTCTTTTCTGGAAAAAGCTACCTTCCAAGTCCTTCGTTGTACAGAATGCCAGCAGGATTCGGGGCCGGAAGATGCAGAAGGAACGCATCACCGTCCTGTTTACCACCAATGCCTCCGGTACCTGTAAGCTCAAGTTATCGGTGATCCACACAGCACGCAAGCCGCACGCCTACAAGAGCATGGACATGACCAAGCTAAATGTCCACTGGCTGACCGCACGTAAGGCGTGGATGTTCTCTACACTGTCCCTCTCCTGGTTTGATGACTGTTTTGTTCCCGATGTAAAAAAATTCTGTGAGCAACAGAATGTGCCATTCAATACTTTGTTGCTGCTGGACAACGCACCAGGACACTCGCCCCTACTGTTAGATCGTCACCCTAACGTAAAAGTGGTCTTCCTTCCTCCCAACACTACATCTCTATTACAGCCCATGGACCAAGAGTTAATCTGTAATGTAAAAGCTGCATTCTCAACAAAAAAATTCCAGCTCCTGAACGACTACACCAACACCAGGGAAGAGTTGCGTAACCTGAGTGACACCACCACCGATAGCAAGAGCGAAGAACATGAGGATCAACAGTTGGAACAGCAAAAAATACTGTTCAAACAATTCTGGAGAGTATTTAACATCAAGAAAGCTGTGGACTTCTTGGTGGAGTCATGGGATCAGCTGTCTATTGCTACAATTCGTCACGCATGGAGACATGTGTTGCATGGAATACCAGGTGAGAGGAGGAGTCAATCTGTGACTGGTGAGGTTCAGAATGTTGCAGTAGCAGTGGACCTTGCCAGAGAAGCTGCGCAGACTGTTACAGTTCCAGGCTTCTCCGAGACCACCAACGACGACATCCTGGAGGTGATCAGAGATCCTGAAGTGACTGCCGACGAGATGTTGGAAGAAGAACACGTAAGTGAAGAGGAGGAAGAAGGTGCGTCATTCTCCGAAGAACACAGTTTAAGTCATAGTGATATTAAGGGTGCCATGGAGTGTGCAGAGAAAATGAAATCCTTCCTTTCCCGCGACAATGACGATGACCGCTATGAAGTCTTCCATACCCGGCTGGTTCAGGCTATGGAGCCGTACATCACGGTGTATCATGACAACATCAACACCAGCCGTCAGCAAAGCATAACAGATTTCTTCGCCCGCAACCCACCACAACCAGCCCAAGCCAGTGATAGTGACAGTGAAGATGACTTTGAGGGATTTGTCAGGGAAGCCCTGACAACTGTAAGTGACAGTGATGGTGCTTCACCTAGTAATGGTGATTCACCTGAGGGCCAGTAATCTGCCCTCTGCCTCGGAAACAGCCCCCATTCCTGTATGCCGACCCATCTCTTCTACTACCGTAAGTGTTCCACCTAAGTTTTAGTTTTTCTAACCTAACCTTTATTTTTCCTATGTTAACCTTTATTTTTCATAACCTAACCTCTTCTATATTACTTGTTTTTTCATACCATCATAAAGTTAAGATAAAATTTTTACTACAACATAGTTGTGTGCCGTCAAAAAGTGGAGTTTGGGGGTCGGCCCGGACTCCATTTCAATTAATCCCATATGTTATGTTATTCACTTTACGCGTTTCTCACTTTCCGCGGGACCCTGCGGGTTACATAAACCGCGTAAAGTGAGGGTTAACTGTATTCATCAATCGCGTTAGAGCCAATTCGCGTTGTCAAAACACGCGTTATAGCAGAACTCCCTGTATAAGAATTGAAAGAACCACTTATTTACTGTTTTTATATGTTTTAATTAATGTTTCTTGATTTTTTTTTTAATTAAAGTTTGTGTGCAAAATGAACAATACAATTCATTAATAATACGTGGAATATTAAAACACACGAGGAGATGAGATGGTATTGTTTTCGTTAATGTTTACAAAACCAGTGACTAATTGGTTCTGCATATAAAACTGAAGAAAATAATATCCTGGCTGTAGCTGTAGTAAAATTAATATGGTTGTTTTAAGTAATGTTATTTAATGCTAATAAATGGAACAATGAAAGTAGCTAACCATTAATGGTGAAAAAAGTGAGATAGTGTATGCAAGAGAGCACATGTGTAAACATATCGTCGTGTGTGTGTGTGTGAGATAATAATTAACGTTAACTGAGGCGTTCGTTAACCGAGGATCACTGTACAGTATACAGTATACGGTTAACGAATTAGCTTCCATAGGGATTTTCAGTTCGATTAACAAACAAAACTTCGATTAACGAAATCCGATTTACGACACACGTTTTGTTGTGCACATCAGCTGATCAGCTGATCGGCTAGTCCGCCAATACAGTAATAGGTTCTATGCTTACATTCGTTTCCAGTGGAGTAAATATCAAGAAGGTTGTGCTCTTTAATATTTTTGCATTTTTTATATTAAAATTATTTTTAAGTTTTTACATTAAAATTATTGGTCATTCTGAAATCTAGTTAACATATTGATAATATATAATGCAGTGCAGTGTGGATATAAATAAAAAAATCTTTAATTACACCAAGTGAACTTAAAATTTTAGTGGTGAAATTACTGCATCAAGCATGGGTGAGAAAGATGATTCCCCTCAGTGTTCCTCTCCAAAAAGGAGAGAGGATTTTCATATTAGAGAATCTGTCAGCCCAGAGGTTCCTGACATTATTATGGAAGGTGACTCGCATTCCTCCACCCCCACTTCCTTCTCTTCTCCCTTTTCCACCCCACACTTCTCATTCCCATCATCATCATCAATCAGCAACAATCTACATACACACCTCAAAGTAAGTGTACTTTACTGCATTTTGTTTATACTTTGTAAGTACTTTTCTGTGAGCTGGAACCAATTACCCAATATCCAACTGAAATAATAGATTTGGTTAACAAAATTTTCGGTTAACGAATGACTCTGTGGAACGAATTGTGTTTGTTAACCGAGGGACCACTGTACATTCAATTTAACAAAATCCGATATAAGCCATATATAAACGAGATTAATTCCATTAATATACTCACACCTACTATGGAGACACCTCAGACACATGATACAGTAAAACCTACTTCAGCCTTCGGCAAATGTACTAGATGTATAAAAACAATAAATAATGTTATAAAATTACCATAAAATCTGATAAAATGGCGAGAAAACCACACCAACCTTTATGCTCTGGGCCTGGGACAAAGGTTCCTAGCGTTATGAAAGATTGCACCATGTTTAGCCGCATCCTCACATGGTTAGTGCATGGTTGAGAAGAGTGAGGTAATGTGCCAAGACACTTACACAGTACACACATTGACAGCACTACTAAACTATTGTGTTTATAACATTTGACTTCACAACTTCTATTTAAAAATTAATGGCTCGATTCATGGAGACGCATTATACATGTAATAAAGTTATGCAACACTTGTACACTTGAACCCATGTCTTCTATCTTGTTATGTGTGTATGTACATATGTTAAGTTTCTTATCATTGTGTTTTGTTGTGTTTGGGGTTATATTATATTAGTAATTTTCAATGTTCCCTTCACTTACTAGAATATTCTCTTGTTCTCTTCCAGATGCCATACTACCCTTGGTCAGTTATAAGAACAATAAAGCCTAGAAAAAGGTTGACTCTAGTCTTCTTTTACCACAATTATTGTTCATAACTGAAACCGAGTCATAATGGAGAAGTTCCTGAGGGAACGTCTAGATGCTATGCCGAACTCTCCCACCGCTTCAAAGGAGTGGCGCCAGTGGTTCCGGACCTTCAACACGTTCCTCACCTCCATTTCTGCTCTCAAGCCCGACAAGCTAGCCACTCTCTGCAACTTCATCTCCCCATTTGTGTAAGAATACATAGCCGACTGTGTCTCGTACGACGCAGCCATCCTGGTTCTGCAAGATTTGTACATAAAGCCAAAGAATGAAGCGTTCGCCGGTCATCTACTAGCTACCAGGAGGCCACACTCTGGCGAGAGTTTGACGAATATTTACAGGAACTTCGTCAGCTTAGCAAGGACTGCAACTTCAAAGCTGTCACAGCAGAGGCGAACAGAGACGAGTATATCCACGATGCTCTTATCAACGGTCTACTATCTCCTATGATCAGACAGCATCTCTTAGAAAACAAGACTCTCGATTTGGCTACTGCGTTCAACCAGGCTCCCGTGCTCGATCTGGCTCAAAGAAACTCAGAGTCCTGTCTTCGGTCTCAGGCTCCTATGAACACTGCCGTTGTTACTTCACATGAGAAAATCACAGTGATGACTCTCCCCTCTTAGCTGCCACTCAGCAACCAGTGTTATTTCTGTAGTGGAGCACGGCATAACCGACTTCAGTGTCCTGCGCGTGATTCAACTTGCCACAAATGCAACAAGAAAGACCGTTTTGCGAAAGTATGCAGATCATCTCGTTACTCACCTACTACAATACTTCATCTTCCACTTGTGTGGTCTTACACTCTCCTACTTTGGCTGCAATATCTGCAACTTCCCCTGGCTGTCACGCTCAATCTACCATATATGTGCTTGTTAATGACGATACAGCTACAGCCCTCGTTGATACCGGGAGCTCAAAATCGTTTGTATCAAACCGCTATGTCCAGCAGAAGTCTCTTAAGTGTCATCCAGGGACAGGTCACGTGTCTATGGCCTCGTCTTCCCTGTCATCGCCAGTACTAGGTCACTGTACTGTAGACATTACCCTCAAGGGGAAGCTCTATCCAGATACTCGACTAATTGTTCTTCCCGACCAATGCAGTGATGTTATTCTTGGTCAAGATTTCATGAGCCTACATAGTGGTGTTACTATTGATTTCGGTGGGCCTAAAGAGCACCTCATCATCAGAGATAATACAGTTGCTTGTAGCCTAACATCTGCTTGGGTCGATCCACCATCCCTCTATTCTAAACTGACCTCCCCTTGTAAACCTGTTGTGACGAAGTCAAGACGATTTAGTCAAAAGGACAGGGCTTTCATCCAAGGTGAAGTCGATAAGATGTTGTCTGAAGGAATAATCGAACCCAGCACTTCACCGTGGAGGGCGCAAGTCCTCATCACTACTAATGAGCGGCACAAAAAGGGGCTTGCTGTCGACTACAGCAAAACCATCAACAGGTATACCCAGCTGGATGCTGATCCCTTGCCCCAGATAGACAACTTGGTGACTAATCTATCTCGTTACAAGATAATCAGCACTCTCAACCTAAAGAGTGCGTACCATCAGATCCCTATACGGGATAAAGATAAGCCAGTCACTGCCTTTGAGGCGAATGGTAAATTGTACCAGTTCCGTAGGGTCCCATTCGGAGTGACGAACTGCTTGGCTTGTTTCCAACAAACCATCGATGAATTCATATGTAGAAACGACCTGCTGGGTACTTTCGCGTACATGACAACATCACCATCGCCAGTTCATCTCAACAGGAGCACGATGAAAATCTGTCCAGATTTCTTGAGGCAGCAAAGAAGTCAAAATTCACCTTCAGTGAAGACAAATCTGACTTCTTAGCAAAGTTGACTAATTTGTTGGGTTACAACATATCACATGGTACTCTCAAGCCAGACGCCGATCGCTTGCATCCTCCGAAGGAATTGCCACTTCCAAAAGGCTTACCTGCTATACGACGCATGATAGGACTTTTTTCATACTACTCTCAGTGGATCTCACACTTTTCCAACAAGGTCAGACCTTTGGTCAAGACTCAAACATTCCCTCTCCAAGGGGAAGCAGTCTCCGCCTTCGAAAATCTTAAAGAGGAAACAGCAAGTGCGGTAGTCAGCTCGCTTGACGATACGATTCCATTCATAGTAGAAACCGACACTTCCGAATCTTCCATCACTGCCTCCCTGAATCAAGCCGGTAGACCAGTTGCATTCTTCTCGAGAACACTCTCAGACAGTGAGTGCAGACACTCTTCTGTCGAAAAAGAGGCCTATGCTATTGTAACCAGTATAATTTACATAGTGTATAATTTAGAGTAATAGAGTAAGTAGTTAATAACTTACAACCATGGATGTATAATTATGAACATTCATTATTCAGAACTGTAGAGGTTAGAGGTTGTTCATAAGGTTAGGCGCTTAGCGATAGACCAAACACCCAGCTTCAGTCGCGCGGATGTTAGTCTTATCCGAGTGTCGCAGTATGATGCAACCCTAATTCTTTAAAACACTAAATAGATTGCTCATCCGTGGTAAATGGATACTTTGATTTACACTTGCACCACCAGTTAAGAGTGATTCATGGGTCAAAGGGAACACATACCACCCGGTTTTTTATATACGTTATGTAAACACCGCTGACTGTACAGTTACTTGACATTCCGAAAGGTTGACTACTTCTTTCTTCGAGGAACCTTTTAGAAGCTTGACACATAGATCGCTCTGGTGGCGAGTCTCAGCTGTGCCCTTATTCAGTCTTTAACTGGACCCCTCTGAGTTAAGATTTGTACCTGGACCACCCCCAGTTCGGGTTGTCTAACACAGAGCCCGCCTCAACTTCTAGACGACCTACACTGAGAACATTCCCATCACGGATCACGGGGCCAGTCTAATTAACTGTTCAGTATATGGACTTGTAAATATCACACTGTATACTATATGCACTAATCTTGTGCATAATTTATCCCCATTATTGTGGATAAGGTGTGGAGCCATAATTATGGAGAGACTCAACTGATATCAACTGGACTTTAAACTACAGGTAGTCCCCGACTTACGACTGCATGGACTTACGTCCATCGGTACTTACAACCTGCTCTGACCTTACGACCGTCGGAACCTACGACCGCTGCAGTCGTGACCAAAAATATTTTCAAATGATGCGCGCATTTTCTATACCGAAACATTTCTGTCCCGGGCGAGAGCGTGGTGCGGCTGGGTCGCCGCGTGGGTACACTCACTCAGTGGAGCGCTTAGTTGGTGTTTGGCTATCGTATCCTATAAACTGATTGCACTGTGAACTTTTGTTATTATCGTATATAATTGACTTTATAATGACAGGAAAGCGTAAAAGTGAGAGTGCTGGTGGTGCTCCAAAGAAAAGGAGACAGGAAATTACTTTTGAGATGAAAATGAAGATAATAAATCAGCATGAGAATGGAAAGACTGTAGCACTAATCTCACGTGACCCAGGTTTCTCACACTCGACCATATCCACTATTCTGAAGGACAAGGAACGTATTCGTGATGTAGTGAAAGGAACAACACCAATAAAGGGAACTATAATTTCAAAGAAAAGGCAAGGTCCTATTCACGATATGGAAAAATTATTGGTGATATGGATAGAAGACCAGATACAGAAGCGTGTACCCTTAAGCCTTCTAACCATACAGGCTAAAGCAAGAAGCCTGTTCCAAAGACTGAAGGAACAGGCAGGAAATGAATGTGATCAAACCTTTACAGGAAGTCATGGGTGGTTTGATAGATTTAAAAAACTCTACAGTCTACACAATGTTAAGGTGAGTGGAGAGGCAGCTAGTACCGATGTTGGTGCTGCCGAAGCTTTTAAGGAAGAGTTAGATGAAGTGATTGTGGAAGGGAATTACTTGCCTGAGCAAATATTCAATGTGGATGAGACTGGATTATTGTGGAAGCGCATGCCTGAGCGGGCATACATCCACAAAAAGGCGAAAACAATGCCAGGATTCAAGGCATTCAAGGACAGAATTATACTTCTGTTGGGGGGGGGGGATGTTGCTGGTTTCAAGCTAAAGCCCTTCATGATCTATCATTCAGAGAACCCCAGGGCTTTTAAACATGTCAGCAAGCACACACTGCCAGTGTTTTATCGCAGTAATAAGAAAGCCTGGATGACCTTAGCGCTGTTTGAGGATTGGTTCATGAATTTGTTTCATTCCACGAGCCAAGGAGTATTGTCTGCAACAACAGATTCCATTCAAGATTTTGCTGATTTTGGATAATGCTCTGGGACACCCACCACACCTGGACGACATGCACCCTGATGTTAAGGTAGTCTACATTCCACCTAACACTAACTCTGTCATCCAACCCATGGATCAAGGTGCTATTGCTGCCTTTAAAGCGTATTATTTACGCACGACCTTCGCTCAGACTGTTAATGCTTCTGAAGGTGAGAAAACGCTCAGAGAGTTTTGGAAGGAGTACAACGTTTTGTCATGTATAAAGAACATTAGTGCAGCATGGGATCAGGTTACAAAACATTGCATGAATGGAATATGGAAGAAAATCCTGAAAAGATATGTGAACAGTTTTAGAGGATTTAATGAAAATGAAGTTATTTTGGATATTAGTAACAAGATAGTGGAGTTAGGTAAACAGCTTCAGTTAGAAATTGATAATGAAGATGTTGGACAGTTGGTTGAAAGTGTAGCAGAAGAGCTCAGAAACGAGGATCTTATTGAACTAGATGCACAGAAAATTGCGGAGGAAGAAGAGAGACAAAATGTAGAAGAAGAACCTGCACCCCCCAAAAAGTTTTCAGTGAAACAAATGGCAGAGGCATTTGCTACAATTAATAAAGGAATGCAAATGTTTGATGGCATGGATCAAAATTATGAGCGTTATGCCAAAGTTGACAGAATGATCCAAGACGCACTTGCTTGCAAAAGGGAGATTTGTCATGAAAAGAAAAAGCAAACTGTGCAGTGTAAATTGGACATCTATTTCAAGAAGTCCCCCACTGCTGTCTCCTCACGCCCCACCAGTGCTGCCTCTTCACTCCCTAAGATGATCCAATACCTTCAACCAGCAAGTTTCCAAAGTATATAAACCTGTCTGAAGAAAGCGACATTGATGACCCAACCAGCCCTGTCTCCTCCCCTGCTTCATCCAATTAATATAGTTTCCATGTATCCTGTAAATAGAAAATTATGGGGGCCCCGCGTGCATTCAGCTGACTACATTAAAGGTAAGTGCTCAATCACATTGTATCCATTCCTCATTATTTATTACTTTTACTGTACTGTATTTCATTGTAGATTTTTAATTTTTTTTTAATTTTTTGAAAATTTATTTATTTTTATTTTTATTTTTTTTATTTTTTTTTATCTATGTCGGACTTACAACCATGTCGGACTTACGACCTGGATTTGGTCCCTAACCCCGTCGTAAGTCAGGGAGAGACTGTACAAACAAATTAATATTTAGTGAGACTGTATACTGACAAGAGTCACTCCTCCCAGGCCTACAAGCCATAGGCCTACACTATCGTTGAAGCAGTAAGGAATTGGAAACATTTCCTATCTGGCAGACACTTTACTCTCATCATCACCGATCAGTGATCAGTATCCTTCATGTTCCACTCCAAGAAGCTGGGAAAAATCAAGAACGAAGAGATCCACGGTGATGGGTCGAACTAGCCTGCTTCGACTACGACACTGTCTATCGGCCAGGGACTGAAAACTCAACTGCTGATGCTCTATCAAGAGCCTTCTGTTTGGCTACCAACCACAACAATCTGTCGGATCTCCATCAGCAGCTATGTCATCCAGGAGTCACAAGGGTGGCTCACTTCATCCACATTCGCAACTTACCATATTCTGTAGATGACGTCAAGAAGGTATGTGCTGAGTGCTCTCCTGTGCCAGCCAGGCTTAAACCTCAGTTCTACAAACCCGACACAACCACCCTCATCAAAGTTGAACGGTTAAACATCGATTTCAAGGGTCTCTTGCCGTCGACTTCCCAAAATCGATACCTACTAACTGTGGTTGACGAACAGTCATGATTCCCTTTCGCTTTGTATGCGAAGACGTGACCGCCGCAACAGTCATCAAGTGTCTGCGTCAGTTATTCTCTATATTCGGCATGCCTGCTTATGTCCACTCGGATCAAGGCACCTCCTTCATGAGCCGAGAGCTGAGAGATTTCCTCACTAGTTATGGTGTGTCTACCAGACAAACTACCCCATACAACCCGAGAGGAAATAATCAGTTATGTATTGCCACCAACAAAACGCCTCATGAAAAACTGCTCAACTTCCAACGCCGATCAGCCCATGGTAGTTCAATGCCAACCTGGCTCTCCTCTCATGAACCAATCTTGCTACGAAGACATATCAGGAACAGTAAGTAGGACCCTCTGGTTGATGAGGTGGAGCTTCTGGAAGCCAATCCATGGTACGCCCACGTTCGGTTCCCTGATGGACGACTGTCTACCGTGTCACTCCCAGATCTGACCCCTGCTGGACAAGCTGTTACAGATACTGCCGATCCCGAACCGACTTAGTTACCTAAGGCATCTACCTCGGTGCCCCTTGACGCCTACACCCGGCACTCCAGTGGCTGAATCTCCTGTCAGGGACGAACTTTCAAGTGATGCTCGTCTGCATGAAGCCGTTTTGACAGATTCACCCTCGCTTCCCCGTTGATCGGGTCGTGCACATCGGAAGCCTGATTTTTATGGTTGTCCTGATGTCTAATTCAGCAAGATGGGTAGAATGTAATAAAGTTATGCAACACTTGTACACTTGAACCCATGACTTCTATCTTGTTATGTGCGTATGTGTGTGTGTTTTGTTTTGCTTGGGGTTATATTATATAAGTATTTTCATTGTTCCCTTCACTTACTAGAATATTCTCTTGTTCTCTTCCAGATGCCATACTACCCTTGGTCAGTTATAAGAACAATAAAGCCTAAAAAAAGGTCGACTCTAGTCTTCTTTTACCACAATACACTAGTCATGTCTCGAAGTTTTGCAACTGCAACCGCAACACATAAATTGTCACAACCTGTACTCAAATGTACTAAGCTAATTACTAAAATTTATATGTCTAATGCAAATTATGGGATATTTATACTGGAGACAAATTAATCACCATCAGCAAGAATTCCAGCAATTCAAGTTATATTCTACTAAGTCAAGTCGGTGACATTTCATAAGCGAAAAATTAAACTCCCTGTCCTTGATAACTACGCACTACCCTGGCTCCTAGCTGTCAACACCGCACCTCCCCCTCCCCTTTCCTCCCAGCCAACAGAGGAGGCAGATGTTGGTGGGTGATAAAGGATGTTTTAGGCTAAAAGTTTTTATCATATAAAATGTCACAGACTTGACTTAGCAGAATATAACTTGCATTGTTGGAATCCTTGCAAGATATTGATTAATTTGAGTTAAACATCTCATAGTTTCCACAAAACATAAAATTTTTATTCCTTTAGCATAATATATTTTTGTACAAATAAGTATAGTAATATGCTGCTCAAAATTATGGCTTTTTCATGAGAATCAGTCTGTATAATTAGCCCCAATGGTCAGGATATTATGGTATCAAATGTAACAGAATATTTCAAATAAATTCTTTGTTTAGTTCTGTACATAGAGACTGGTAGAAACTGACCACACACCCCTAAAAAGGTTGTCTGCCTCTGTCATTCTTACTGGGCAAAATATAGTTTCTTTGTTACTGATTAATTAGTAAAGATATGTATTTGAGTACCCTTCATATACAGTAAAATACTTATTTTTACCATACGTATTATTCAGCTTGTCATTTAAGGATATCATATTGGAAACATCGTATAGATAGTTTATTATGGATCATTATGGTATCAAATTCACCTCCCTATCACAATTAGCCACGCTTGAGTGGGGAAGGGGGAAGAAAAGTGACCACGCGACCCTCCCCCTCTCCCCACCATCTGTTTGACTGCTTCCTCACTCCATACAGTGGTCCCTCAATTAACGAACACAATTGGTTTCACACCATCCCTGACCACCAGAGGGTCAAGAACTACTCAGGCGCTGCTCCTGTGAGCAGCGGCTTCCCTTGGCCAATGTTCGGCTCATTCCCCAAGTCCCTCTCCCCGACCCGTCCTCACCACCATGATATCAACATAATCAAAAGTGACAATTTCGTTTCGGAAAGAAGAAGACCAGTGTTGAACAGTGATGAACAGTGTTCAAGCCAATGAGTTAAGCACCCCTGGGAACTGACCGCCATCGTCTGACAAGGAGGTGCTTATCAGTCCACCCTGGGAACAACAGTGGGTCGGCTTCACACGTGATTTTGAAAATAGCACAACACCACCCAGTTGGGTGGGGTACTGTGACACCATCCCACACCACCCGGTGCCCCCATGACCATGTGAGGTCCTTCATATCAACACCCGAGGACAAGTTACTGCACCACGTGAACACCACACCAGCCGGTGTCCCCATGACCACGTGAGGTCCTTCATATCAACACCCGAGGACGAGTTACTACACCACAAGAACACCACACCACCCGGTGTCTCCATGACCAGTCCAGGAAGGGGCCATCAACTTTAAACTATAATAATTTGTATGTTCAATTCATGTTGCTTCTCCTTTCAATAATGAAAGCTTTTGTTAAACGACCCACCCACCCCATGTCTTTGTACGTAATAAATTTTTTTCCAATTTATATTTTCAGCCTTCGGGCTGCCGACTTTTTCAATAAACCGTTAATTATTATTATTATTTTATTAGAGTCGGTTGTTAACCTAAAATTTCGTTAACTGAATCAATTATTTCAATGGGATATTGGGTAATTGGTTCCAATTCACAGAAAAAGTATACAGACAAAGTACTGTATACCAGATATAGAATTAACATAACATTAAATATAAACTGCACTAAATACAATACAGTACAGTACTGTACTGTACAGTATACAGTAGTACCCCGCTTAACGCGGTCAATAAAACCCACAGGGTACCGTGTTAAGTGAAAACCGCGCTAAGTGAACAACAGAACATATGGGATTAATTCCAATAGAAACTGGCCCATCCCCAAACTCCACTTTTTCCGACACAATACCTATGTTCTAGTAAAAATAACATCTTAATTTTATGATGGTACATGCACACAATTAATACTTAAGAGAAATAGAGAAATACAGTCGCCAAGTTAATGTCCATCCAAATAATGGACTCAACTCCCTCCCCCCTCTTCTCACACAACACTGCTGGCTCTTCCCTCTCTGAGAAATTTTTGGGGGAAAACCACTAAATTTTAATAAATAATACCTCAAACTAAAGTTAGGATATTACAATTGACATTGCTGGATTCCTTGTAAGACCAGAAATATTTTGAATACAAATGTCATATATTTTGCACAAAAAATAACATATTTACTCAGAGTAAACTTTATATCTAAAATTTATATGTCTAATGCAAAATCTATGATGTTCATATTCAAAATGATCACCAAATTGTAAGAATTCCAGCAATGTAAATTATATTCTGGCCGGGTAATTTGTATGAATTTTATGAGCTAAAACAAATATCTTCAGTTAATAAAAAAAAAAAAATATTCTTCACAACACTATCTGTCAATCAAAGTACCCCAACTTGCCTTCCTCCCCTCTTCCAACTGCACGGTCAGTCCCAACCCTCCCCCCCACCCCCCACCAATCCTCCCTTCAAGAGATGTTGGGTGAAAAACTAAATTTTAACATTTAGTATTAAATAATACTTCAGAATAAAGTTAGGATAATATAATTGACATTGCTGGATTCCTTGTAAGACCAGGAATATTTTGAATATAAATGTCATATATTTTGCACAAAAGATAACATATTTACTCAAGAGTAAACATTACATCTAAAATTTGTATGTCTAATGCAAAATCTATGATGTTTATATTCAAAATGATCATCAAATTATAAGAATTCCAGCAATGTAAATTATATTCTGACCGGGTAATTTGTATGAATTTTATGAGCAAAAACAAATATCTTCAGTTAATAAAAAAAAAAAAATATTCTTCACACTGTAACAGATGGTCGGTCGGTCCCTCCCTCCCCCCACCAACCGTCCCACCAGATGTGTGGGAAAACCAGAATATTTACCTTTTTAGTAATAAATAATACCTCAAACTAGAGTTAGGATAATATAATTGACATTGCTGGATTCCTTGTAAGCCCAGGAATATTTTGAATACAAATGTCATATATTTTGCACAAAAAATAACATATTTACTCAGAATAAATTTTATATCTAAAATTTGTATGTCTAATGCAAAATCTATGATGTCTATATTCAAAATGATCATCACATTGTAAGAGTTCCAGCAATGTAAATTATATTCTGGCTGGGTAATTTGTATGAATTTTATGAGCTAAAACAGGCAGTCAGGCAGGGTGGAGGGTGGGGCGAATCTAAAAATAGCTCTCGAGCCGGACACTCACCGCGTATACGTGGAAAAAACCAGCGTTAAGTGAAAGTTCAGTTCTGGCGAGGCACCGCGTATACGGTAAAACGCGCTAAGTGAAACCGCGTTAGGCGGGGTAAAACTGTATTTACTGAAGATATTTGTTTTAGCTCATAAAATTCATACAAATTACCCGGCCAGAATATAATTTACATTGCTGGAATTCTTACAATATGATGATCATTTTGAATATAAACATCATGGATTTTGCATTAGACATACAAATTTTAGATCTAATGTAATAATTTGGTTTACACAATGCAATATTTTATCTTTTGTGCAAAATATGTGAAGTTTACATTCAAAATATTCCCTGACCTGCAAGGAATCCAGAAATGTCAATCATATTATCCTAACTTTAGTCTGAGGTATTATTTATTACTAAAAATGTAAATATACTGTTTTCTCCCAAACATTATTTCTGGTAGGGAGGGACCGACCGACCCAGCTGGTGTGGTGGGAAGAGGGGGGGGGAGGCGAGGTGGGGTATTTTGATTGACAGATAGTGGTCCTGAAGAATATATTTTTTTTTTATTAACTGAAGATATTTGTTTTAGCTCATAAAATTCATACAAATTACCTGGTCAGAATATAATTTACATTGCTGGAATTCTTACAATATGATGATCATTTTGAATATAAACATCATGGATTTTGCATTAGACATATAAATTTTAGATCTACCGTATATCTCGTCTTATAAGACGGAATTTGAACATTAAAAAAATCTGCCCAAAGTTAGGGGGTCGTCTAAACCACCAAGTATAAAATTCTTACCTCTTAAATATTGTGGTTTAGTTTGTCAAGAGTGGTGATGGAAACATCGTAAACCACTCACAAGGTCTTACCACTAATTATTTTATACTGAAACTTATGTTTGGCAAGCTGGATTCAAATTAAGATTACCGGTATATTAAAATAATAAAAATGTATTATAAACCTGTCTAACATACCCTGTAATAAACACAGCTGCTATCATCACACACCCCTCCCCTTCATTTGCCAGTGAGGTGACAAGA